>JAZAYU010000052.1:4470686-4548588 GCA_038501625.1 Corbicula japonica
AATTTTGCGGCTTATCTATTTTATTTTTACTTTTATACTTTGTTTCCATCATACTTTTACTCATTAATTCATTCCTTGTTTCTTAATTTTATTTCTGCGTTTCATTCTTTTCCTCATTCCTTGATTCATTTTATTGTTTCATTTTTTGTTAAATTACTTATTTTAATGTTTGTTTCATTCTTTATTTAATAACAATTTTTCATTTTCAATTCCATTTTTTGTTCGGTCTTCGCTTCATTCTTCATTCTTAATATAAGCCTTTGTTTTTTTCTGAGTTTCCTTAATCCTTTCAATGTTTCCTTTTTAATTTCAAAATTTCAATGTTTGTTTGATTTTTAATGTATTTCTTTGTCTCCTTTTTCCTTTCAACGTTTCATTCTTATTTTCAATCTTTGTTTCATTCTTAATTTCTTTCATTGTTTCCTCCTTCTTTCAATGTTTCAATCTGTGTTTGATTCATTTTTATCTTTGTTTCCTTCTTCCTTTCAATGTTTCATTCTTGCCTTCATAGTTTCATTCTTAATTTTATTACTGTTTTGCATTCTTAATTTCGTTCTCTTTTCATAACACATTTGTTTGGAATGGTTCATTCTTTACCTTAATCTTTTTTTCAGTCTAATTATTTCTCATGTTTCGGTTTTCCCTTCAATGTTTCATTTTTAGTTTAACCCTTTGTTTCATTCATTTTTCAAAAAATCTCCATCCTAATTTCTCTTTCGCTTTCTCTCTCTATCTGTCTCTCACCCACTATCTCTCCGTCTGAGTATTGTCCTCCTCACCATTTAATGGAGAAGAGGACATATAAGCGTTTTTCGCTTATTCCTTAATTCATAACATGACATTTACTAATTGTATTATTTCATTACATGTGCAATTGCTTGAATAAATACTGTTTAAATCTATATCTTTCTTGCTACATACTTTATTTCATTAAGTAATTTTAGTTTCTATCCTTAAAGTCATTGTTATTTATATGTCTACCGTATTCGAGAGATACATATGCTGTATGTTGCGGACCTCCACTGGACCTCCAGTGGAGGGCAAGGGACACATCCAGCACTATGGCAGACACAATATTACATATTCAGTGTTAAATTCTTAATTAATAACTTAATTTTAACTTTAATTACGTTAAATTGTATTCGTTTTTAATATTTCTTTAATATTTAACAAATCTAAACAATGTGTCATTTATTATTTCTGTCTTAATTTCATTCTTTGTTTCACTCTCAATTTATTTCTATGTTTCATTCTTTGTTCATTTTTGGTTATTTTCATTGCTGTGTTTCTTTCAAATGTTACGGCTTATCTTTTTTATTTTTACTTTTACACTTTGTTTCCATCCTACTTTTACTCATTTCTTCACTCTTTGTTTCTTAATTTTATTTCTGCGTTTCATTCTTTTCGTCATTCCTTGATTCATTTTATTGTTTCATTTTTGTTAAATTACTTATTTCAATGTTTGTTTCATTCTTTATTTAATAACAATTTTTCATTTTCAATTCCATTTTTTGTTCGGTCTTCGCTTCATTCTTCATTCTCAATATAAGCCTTTGTTTCTTTCTGTGTTTCCTTTTCTTTCAATGTTTTCTTCTTAATTTCAATGTTTGTTTGATTTTTAATTTATATCTTTGTTTCCTTTTTCCTTTCAACGTTTCATTCTTTTTTTCAATCTTTGTTTCATTCTTAATTTCTTTGATTGTTTCCTCCTTCTTTCAATATTGCAATCTGTGTTTGGTTCATTCTTATCTATGTTTCCTTCTTCCTTTCAATGTTTCATTCTTGCCTTTATAGTTTCATTCTTAATTTTATTACTGTTTTGCATTCTTAATTTCGTTCTCTTTTCATAACACATTTGCTTGGAATGGTTCATTCTTTACCTTAATCTTTTTTTCAGTCTAATTATTTCTCATGTTTCGGTTTTCCCTTCAATGTTTCATTTTTAGTTTAACCCTTTGTTTCATTCATTTTTCAAAAAATCTCAATCCTAATTTCTCTTTCGCTTTCTCTCTCTATCTGTCTCTCTCCCACTATCTCTCCGTCTGAGTATTGTCCTCCTCACCATTTAATGGAGAAGAGGACATATAAGCGTTTTTCGCTTATTCCTTAATTCATAACATGACATTTACTAATTGTATTATTTCATTACATGTGCAATTGCTTGAATAAATACTGTTTATATCTATATCTTTCTTGCTACATACTTTATTTCATTAAGTAATTTTAGTTTCTACCCTTAAAGTCATTGTTATTTATATGTCTACCGTATTCGAGAGATACATATGCTGTATGTTGCGGACCTCCACTGGACCTCCAGTGGAGGGCAAGGGACACATACAGCACTATGGCAGACACAATATTACATATTCAGTGTTAAATTCTTAATTAATAACTTAATTTTAACTTTAATTACGTTAAATTGTATTCGTTTTTAATATTTCTTAAATATTTAACAAATCTTAACAATGAATCATTTATTATTTCTGTCTTAATTTCATTCTTTGTTTCACTCTCAATTTCATTCTATGTTTCATTCTTTGTTCATTTTTGGTTATTTTCATTGTTGTGTTTCTTTCAAATTTTGCGGCTTATCTATTTTATTTTTACTTTTATACTTTGTTTCCATCATACTTTTACTCATTAATTTATTCCTTGTTTCTTAATTTTATTTCTGCGTTTCATTCTTTTCCTCATTCCTTGATTCATTTTATTGTTTCATTTTTTGTTGAATTACTTATTTCAATGTTTGTTTCATTCTTTATTTAATAACAATTTTTCATTTTCAATTCCATTTTTTGTTCGGTCTTCGCTTCATTCTTCATTCTTAATATAAGCCTTTGTTTCTTTCTGAGTTTCCTTAATCCTTTCAATGTTTCCTTTTTAATTTCAAAATTTCAATGTTTGTTTGATTTTTAATTTATTTCTTTGTTTCCTTTTTCCTTTCAACGTTTCATTCTTATTTTCAATCTTTGTTTCATTCTTAATTTCTTTCATTGTTTCCTCCTTCTTTCAATGTTTCAATCTGTGTTTGATTCATTTTTATCTTTGTTTCCTTCTTCCTTTCAATGTTTCATTCTTGCCTTCATAGTTTCATTCTTAATTTTATTACTGTTTTGCATTCTTAATTTCGTTCTCTTTTCATAACACATTTGTTTGGAATGGTTCATTCTTTACCTTAATCTTTTTTTCAGTCTAATTATTTCTCATGTTTCGGGTTTCCCTTCAATGTTTCATTTTTAGTTTAACCCTTTGTTTCATTCATTTTTCAAAAAATCTCAATCCTAATTTCTCTTTCGCTTTCTCTCTCTATCTGTCTCTCACCCACTATCTCTCCGTCTGAGTATTGTCCTCCTCACCATTTAATGGAGAAGAGGACATATTCACCATTTAATGGAGAAGAGGACATATAAGCGTTTTTTCGCTTATTCCTTAATTTATAACATGACATTTACTAATTGTATTATTTCATTACATGTGCAATTGCTTGAATAAATACTGTTTAAATCTATATCTTTCTTGCTACATACTTTATTTCATTAAGTAATTTTAGTTTCTATCCTTAAAGTCATTGTTATTTATATGTCTACCGTATTCGAGAGATACATATGCTGTATGTTGCGGACCTCCACTGGACCTCCAGTGGAGGGCAAGGGACACATCCAGCACTATGGCAGACACAATATTACATATTCAGTGTTAAATTCTTAATTAATAACTTAATTTTAACTTTAATTACATTAAATTGTATTCGTTTTTAAAATTTCTTTAATATTTAACAAATCTAAACAATGTGTCATTTATTATTTCTGTCTTAATTTCATTCTTTGTTTCACTCTCAATTTATTTCTATGTTTCATTCTTTGTTCATTTTTGGTTATTTTCATTGTTGTGTTTCTTTCAAATGTTACGGCTTATCTTTTTTATTTTTACTTTTACACTTTGTTTCCATCCTACTTTTACTCATTTCTTCACTCTTTGTTTCTTAATTTTATTTCTGCGTTTCATTCTTTTCGTCATTCCTTGATTCATTTTATTGTTTCATTTTTGTTAAATTACTTATTTCAATGTTTGTTTCATTCTTTATTTAATAACAATTTTTCATTTTCAATTCCATTTTTTGTTCGGTCTTCGCTTCATTCTTCATTCTCAATATAAGCCTTTGTTTCTTTCTGTGTTTCCTTTTCTTTCAATGTTTTCTTCTTAATTTCAATGTTTGTTTGATTTTTAATTTATATCTTTGTTTCCTTTTTCCTTTCAACGTTTCATTCTTTTTTTCAATCTTTGTTTCATTCTTAATTTCTTTGATTGTTTCCTCCTTCTTTCAATATTGCAATCTGTGTTTGGTTCATTCTTATCTATGTTTCCTTCTTCCTTTCAATGTTTCATTCTTGCCTTTATAGTTTCATTCTTAATTTTATTACTGTTTTGCATTCTTAATTTCGTTCTCTTTTCATAACACATTTGCTTGGAATGGTTCATTCTTTACCTTAATCTTTTTTTCAGTCTAATTATTTCTCATGTTTCGGTTTTCCCTTCAATGTTTCATTTTTAGTTTAACCCTTTGTTTCATTCATTTTTCAAAAAATCTCAATCCTAATTTCTCTTTCGCTTTCTCTCTCTATCTGTCTCTCTCCCACTATCTCTCCGTCTGAGTATTGTCCTCCTCACCATTTAATGGAGAAGAGGACATATAAGCGTTTTTCGCTTATTCCTTAATTCATAACATGACATTTACTAATTGTATTATTTCATTACATGTGCAATTGCTTGAATAAATACTGTTTAAATCTATATCTTTCTTGCTACATACTTTATTTCATTAAGTAATTTTAGTTTCTACCCTTAAAGTCATTGTTATTTATATGTCTACCGTATTCGAGAGATACATATGCTGTATGTTGCGGACCTCCACTGGACCTCCAGTGGAGGGCAAGGGACACATACAGCACTATGGCAGACACAATATTACATATTCAGTGTTAAAGTCTTAATTAATAACTTAATTTTAACTTTAATTACGTTAAATTGTATTCGTTTTTAATATTTCTTAAATATTTAACAAATCTTAACAATGAACCTTTTTTTTATTTCTGTCTTAATTTCATTCTTTGTTTCACTCTCAATTTCATTCTATGTTTCATTCTTTGTTCATTTTTGGTTATTTTCATTGTTGTGTTTCTTTCAAATTTTGCGGCTTATCTATTTTATTTTTACTTTTATACTTTGTTTCCATCATACTTTTACTCATTAATTCATTCCTTGTTTCTTAATTTTATTTCTGCGTTTCATTCTTTTCCTCATTCCTTGATTCATTTTATTGTTTCATTTTTTGTTAAATTACTTATTTTAATGTTTGTTTCATTCTTTATTTAATAACAATTTTTCATTTTCAATTCCATTTTTTGTTCGGTCTTCGCTTCATTCTTCATTCTTAATATAAGCCTTTGTTTCTTTCTGAGTTTCCTTAATCCTTTCAATGTTTCCTTTTTAATTTCAAAATTTCAATGTTTGTTTGATTTTTAATTTATTTCTTTGTTTCCTTTTTCCTTTCAACGTTTCATTCTTATTTTCAATCTTTGTTTCATTCTTAATTTCTTTCATTGTTTCCTCCTTCTTTCAATGTTTCAATCTGTGTTTGATTCATTTTTATCTTTGTTTCCTTCTTCCTTTCAATGTTTCATTCTTGCCTTCATAGTTTCATTCTTAATTTTATTACTGTTTTGCATTCTTAATTTCGTTCTCTTTTCATAACACATTTGTTTGGAATGGTTCATTCTTTACCTTAATCTTTTTTTCAGTCTAATTATTTCTCATGTTTCGGTTTTCCCTTCAATGTTTCATTTTTAGTTTAACCCTTTGTTTCATTCATTTTTCAGAAAATCTCAATCCTAATTTCTCTTTCGCTTTCTCTCTCTATCTGTCTCTCTCCCACTATCTCTGCATCTCCGTCTGAGTATTGTCCTCCTCACCATTTAATGGAGAAGAGGACATATAAGCGTTTTTCGCTTATTCCTTAATTCATAACATGACATTTACTAATTGTATTATTTCATTACATGTGCAATTGCTTGAATAAATACTGTTTAAATCTATATCTTTCTTGCTACATACTTTATTTCATTAAGTATTTTTAGTTTCTATCCTTAAAGTCATTGGTATTTATATACTCAACAAAAATAAAAAGTATCCACTTTCCTATCTTAAATTTTGTAAAATTTGAAAATGAAAACTGAGAAATCTGTATGTGGACAACTTTGCATTTCTGTTATCATTGCCAAGAGAAAAAGTGTTCTTGAAAATCTGCAGCCACAACCTAGTTATCTTTCCCTTTGTTGTAGTGAGGGTTCCAGGAAAAAGTCAGTGATTCTTTGAAGTATTCATATTAGTTTGAATTAAATCAATCTTTCCACCTCTTGTGATCAATAAAATCATAAAACATTCATCACTAAAACAAGTAGTCCTCGATAAACTACGCTTGAAAGTCCAATCATTTCCAATTACCTCCCTTTAAATTGAATATGTAGTGTTTTGTAATCCATTATTATTTGTTATTCGACTTGCTGGTGCTTAGGGCTTGTTGTGGAAGATTATGTTTATGAACAATAGAAATTGAAACCAACTGAGATTAACCAATTAAACACCATTCAAATCGTACCTGATTAAATGAAAATATGTTAATGAGAATATAAGCATAAAAAGTGGATACTTTTTATTTTTGTTCAGTATATGTCTACCGTATTCGAGAGATACATATGCTGTATGTTGCGGACCTCCACTGGACCTCCAGTGGAGGGCAAGGGACACATACAGCACTATGGCAGACACAATATTACATATTCAGTGTTAAATTCTTAATTAATAACTTAATTTTAACTTTAATTACGTTAAATTGTATTCGTTTTTAATATTTCTTTAATATTTAACAAATCTAAACAATGTATCATTTATTATTTCTGTCTTAATTTCATTCTTTGTTTCACTCTCAATTTCATTCTATGTTTCATTCTTTGTTCATTTTTGGTTATTTTCATTGTTGTGTTTCTTTCAAATTTTACGGCTTATCTATTTTATTTTTACTTTTACACTTTGTTTCCATCATACTTTTACTCATTACTTCATTCTTTGTTTCTTAATTTTATTTCTGCGTTTCATTCTTTTCGTCATTCCTTGATTCATTTTATTGTTTCATTTTTTGTTAAATTACTTATTTCAATGTTTGTTTCATTCTTTATTTAATAACAATTTTTCATTTTCAATTCCATTATTTGTTCGGTCTTCGCTTCATTCTTCATTCTTAATATAAGCCTTTGTTTCTTTCTGTGTTTCCTTAATCCTTTCAATGTTTCCTTCTTAATTTCAATGTTTGTTTGATTTTTAATTTATTTCTTTGTTTCCTTTTTCCTTTCAACGTTTCATTCTTATTTTCAATCTTTGTTTCATTCTTAATTTCTTTCATTGTTTCCTCCTTCTTTCAATGTTTCAATCTGTGTTTGATTCATTTTTATCTTTGTTTCCTTCTTCCTTTCAATGTTTCATTCTTGCCTTCATAGTTTCATTCTTAATTTTATTACTGTTTTGCATTCTTAATTTCGTTCTTTTTTCATAACACATTTGCTTGGAATGGTTCATTCTTTACCTTAATCTTTTTTTCAGTCTAATTATTTCTCATGTTTCGGTTTTCCCTTCAATGTTTCATTTTTAGTTTAACCCTTTGTTTCATTCATCTTTCAAAATCTCAATCCTAATTTCTCTCTCGCTTTCTCTCTCTATCTGTCTCTCTCCCACTATCTCTGCATCTCCGTCTGAGTATTGTCCTCCTCACCATTTAATGGAGAAGAGGACATATAAGCGTTTTTTGCTTATTCCTTAATTCATAACATGACATTTACTAATTGTATTATTTCATTACATGTGCAATTGCTTGAATAAATACTGTTTAAACCTATATCTTTCTTGCTACATACTTTATTTCATTAAGTCATTTTAGTTTCTATCCTTAAAGTCATTGTTATTTATATGTCTACCGTATTCGAGAGATACATATGCTGTATGTTGCGGACCTCCACTGGACCTCCAGTGGAGGGCAAGGGACACATACAGCACTATGGCAGACACAATATTACATATTCAGTGTTAAATTCTTAATTAATAACTTAATTTTAACTTTAATTACGTTAAATTGTATTCGTTTTTAATATTTCTTTAATATTTAACAAATCTAAACAATGTATCATTTATTATTTCTGTCTTAATTTCATTCTTTGTTTCACTCTCAATTTCATTCTATGTTTCATTCTTTGTTCATTTTTGGTTATTTTCATTGTTGTGTTTCTTTCAAATTTTACGGCTTATCTATTTTATTTTTACTTTTACACTTTGTTTCCATCATACTTTTACTCATTACTTCATTCTTTGTTTCTTAATTTTATTTCTGCGTTTCATTCTTTTCGTCATTCCTTGATTCATTTTATTGTTTCATTTTTTGTTAAATTACTTATTTCAATGTTTGTTTCATTCTTTATTTAATAACAATTTTTCATTTTCAATTCCATTATTTGTTCGGTCTTCGCTTCATTCTTCATTCTTAATATAAGCCTTTGTTTCTTTCTGTGTTTCCTTAATCCTTTCAATGTTTCCTTCTTAATTTCAATGTTTGTTTGATTTTTAATTTATTTCTTTGTTTCCTTTTTCCTTTCAACGTTTCATTCTTATTTTCAATCTTTGTTTCATTCTTAATTTCTTTCATTGTTTCCTCCTTCTTTCAATGTTTCAATCTGTGTTTGATTCATTTTTATCTTTGTTTCCTTCTTCCTTTCAATGTTTCATTCTTGCCTTCATAGTTTCATTCTTAATTTTATTACTGTTTTGCATTCTTAATTTCGTTCTTTTTTCATAACACATTTGCTTGGAATGGTTCATTCTTTACCTTAATCTTTTTTTCAGTCTAATTATTTCTCATGTTTCGGTTTTCCCTTCAATGTTTCATTTTTAGTTTAACCCTTTGTTTCATTCATCTTTCAAAATCTCAATCCTAATTTCTCTCTCGCTTTCTCTCTCTATCTGTCTCTCTCCCACTATCTCTGCATCTCCGTCTGAGTATTGTCCTCCTCACCATTTAATGGAGAAGAGGACATATAAGCGTTTTTTGCTTATTCCTTAATTCATAACATGACATTTACTAATTGTATTATTTCATTACATGTGCAATTGCTTGAATAAATACTGTTTAAACCTATATCTTTCTTGCTACATACTTTATTTCATTAAGTCATTTTAGTTTCTATCCTTAAAGTCATTGTTATTTATATGTCTACCGTATTCGAGAGATACATATGCTGTATGTTGCGGACCTCCACTGGACCTCCAGTGGAGGGCAAGGGACACATACAGCACTATGGCAGACACAATATTACATATTCAGTGTTAAATTCTTAATTAATAACTTAATTTTAACTTTAATTACGTTAAATTGTATTCGTTTTTAATATTTCTTTAATATTTAACAAATCTAAACAATGTATCATTTATTATTTCTGTCTTAATTTCATTCTTTGTTTCACTCTCAATTTCATTCTATGTTTCATTCTTTGTTCATTTTTGGTTATTTTCATTGTTGTGTTTCTTTCAAATTTTACGGCTTATCTATTTTATTTTTACTTTTACACTTTGTTTCCATCATACTTTTACTCATTACTTCATTCTTTGTTTCTTAATTTTATTTCTGCGTTTCATTCTTTTCGTCATTCCTTGATTCATTTTATTGTTTCATTTTTTGTTAAATTACTTATTTCAATGTTTGTTTCATTCTTTATTTAATAACAATTTTTCATTTTCAATTCCATTATTTGTTCGGTCTTCGCTTCATTCTTCATTCTTAATATAAGCCTTTGTTTCTTTCTGTGTTTCCTTAATCCTTTCAATGTTTCCTTCTTAATTTCAATGTTTGTTTGATTTTTAATTTATTTCTTTGTTTCCTTTTTCCTTTCAACGTTTCATTCTTATTTTCAATCTTTGTTTCATTCTTAATTTCTTTCATTGTTTCCTCCTTCTTTCAATGTTTCAATCTGTGTTTGATTCACATTTGCTTGGAATGGTTCATTCTTTACCTTAATCTTTTTTTCAGTCTAATTATTTCTCATGTTTCGGTTTTCCCTTCAATGTTTCATTTTTAGTTTAACCCTTTGTTTCATTCATCTTTCAAAATCTCAATCCTAATTTCTCTCTCGCTTTCTCTCTCTATCTGTCTCTCTCCCACTATCTCTGCATCTCCGTCTGAGTATTGTCCTCCTCACCATTTAATGGAGAAGAGGACATATAAGCGTTTTTTTGCTTATTCCTTAATTCATAACATGACATTTACTAATTGTATTATTTCATTACATGTGCAATTGCTTGAATAAATACTGTTTAAACCTATATCTTTCTTGCTACATACTTTATTTCATTAAGTCATTTTAGTTTCTATCCTTAAAGTCATTGTTATTTATATGTCTACCGTATTCGAGAGATACATATGCTGTATGTTGCGGACCTCCACTGGACCTCCAGTGGAGGGCAAGGGACACATACAGCACTATGGCAGACACAATATTACATATTCAGTGTTAAATTCTTAATTAATAACTTAATTTTAACTTTAATTACGTTAAATTGTATTCGTTTTTAATATTTCTTTAATATTTAACAAATCTAAACAATGTATCATTTATTATTTCTGTCTTAATTTCATTCTTTGTTTCACTCTCAATTTCATTCTATGTTTCATTCTTTGTTCATTTTTGGTTATTTTCATTGTTGTGTTTCTTTCAAATTTTACGGCTTATCTATTTTATTTTTACTTTTACACTTTGTTTCCATCATACTTTTACTCATTACTTCATTCTTTGTTTCTTAATTTTATTTCTGCGTTTCATTCTTTTCGTCATTCCTTGATTCATTTTATTGTTTCATTTTTTGTTAAATTACTTATTTCAATGTTTGTTTCATTCTTTATTTAATAACAATTTTTCATTTTCAATTCCATTATTTGTTCGGTCTTCGCTTCATTCTTCATTCTTAATATAAGCCTTTGTTTCTTTCTGTGTTTCCTTAATCCTTTCAATGTTTCCTTCTTAATTTCAATGTTTGTTTGATTTTTAATTTATTTCTTTGTTTCCTTTTTCCTTTCAACGTTTCATTCTTATTTTCAATCTTTGTTTCATTCTTAATTTCTTTCATTGTTTCCTCCTTCTTTCAATGTTTCAATCTGTGTTTGATTCACATTTGCTTGGAATGGTTCATTCTTTACCTTAATCTTTTTTTCAGTCTAATTATTTCTCATGTTTCGGTTTTCCCTTCAATGTTTCATTTTTAGTTTAACCCTTTGTTTCATTCATCTTTCAAAATCTCAATCCTAATTTCTCTCTCGCTTTCTCTCTCTATCTGTCTCTCTCCCACTATCTCTGCATCTCCGTCTGAGTATTGTCCTCCTCACCATTTAATGGAGAAGAGGACATATAAGCGTTTTTTGCTTATTCCTTAATTCATAACATGACATTTACTAATTGTATTATTTCATTACATGTGCAATTGCTTGAATAAATACTGTTTAAACCTATATCTTTCTTGCTACATACTTTATTTCATTAAGTCATTTTAGTTTCTATCCTTAAAGTCATTGTTATTTATATGTCTACCGTATTCGAGAGATACATATGCTGTATGTTGCGGACCTCCACTGGACCTCCAGTGGAGGGCAAGGGACACATACAGCACTATGGCAGACACAATATTACATATTCAGTGTTAAATTCTTAATTAATAACTTAATTTTAACTTTAATTACGTTAAATTGTATTCGTTTTTAATATTTCTTTAATATTTAACAAATCTAAACAATGTATCATTTATTATTTCTGTCTTAATTTCATTCTTTGTTTCACTCTCAATTTCATTCTATGTTTCATTCTTTGTTCATTTTTGGTTATTTTCATTGTTGTGTTTCTTTCAAATTTTACGGCTTATCTATTTTATTTTTACTTTTACACTTTGTTTCCATCATACTTTTACTCATTACTTCATTCTTTGTTTCTTAATTTTATTTCTGCGTTTCATTCTTTTCGTCATTCCTTGATTCATTTTATTGTTTCATTTTTTGTTAAATTACTTATTTCAATGTTTGTTTCATTCTTTATTTAATAACAATTTTTCATTTTCAATTCCATTATTTGTTCGGTCTTCGCTTCATTCTTCATTCTTAATATAAGCCTTTGTTTCTTTCTGTGTTTCCTTAATCCTTTCAATGTTTCCTTCTTAATTTCAATGTTTGTTTGATTTTTAATTTATTTCTTTGTTTCCTTTTTCCTTTCAACGTTTCATTCTTATTTTCAATCTTTGTTTCATTCTTAATTTCTTTCATTGTTTCCTCCTTCTTTCAATGTTTCAATCTGTGTTTGATTCACATTTGCTTGGAATGGTTCATTCTTTACCTTAATCTTTTTTTCAGTCTAATTATTTCTCATGTTTCGGTTTTCCCTTCAATGTTTCATTTTTAGTTTAACCCTTTGTTTCATTCATCTTTCAAAATCTCAATCCTAATTTCTCTCTCGCTTTCTCTCTCTATCTGTCTCTCTCCCACTATCTCTGCATCTCCGTCTGAGTATTGTCCTCCTCACCATTTAATGGAGAAGAGGACATATAAGCGTTTTTTGCTTATTCCTTAATTCATAACATGACATTTACTAATTGTATTATTTCATTACATGTGCAATTGCTTGAATAAATACTGTTTAAACCTATATCTTTCTTGCTACATACTTTATTTCATTAAGTCATTTTAGTTTCTATCCTTAAAGTCATTGTTATTTATATGTCTACCGTATTCGAGAGATACATATGCTGTATGTTGCGGACCTCCACTGGACCTCCAGTGGAGGGCAAGGGACACATACAGCACTATGGCAGACACAATATTACATATTCAGTGTTAAATTCTTAATTAATAACTTAATTTTAACTTTAATTACGTTAAATTGTATTCGTTTTTAATATTTCTTTAATATTTAACAAATCTAAACAATGTATCATTTATTATTTCTGTCTTAATTTCATTCTTTGTTTCACTCTCAATTTCATTCTATGTTTCATTCTTTGTTCATTTTTGGTTATTTTCATTGTTGTGTTTCTTTCAAATTTTACGGCTTATCTATTTTATTTTTACTTTTACACTTTGTTTCCATCATACTTTTACTCATTACTTCATTCTTTGTTTCTTAATTTTATTTCTGCGTTTCATTCTTTTCGTCATTCCTTGATTCATTTTATTGTTTCATTTTTTGTTAAATTACTTATTTCAATGTTTGTTTCATTCTTTATTTAATAACAATTTTTCATTTTCAATTCCATTATTTGTTCGGTCTTCGCTTCATTCTTCATTCTTAATATAAGCCTTTGTTTCTTTCTGTGTTTCCTTAATCCTTTCAATGTTTCCTTCTTAATTTCAATGTTTGTTTGATTTTTAATTTATTTCTTTGTTTCCTTTTTCCTTTCAACGTTTCATTCTTATTTTCAATCTTTGTTTCATTCTTAATTTCTTTCATTGTTTCCTCCTTCTTTCAATGTTTCAATCTGTGTTTGATTCATTTTTATCTTTGTTTCCTTCTTCCTTTCAATGTTTCATTCTTGCCTTCATAGTTTCATTCTTAATTTTATTACTGTTTTGCATTCTTAATTTCGTTCTTTTTTCATAACACATTTGCTTGGAATGGTTCATTCTTTACCTTAATCTTTTTTTCAGTCTAATTATTTCTCATGTTTCGGTTTTCCCTTCAATGTTTCATTTTTAGTTTAACCCTTTGTTTCATTCATCTTTCAAAATCTCAATCCTAATTTCTCTCTCGCTTTCTCTCTCTCTATCTGTCTCTCTCCCACTATCTCTGCATCTCCGTCTGAGTATTGTCCTCCTCACCATTTAATGGAGAAGAGGACATATAAGCGTTTTTTGCTTATTCCTTAATTCATAACATGACATTTACTAATTGTATTATTTCATTACATGTGCAATTGCTTGAATAAATACTGTTTAAACCTATATCTTTCTTGCTACATACTTTATTTCATTAAGTCATTTTAGTTTCTATCCTTAAAGTCATTGTTATTTATATGTCTACCGTATTCGAGAGATACATATGCTGTATGTTGCGGACCTCCACTGGACCTCCAGTGGAGGGCAAGGGACACATACAGCACTATGGCAGACACAATATTACATATTCAGTGTTAAATTCTTAATTAATAACTTAATTTTAACTTTAATTACGTTAAATTGTATTCGTTTTTAATATTTCTTTAATATTTAACAAATCTAAACAATGTATCATTTATTATTTCTGTCTTAATTTCATTCTTTGTTTCACTCTCAATTTCATTCTATGTTTCATTCTTTGTTCATTTTTGGTTATTTTCATTGTTGTGTTTCTTTCAAATTTTACGGCTTATCTATTTTATTTTTACTTTTACACTTTGTTTCCATCATACTTTTACTCATTACTTCATTCTTTGTTTCTTAATTTTATTTCTGCGTTTCATTCTTTTCGTCATTCCTTGATTCATTTTATTGTTTCATTTTTTGTTAAATTACTTATTTCAATGTTTGTTTCATTCTTTATTTAATAACAATTTTTCATTTTCAATTCCATTATTTGTTCGGTCTTCGCTTCATTCTTCATTCTTAATATAAGCCTTTGTTTCTTTCTGTGTTTCCTTAATCCTTTCAATGTTTCCTTCTTAATTTCAATGTTTGTTTGATTTTTAATTTATTTCTTTGTTTCCTTTTTCCTTTCAACGTTTCATTCTTATTTTCAATCTTTGTTTCATTCTTAATTTCTTTCATTGTTTCCTCCTTCTTTCAATGTTTCAATCTGTGATTGATTTCATTTTTATCTTTGTTTCCTTCTTCCTTTCAATGTTTCATTCTTGCCTTCATAGTTTCATTCTTAATTTTATTACTGTTTTGCATTCTTAATTTCGTTCTTTTTTCATAACACATTTGCTTGGAATGGTTCATTCTTTACCTTAATCTTTTTTTCAGTCTAATTATTTCTCATGTTTCGGTTTTCCCTTCAATGTTTCATTTTTAGTTTAACCCTTTGTTTCATTCATCTTTCAAAATCTCAATCCTAATTTCTCTCTCGCTTTCTCTCTCTCTATCTGTCTCTCTCCCACTATCTCTGCATCTCCGTCTGAGTATTGTCCTCCTCACCATTTAATGGAGAAGAGGACATATAAGCGTTTTTTTGCTTATTCCTTAATTCATAACATGACATTTACTAATTGTATTATTTCATTACATGTGCAATTGCTTGAATAAATACTGTTTAAACCTATATCTTTCTTGCTACATACTTTATTTCATTAAGTCATTTTAGTTTCTATCCTTAAAGTCATTGTTATTTATATGTCTACCGTATTCGAGAGATACATATGCTGTATGTTGCGGACCTCCACTGGACCTCCAGTGGAGGGCAAGGGACACATACAGCACTATGGCAGACACAATATTACATATTCAGTGTTAAATTCTTAATTAATAACTTAATTTTAACTTTAATTACGTTAAATTGTATTCGTTTTTAATATTTCTTTAATATTTAACAAATCTAAACAATGTATCATTTATTATTTCTGTCTTAATTTCATTCTTTGTTTCACTCTCAATTTCATTCTATGTTTCATTCTTTGTTCATTTTTGGTTATTTTCATTGTTGTGTTTCTTTCAAATTTTACGGCTTATCTATTTTATTTTTACTTTTACACTTTGTTTCCATCATACTTTTACTCATTACTTCATTCTTTGTTTCTTAATTTTATTTCTGCGTTTCATTCTTTTCGTCATTACCTTGATTCATTTTATTGTTTCATTTTTTGTTAAATTACTTATTTCAATGTTTGTTTCATTCTTTATTTAATAACAATTTTTCATTTTCAATTCCATTATTTGTTCGGTCTTCGCTTCATTCTTCATTCTTAATATAAGCCTTTGTTTCTTTCTGTGTTTCCTTAATCCTTTCAATGTTTCCTTCTTAATTTCAATGTTTGTTTGATTTTTAATTTATTTCTTTGTTTCCTTTTTCCTTTCAACGTTTCATTCTTATTTTCAATCTTTGTTTCATTCTTAATTTCTTTCATTGTTTCCTCCTTCTTTCAATGTTTCAATCTGTGTTTGATTCACATTTGCTTGGAATGGTTCATTCTTTACCTTAATCTTTTTTTCAGTCTAATTATTTCTCATGTTTCGGTTTTCCCTTCAATGTTTCATTTTTAGTTTAACCCTTTGTTTCATTCATCTTTCAAAATATCAATCCTAATTTCTCTCTCGCTTTCTCTCTCTATCTGTCTCTCTCCCACTATCTCTGCATCTCCGTCTGAGTATTGTCCTCCTCACCATTTAATGGAGAAGAGGACATATAAGCGTTTTTTGCTTATTCCTTAATTCATAACATGACATTTACTAATTGTATTATTTCATTACATGTGCAATTGCTTGAATAAATACTGTTTAAACCTATATCTTTCTTGCTACATACTTTATTTCATTAAGTCATTTTAGTTTCTATCCTTAAAGTCATTGTTATTTATATGTCTACCGTATTCGAGAGATACATATGCTGTATGTTGCGGACCTCCACTGGACCTCCAGTGGAGGGCAAGGGACACATACAGCACTATGGCAGACACAATATTACATATTCAGTGTTAAATTCTTAATTAATAACTTAATTTTAACTTTAATTACGTTAAATTGTATTCGTTTTTAATATTTCTTTAATATTTAACAAATCTAAACAATGTATCATTTATTATTTCTGTCTTAATTTCATTCTTTGTTTCACTCTCAATTTCATTCTATGTTTCATTCTTTGTTCATTTTTGGTTATTTTCATTGTTGTGTTTCTTTCAAATTTTACGGCTTATCTATTTTATTTTTACTTTTACACTTTGTTTCCATCATACTTTTACTCATTACTTCATTCTTTGTTTCTTAATTTTATTTCTGCGTTTCATTCTTTTCGTCATTCCTTGATTCATTTTATTGTTTCATTTTTTGTTAAATTACTTATTTCAATGTTTGTTTCATTCTTTATTTAATAACAATTTTTCATTTTCAATTCCATTATTTGTTCGGTCTTCGCTTCATTCTTCATTCTTAATATAAGCCTTTGTTTCTTTCTGTGTTTCCTTAATCCTTTCAATGTTTCCTTCTTAATTTCAATGTTTGTTTGATTTTTAATTTATTTCTTTGTTTCCTTTTTCCTTTCAACGTTTCATTCTTATTTTCAATCTTTGTTTCATTCTTAATTTCTTTCATTGTTTCCTCCTTCTTTCAATGTTTCAATCTGTGTTTGATTCACATTTGCTTGGAATGGTTCATTCTTTACCTTAATCTTTTTTTCAGTCTAATTATTTCTCATGTTTCGGTTTTCCCTTCAATGTTTCATTTTTAGTTTAACCCTTTGTTTCATTCATCTTTCAAAATCTCAATCCTAATTTCTCTCTCGCTTTCTCTCTCTATCTGTCTCTCTCCCACTATCTCTGCATCTCCGTCTGAGTATTGTCCTCCTCACCATTTAATGGAGAAGAGGACATATAAGCGTTTTTGCTTATTCCTTAATTCATAACATGACATTTACTAATTGTATTATTTCATTACATGTGCAATTGCTTGAATAAATACTGTTTAAACCTATATCTTTCTTGCTACATACTTTATTTCATTAAGTCATTTTAGTTTCTATCCTTAAAGTCATTGTTATTTATATGTCTACCGTATTCGAGAGATACATATGCTGTATGTTGCGGACCTCCACTGGACCTCCAGTGGAGGGCAAGGGACACATACAGCACTATGGCAGACACAATATTACATATTCAGTGTTAAATTCTTAATTAATAACTTAATTTTAACTTTAATTACGTTAAATTGTATTCGTTTTTAATATTTCTTTAATATTTAACAAATCTAAACAATGTATCATTTATTATTTCTGTCTTAATTTCATTCTTTGTTTCACTCTCAATTTCATTCTATGTTTCATTCTTTGTTCATTTTTGGTTATTTTCATTGTTGTGTTTCTTTCAAATTTTACGGCTTATCTATTTTATTTTTACTTTTACACTTTGTTTCCATCATACTTTTACTCATTACTTCATTCTTTGTTTCTTAATTTTATTTCTGCGTTTCATTCTTTTCGTCATTCCTTGATTCATTTTATTGTTTCATTTTTTGTTAAATTACTTATTTCAATGTTTGTTTCATTCTTTATTTAATAACAATTTTTCATTTTCAATTCCATTATTTGTTCGGTCTTCGCTTCATTCTTCATTCTTAATATAAGCCTTTGTTTCTTTCTGTGTTTCCTTAATCCTTTCAATGTTTCCTTCTTAATTTCAATGTTTGTTTGATTTTTAATTTATTTCTTTGTTTCCTTTTTCCTTTCAACGTTTCATTCTTATTTTCAATCTTTGTTTCATTCTTAATTTCTTTCATTGTTTCCTCCTTCTTTCAATGTTTCAATCTGTGTTTGATTCACATTTGCTTGGAATGGTTCATTCTTTACCTTAATCTTTTTTTCAGTCTAATTATTTCTCATGTTTCGGTTTTCCCTTCAATGTTTCATTTTTAGTTTAACCCTTTGTTTCATTCATCTTTCAAAATATCAATCCTAATTTCTCTCTTGCTTTCTCTCTCTCTATCTGTCTCTCTCCCACTATCTCTGCATCTCCGTCTGAGTATTGTCCTCCTCACCATTTAATGGAGAAGAGGACATATAAGCGTTTTTTTGCTTATTCCTTAATTCATAACATGACATTTACTAATTGTATTATTTCATTACATGTGCAATTGCTTGAATAAATACTGTTTAAACCTATATCTTTCTTGCTACATACTTTATTTCATTAAGTCATTTTAGTTTCTATCCTTAAAGTCATTGTTATTTATATGTCTACCGTATTCGAGAGATACATATGCTGTATGTTGCGGACCTCCACTGGACCTCCAGTGGAGGGCAAGGGACACATACAGCACTATGGCAGACACAATATTACATATTCAGTGTTAAATTCTTAATTAATAACTTAATTTTAACTTTAATTACGTTAAATTGTATTCGTTTTTAATATTTCTTTAATATTTAACAAATCTAAACAATGTATCATTTATTATTTCTGTCTTAATTTCATTCTTTGTTTCACTCTCAATTTCATTCTATGTTTCATTCTTTGTTCATTTTTGGTTATTTTCATTGTTGTGTTTCTTTCAAATTTTACGGCTTATCTATTTTATTTTTACTTTTACACTTTGTTTCCATCATACTTTTACTCATTACTTCATTCTTTGTTTCTTAATTTTATTTCTGCGTTTCATTCTTTTCGTCATTCCTTGATTCATTTTATTGTTTCATTTTTTGTTAAATTACTTATTTCAATGTTTGTTTCATTCTTTATTTAATAACAATTTTTCATTTTCAATTCCATTATTTGTTCGGTCTTCGCTTCATTCTTCATTCTTAATATAAGCCTTTGTTTCTTTCTGTGTTTCCTTAATCCTTTCAATGTTTCCTTCTTAATTTCAATGTTTGTTTGATTTTTAATTTATTTCTTTGTTTCCTTTTTCCTTTCAACGTTTCATTCTTATTTTCAATCTTTGTTTCATTCTTAATTTCTTTCATTGTTTCCTCCTTCTTTCAATGTTTCAATCTGTGTTTGATTCACATTTGCTTGGAATGGTTCATTCTTTACCTTAATCTTTTTTTCAGTCTAATTATTTCTCATGTTTCGGTTTTCCCTTCAATGTTTCATTTTTAGTTTAACCCTTTGTTTCATTCATCTTTCAAAATATCAATCCTAATTTCTCTCTTGCTTTCTCTCTCTCTATCTGTCTCTCTCCCACTATCTCTGCATCTCCGTCTGAGTATTGTCCTCCTCACCATTTAATGGAGAAGAGGACATATAAGCGTTTTTTGCTTATTCCTTAATTCATAACATGACATTTACTAATTGTATTATTTCATTACATGTGCAATTGCTTGAATAAATACTGTTTAAACCTATATCTTTCTTGCTACATACTTTATTTCATTAAGTCATTTTAGTTTCTATCCTTAAAGTCATTGTTATTTATATGTCTACCGTATTCGAGAGATACATATGCTGTATGTTGCGGACCTCCACTGGACCTCCAGTGGAGGGCAAGGGACACATACAGCACTATGGCAGACACAATATTACATATTCAGTGTTAAATTCTTAATTAATAACTTAATTTTAACTTTAATTACGTTAAATTGTATTCGTTTTTAATATTTCTTTAATATTTAACAAATCTAAACAATGTATCATTTATTATTTCTGTCTTAATTTCATTCTTTGTTTCACTCTCAATTTCATTCTATGTTTCATTCTTTGTTCATTTTTGGTTATTTTCATTGTTGTGTTTCTTTCAAATTTTACGGCTTATCTATTTTATTTTTACTTTTACACTTTGTTTCCATCATACTTTTACTCATTACTTCATTCTTTGTTTCTTAATTTTATTTCTGCGTTTCATTCTTTTCGTCATTCCTTGATTCATTTTATTGTTTCATTTTTTGTTAAATTACTTATTTCAATGTTTGTTTCATTCTTTATTTAATAACAATTTTTCATTTTCAATTCCATTATTTGTTCGGTCTTCGCTTCATTCTTCATTCTTAATATAAGCCTTTGTTTCTTTCTGTGTTTCCTTAATCCTTTCAATGTTTCCTTCTTAATTTCAATGTTTGTTTGATTTTTAATTTATTTCTTTGTTTCCTTTTTCCTTTCAACGTTTCATTCTTATTTTCAATCTTTGTTTCATTCTTAATTTCTTTCATTGTTTCCTCCTTCTTTCAATGTTTCAATCTGTGTTTGATTCATTTTTATCTTTGTTTCCTTCTTCCTTTCAATGTTTCATTCTTGCCTTCATAGTTTCATTCTTAATTTTATTACTGTTTTGCATTCTTAATTTCGTTCTTTTTTCATAACACATTTGCTTGGAATGGTTCATTCTTTACCTTAATCTTTTTTTCAGTCTAATTATTTCTCATGTTTCGGTTTTCCCTTCAATGTTTCATTTTTAGTTTAACCCTTTGTTTCATTCATCTTTCGAAATCTCAATCCTAATTTCTCTCTCGCTTTCTCTCTCTCTATCTGTCTCTCTCCCACTATCTCTGCATCTCCGTCTGAGTATTGTCCTCCTCACCATTTAATGGAGAAGAGGACATATAAGCGTTTTTGCTTATTCCTTAATTCATAACATGACATTTACTAATTGTATTATTTCATTACATGTGCAATTGCTTGAATAAATACTGTTTAAACCTATATCTTTCTTGCTACATACTTTATTTCATTAAGTCATTTTAGTTTCTATCCTTAAAGTCATTGTTATTTATATGTCTACCGTATTCGAGAGATACATATGCTGTATGTTGCGGACCTCCACTGGACCTCCAGTGGAGGGCAAGGGACACATACAGCACTATGGCAGACACAATATTACATATTCAGTGTTAAATTCTTAATTAATAACTTAATTTTAACTTTAATTACGTTAAATTGTATTCGTTTTTAATATTTCTTTAATATTTAACAAATCTAAACAATGTATCATTTATTATTTCTGTCTTAATTTCATTCTTTGTTTCACTCTCAATTTCATTCTATGTTTCATTCTTTGTTCATTTTTGGTTATTTTCATTGTTGTGTTTCTTTCAAATTTTACGGCTTATCTATTTTATTTTTACTTTTACACTTTGTTTCCATCATACTTTTACTCATTACTTCATTCTTTGTTTCTTAATTTTATTTCTGCGTTTCATTCTTTTCGTCATTCCTTGATTCATTTTATTGTTTCATTTTTTGTTAAATTACTTATTTCAATGTTTGTTTCATTCTTTATTTAATAACAATTTTTCATTTTCAATTCCATTATTTGTTCGGTCTTCGCTTCATTCTTCATTCTTAATATAAGCCTTTGTTTCTTTCTGTGTTTCCTTAATCCTTTCAATGTTTCCTTCTTAATTTCAATGTTTGTTTGATTTTTAATTTATTTCTTTGTTTCCTTTTTCCTTTCAACGTTTCATTCTTATTTTCAATCTTTGTTTCATTCTTAATTTCTTTCATTGTTTCCTCCTTCTTTCAATGTTTCAATCTGTGTTTGATTCACATTTGCTTGGAATGGTTCATTCTTTACCTTAATCTTTTTTTCAGTCTAATTATTTCTCATGTTTCGGTTTTCCCTTCAATGTTTCATTTTTAGTTTAACCCTTTGTTTCATTCATCTTTCAAAATCTCAATCCTAATTTCTCTCTCGCTTTCTCTCTCTATCTGTCTCTCTCCCACTATCTCTGCATCTCCGTCTGAGTATTGTCCTCCTCACCATTTAATGGAGAAGAGGACATATAAGCGTTTTTTGCTTATTCCTTAATTCATAACATGACATTTACTAATTGTATTATTTCATTACATGTGCAATTGCTTGAATAAATACTGTTTAAACCTATATCTTTCTTGCTACATACTTTATTTCATTAAGTCATTTTAGTTTCTATCCTTAAAGTCATTGTTATTTATATGTCTACCGTATTCGAGAGATACATATGCTGTATGTTGCGGACCTCCACTGGACCTCCAGTGGAGGGCAAGGGACACATACAGCACTATGGCAGACACAATATTACATATTCAGTGTTAAATTCTTAATTAATAACTTAATTTTAACTTTAATTACGTTAAATTGTATTCGTTTTTAATATTTCTTTAATATTTAACAAATCTAAACAATGTATCATTTATTATTTCTGTCTTAATTTCATTCTTTGTTTCACTCTCAATTTCATTCTATGTTTCATTCTTTGTTCATTTTTGGTTATTTTCATTGTTGTGTTTCTTTCAAATTTTACGGCTTATCTATTTTATTTTTACTTTTACACTTTGTTTCCATCATACTTTTACTCATTACTTCATTCTTTGTTTCTTAATTTTATTTCTGCGTTTCATTCTTTTCGTCATTCCTTGATTCATTTTATTGTTTCATTTTTTGTTAAATTACTTATTTCAATGTTTGTTTCATTCTTTATTTAATAACAATTTTTCATTTTCAATTCCATTATTTGTTCGGTCTTCGCTTCATTCTTCATTCTTAATATAAGCCTTTGTTTCTTTCTGTGTTTCCTTAATCCTTTCAATGTTTCCTTCTTAATTTCAATGTTTGTTTGATTTTTAATTTATTTCTTTGTTTCCTTTTTCCTTTCAACGTTTCATTCTTATTTTCAATCTTTGTTTCATTCTTAATTTCTTTCATTGTTTCCTCCTTCTTTCAATGTTTCAATCTGTGTTTGATTCATTTTTATCTTTGTTTCCTTCTTCCTTTCAATGTTTCATTCTTGCCTTCATAGTTTCATTCTTAATTTTATTACTGTTTTGCATTCTTAATTTCGTTCTTTTTTCATAACACATTTGCTTGGAATGGTTCATTCTTTACCTTAATCTTTTTTTCAGTCTAATTATTTCTCATGTTTCGGTTTTCCCTTCAATGTTTCATTTTTAGTTTAACCCTTTGTTTCATTCATCTTTCAAAATCTCAATCCTAATTTCTCTCTCGCTTTCTCTCTCTATCTGTCTCTCTCCCACTATCTCTGCATCTCCGTCTGAGTATTGTCCTCCTCACCATTTAATGGAGAAGAGGACATATAAGCGTTTTTTGCTTATTCCTTAATTCATAACATGACATTTACTAATTGTATTATTTCATTACATGCGCAATTGCTTGAATAAATACTGTTTAAACCTATATCTTTCTTGCTACATACTTTATTTCATTAAGTCATTTTAGTTTCTATCCTTAAAGTCATTGTTATTTATATGTCTACCGTATTCGAGAGATACATATGCTGTATGTTGCGGACCTCCACTGGACCTCCAGTGGAGGGCAAGGGACACATACAGCACTATGGCAGACACAATATTACATATTCAGTGTTAAATTCTTAATTAATCACTTAATTTTAACTTTAATTACGTTAAATTGTATTCGTTTTTAATATTTCTTTAATATTTAACAAATCTAAACAATGTATCATTTATTATTTCTGTCTTAATTTCATTCTTTGTTTCACTCTCAATTTCATTCTATGTTTCATTCTTTGTTCATTTTTGGTTATTTTCATTGTTGTGTTTCTTTCAAATTTTACGGCTTATCTATTTTATTTTTACTTTTACACTTTGTTTCCATCATACTTTTACTCATTACTTCATTCTTTGTTTCTTAATTTTATTTCTGCGTTTCATTCTTTTCGTCATTACCTTGATTCATTTTATTGTTTCATTTTTTGTTAAATTACTTATTTCAATGTTTGTTTCATTCTTTATTTAATAACAATTTTTCATTTTCAATTCCATTATTTGTTCGGTCTTCGCTTCATTCTTCATTCTTAATATAAGCCTTTGTTTCTTTCTGTGTTTCCTTAATCCTTTCAATGTTTCCTTCTTAATTTCAATGTTTGTTTGATTTTTAATTTATTTCTTTGTTTCCTTTTTCCTTTCAACGTTTCATTCTTATTTTCAATCTTTGTTTCATTCTTAATTTCTTTCATTGTTTCCTCCTTCTTTCAATGTTTCAATCTGTGTTTGATTCACATTTGCTTGGAATGGTTCATTCTTTACCTTAATCTTTTTTTCAGTCTAATTATTTCTCATGTTTCGGTTTTCCATTCAATGTTTCATTTTTAGTTTAACCCTTTGTTTCATTCATCTTTCAAAATATCAATCCTAATTTCTCTCTTGCTTTCTCTCTCTCTATCTGTCTCTTTCTCACTATCTCTGCATCTCCGTCTGAGTATTGTCCTCCTCACCATTTAATGGAGAAAAGGACGTATTAGCGTTTTCGCTTATTCCTTAATTCATAACATGACATTTACTAATTGTATTATTTCATTACATGTGCGATCGATTGAATAAATACTGTTTAAACCTATATCTTTCTTGCTACATACTTTATTTCATTAAGTCATTTTAGTTTCTATCCTTAAAGTCATTGTTATTTATATGTCTACCGTATTCGAGAGATACATATGCTGTATGTTGCGGACCTCCACTGGACCTCCAGTGGAGGGCAAGGGACACATACAGCACTATGGCAGACACAATATTACATATTCAGTGTTAAATTCTTAATTAATAACTTAATTTTAACTTTAATTACGTTAAATTGTATTCGTTTTTAATATTTCTTTAATATTTAACAAATCTAAACAATGTATCATTTATTATTTCTGTCTTAATTTCATTCTTTGTTTCACTCTCAATTTCATTCTATGTTTCATTCTTTGTTGATTTTTTCTTATGTATTTTTTGTTTTGTTTTTCTTTCTTATTTTTACGGACTATTTATTCTTACTTTTTTATTTTGTTTGAATCATGCTTTCATCCAATAATTAATTCTTTGTTTCTTAACTTTTATTTCATTTCTGCGTTTCATTCTTTTCTTCATACCTTGTTTCATTTTATTGTTTCACTTTTGTTAAATTACATATTTCAGTGTTTGTTTCATATTTTATAAAATAATAATTTTTAATTCCATTATTTGTTTCCGTCATTGCTTCATTTTTCATTGGCCTTTTTCTTCTTTTTTGTTTTCTTCTTCCTTTCAATGCTTAATTTTTAATTTCAATCTTTAATTCATTCTTTATTTCTTTCTTTGTTTCCTTCTTCCTTTTAATGTTTCATTCTTAATTTCAATCTTTGATTCATTCTTGCTTTCTGTGTTTGTTTCCATCTTCCTTTCCATTCTCAATTGCATTTTTTCTTTGTTTTTACCTTTGTTTAATTTTATATATCATTCATTCGTTCATTATTAATTTCAGTCTCAGTTGAATTGTGTTTTTCGTTCTTAATTTGATTATTCTTCCGTTTTTCTTCCTACTAAATTTCTTTTCTTATTTCATTCTTTGGTTTCTACATCTTTCATTATATTCTCTGTTGTTTTCTTTTTACATTGCTGTTCTTTCATTCCTTTTCATTTTCTGTTTCAATCACTGTTTCTTTTCTCATTTAAGTCACCATTTCTTTCACATTTTCTTGTTTGTTTCGGCATACTTCATTTAATTGTCTGTATCTTTCATTTCTTATTTATTTCATGATTACACTTTTTATTCTTATTATCGTTACTTGTTTTCCTTTGTTAATTTTTTATCTGTCTCTTTCTTTTGCATCAATTTTATTCTTACATTTTTTATGTCGACCGTTGTCGTTCCTCCGCTGCCATACAGTCGAGGGCAAGGGACACATACAGCACTAAGGTATATATACATTTTATATGTCTGATTAAAATTCTTTTTTATTGTATTCTTTGCTTTTTTGCTTTTAATTAAGTTGTTTCTTTTCTTTGTTTTAACCATAGTTTCATTCTTTGTATCGCTTATTAGTACATTCTTGTTTCAGTTATTTTTACATCGTGTTTTTACTTAATTTGAATCATGCGTCATTTTTTGTTTCTTACTACATTTCTGTCATTTCTTACGTTATTCTCTGTTTCGTTATTAGTTTCGTCTTCTGTCTCATTCACTGTTTTATTCTTTCAATTTTTGTTTCACTATTTTATTCTTTGTTCCATCACTGGTAATTTGGTAATTTCATTCATTCTTTCTGTCATCACTCATTTCAATCACAAGTTCATAATAAGTTTCATTCCTTGTTTAATTTGTGTTTCATCTTTTGTCTCATAACTTGTTTCAATCTTTGTTTAATCGCAACTGAGTCTCTTTTTATGTTTAATTAAATTTTAAGAAACTGAAGTACTGTTTTGAAAAAGGAATTCAATGTGAAACAACTAAAACAATTCATTTTCTTGGGTTTTCTTAGTTTCTATCATTCTTTCTTATTTTCATGCTTGCTTGCTTCTCTTTTTCTTAATTTCAAGTATTCATTATGTTGTACGTTCATCCATTGACCTTTTTGTTTTGCGTTTGATTTTCTTACTTCTTTTTTAATATCGTTCTTAAGTTCGCGCTTTGTTTACTTTTTCTTAATTTCATTCATAATTTCCTTAATTTTTTCTTCTTTAGCATTTTTTTGTTGGGTTGTTTTCTTAATTTTAATTTTTACTTCAATCCTTGTGTCTTTTTTCTTAATTTCATATTTACTGTTTACTTTTATAGTAATCTTAATTACAAGTTTAATAGCATTATTTGTTTTAACTTTCTTCATTTTATTTTTATGTTTCCTTGTTACGTTCTTTTTCCAGAATTTCAATATTCTTTTTTTAGCTCATTCATTCACTCATTCACTCTTATGTTTGTTTTATGCCTTCGTTATTTTATTCTTCATTGGAAACTTAAATTCATTTATAATTTTTCATTTGTTTCTTCTTGTCTTCCATTGTTTCGTTTTGTGTTTCTTTGTTTTTAATTCTTTCTTGTGTTTCAGTCTTAGTGTGTTTGTTCCTTCCAGATTTCCATTCTTATTTTCATTTTATGTTACTTCATTTTATTTTCCACTTCAGTTTTGTTTGCCTCTTCTATTCTTTCTTATAATTTCCTTCTTAAGTTCTCTCTTAAGTTCATTTTCTGTTTCTTTCTTTCCTTATTTCACTTCTAATTTCTTATTTTTTTCTTAGTTTTTATGCGTTATTTCGTTCCATATATATATTATTCTTCATTGCTTTCTTTTTTCATTGTTTGTTTCTTTCTTCGTTCTCAATTGTTTGGCTCTTTTTTCTTCTCTAATTGCATTTTCTCAACTACTTTTATGATTGTTCTTACTTAATTTCATTTTTTATATCTTAAATTCTTTCCTTCTTAAATTCATGTTTCTTTTACTTCGTTTTTTATTTCGTTTGGGTGTTTTGCTGTTGGTTTTCTTAATTCTTTGTTTTAGTTGTTTCACAATGAATTCCTTTTCAAAACAGTACTTTAGTTTCTTAATCATACCTTGCTCAAAACGAAGCGCTTAAACCAAAGAATAAAGTAAATTCTGCAAATTCTTGCAACAATTGCAAACTTTTACATTATTCCTTGACATGATTATGAGCCGCGATCAAACTTACCGCTTAAACCGAAGAATAACGTGAATTCTGCAAATTCTTGAAACAATTGCAAACTTTTACGTTATTCTACGACACTATTTCTTTCTTTATATCTTTCTTTCATTCCTTCGTTCCTTCCCTCTTTCCTTAGTCTTTTGGTTTCTAAATCTTTCATTATGTTCTCGGTTTTTTTTCTTTTTACATTGGTGTTCTTTCATTCCTTTTCATTTTTTGTTTCTTTCACTGTTTCTTTTCTAATTTTATTCACCATTTCTTTCATATTTTCTTGTTTGTTTTCTGCTTTCTTAATTTGATTTTTTCTGTGTCTTTCATTCTTTATTTAATTCATTATGACACTTTTGTACTATTTTCATTCTCATTATCGTTATTTGTTTTCCTTTGTTAATTTTTGTGTGTGTGTCTTTCTATTGCATTTATTTTATTCGTATTGTTTTTATGTCGACCGTTGTCGGTCCTCCGCTTGGCCTACAGTCGAGGGCAAGAGACATATACAGCATTAAGGTATATATACATTTTATATATCTGATCAAAATTCTTTGTTTTGTTTTATGCTTTGTTTTACTTTTATTTAAATTGTTTTTTCTTTGTTTTAACCTTAGTTCATTCTCATTTCAGTCATTTTTACATCGTGTTTTTCATACTTAATTTGAATCATGCGTCATTTTTTGTTTCTTACTTCATTTCTGTCATTTCTTATAGTATTCTCTGTTTAGTTATTAGTTTCGTCTCCTGTCGCATTCGTTGTTTTATTCTTTCAATCTTTGTTTCACTATTTTATTCTTTGTTCCATCACTGGTAATTTGGTAATTTCATTCATTCTTACTGTCGTCACTCATTTCAATCACAAGTTCATAATAAAGTTTCATTCTTTGTTTAATTTTTGTTTCATCTTTTGTCTTATAACTTGTTTCAATCTTTGTTTAATCGCAACTGAGTCTCTTTTTATGTTTAATTAAATTTTAAGAAACTGAAGTACTGTTTTGAAAAAGGAATTCAATGTGAAACAACTAAAACAATTCATTTTCTTGGGTTTTCTTAGTTTCTATCATTCTTTCTTATTTTCATGCTTGCTTCTTACTCTTTTTCTTAATTTCATTTATTTATTGTGTTGTACGTTCATCCATTGTCCTTTTTTGTTTTGCGTTTGATTCTCTTACTTCATTTTTAATATCGTTCTTTAGTTCGCGCTTTGTTTATTTTTTTCTTAATTTCATTCTTAATTTCCTAAATTGTTTCTTTTTTAGCTCTCTTTTGTTGGTTTGTTTTCTTTATTTTAATTTTTACTTCAATCCTTGTGTCTTTCTTTCTTAATTTCATATTTACTGTTTACCTTTATAGTAATCTTAATTACAAGTATAATAGCATTATTTGTTTTAACTTTCTTAATTTTATTTTTATGTTTCCTTGTTACGTTCTTTTTCCAGAATTTCAATATTTTTTTAGCTCATTCTTTCATTCATTCTTTTGTTTGTTTTATGCCTTCGTTATTTTATTCTTCATTGGAAACTTAAATTCATTTATAATTTTTCATTTCTTTCTTCTTGTCTTCCATCGTTTAGTTTCGTGTTTCTTTGTTTTTAATTCTTTCTT
The DNA here is from genome assembly GCA_038501625.1 of Corbicula japonica. Classification (NCBI taxonomy): domain Eukaryota; kingdom Metazoa; phylum Mollusca; class Bivalvia; order Venerida; family Cyrenidae; genus Corbicula; species Corbicula japonica. The sequence goes on from JAZAYU010000052.1 coordinate 4,500,375, forward strand.
GTGTTTCAGTCTTAGTTTGTTTGTTTCTTCCAGATTTTCATTCTTATTTTCATTTTATATTACTTCCTTTTATTTTCCACTTCAGTTTTGTTTGCCTCTTCTATTCTTTCTCATTATTTCATTCTTAAGTTCTTTCTTAAGATCATTCTCTGTTTCTTTCTTTCCTTATTTCAGTTCTAATTTCTTAATTTTTTCTTAGTTTTTATTCGTTTTTTCGTTCCTTATATATGTTATTTTTCATTGCCTTCTTTTTTCACTGTTTTTTTCTTTCTTCGTTCTCAATTGTTTGGCTCTTTTTTCTTCTCTAATTGCATTTTCTCAACTACCTTTTTGATTGTTCTTACTTAATTTCATTTTTTATATCTTACATTCTTTCCTTTTTTAAATTCATTTGTCCTTTACTTCGTTTTTTTATTTTGTTTGGGTGTTTTGCAGTTTGTTTTCCTTATTCTTTGTTTCAGTTGTTTCACAATGAATTCCTTTTCAAAACAGTACTTTAATTTCTTAATCATTCATTGCTCAAAACGACGCGCTTAGACCAAAGAATAAAGTAAATTCTGCAAATTCTTGCAACAATTGCAAACTTTTACATTATTCCTTGACATAATTATGAGCCGCGATCAAAATTACCGCTTAAACCGAAGAATAACGTGAATTCTGCAAATTCTTGAAAAAAATTGCAAACTTTTACGTTATTCTACGACATTATTTCTTTTAATCTTTCTTTCATTCCTTCCTTCCTTCCCTCTTTCCTTAATCTTTCTTTCTCTCTGTCTTTCTTCATTTCTTTTTTCTCTTTTCTCTCTTTCATTCATTCTTTCATTCATTCTTTTATTCATTCTTTCTTTCATTCGGTCTCTCTCTCTCTTTCTCTCTTCTCTCTCTCTCTCTCTCTCTCTCTCTCTCTCTCTCGCTTTTGTTTCAGTTTAATGTTACTCTTTATTTCATTCGTTCTTTCAATGCTTTATTTATAATTTCATTATTTGTGTCCATCATCATTTCATTTTATTTTCACTCCTCTCTTTCAATGTGACATTTTTCATTACCTTCCTTGTTTCAGGGTCGATTTCATTCTTTGTTTTTGTCTCTATCATTGTTTTATTCTTAATTTTATTTCTTGTTTCATCCTTGTTTCCGTTCTTTTTTCAATCTCTGTTTCTTTCTTTAATTTCTCATTTAATCTTTCGTTCCTTCTTTTTTTAATTCTTACACAGTTTCTTTCCATAATTTTATTCATATTTTTTTCCATTTTTTGTTGTTTTTTTTCTACTTTTAAATGCTTAATTAAATTGATTATTTCTTTCAATCTTAATTTCATTCATGATTAAAATATTAATTTTATCCTTTTTTCCTTCTAATTTTCGTTATTTGTGTCTAATTTTAATTTTATTTTTGTTCCTCATTTTTTTACATTATTTTTATTCTTAATTGTTTATGTTTTAATGTCGACCGTTGTCGAGATATAAATATGCTGTATGTTGCGGACCTCCACTGAACCTACAGTCGAGGGCAATGGACACATACAGCACTAAAGTAATAATACATGCAATGCATTATCATTTTACTGTTTTATCTTACTTCTTTTTTTTAATTGTTTCTAAATCATTCATTGCTCAAAATAACGCGCTTTAACCAAAGAATAGAGTAAATTCTACAAATTCTTGCGACAATTGCAATCATTAAATGTTTGACTGTGCCTCTTATTTTTGTACAGCTGTTATCTGAAAAACAATGAAATCTGAAATAAAATCAATAAAAATACAAACAAACAAAAGATGCAAAATATCCCCAGCATAAAAACTTTAAACAAAAGAAAACAAAAAATTATACTTTCCATTTAAAGTTAGACTGCGTCTTTTCTTTCCGTATGTGTTTCAGCTGTTATCTGTTATCTGAAACAGATAAAACATATATAAAGAACAGTGTTAAATATGAAATAAATATACACTACCAATGAAATAAATATACACTCCCAAATAACTGTTAACTTTTTGTTACCTAAAATCATCCTTTGTTTTTTCCTTTCTTTTTTCTGTCTTTCTTTCTTTCCTTCTTCCTTTCTTTCTTTCTTTCCTTCTTTACAGTTGCAGTGCAAAAAGGGGAGATAACTCCTGAAACAAGGTAACCAGTGCTATGTCACTTATCAGGGTCATGACCTGTGAACTGTGAACTGTTAAGTAAGCGTGTGAACTTTCATGACAATGCTCTTTGTAGAAATGGATAAATGTCCAACTTGCCGAAACATGTTACATGTAACCATTACCAAAGCACAAAAAACTGTTAAAAAATACCTTAAAATTGATTCTTGTTTCTTCCTTTCTTTTTTCTTTCTTTCTTTCTTTCATTCTTTCTTTCTTTCCTTCTTTACAGTTGCAGTACAAAATGGGGAGATAACTCCTGAAACAAGGTAACCAGTGTTATGTCACTTATTAGGGTCATGACCTGTGAACTGTGAACTGTTAAGTAAGCGTGTGAACTTTCATGACAATGCTCTTTGTAGAAATGGATAAATGTCCAACTTGCCGAAACATGTTAACCATTTCTCTAAGTACAAAATGGAGAGGAAGCCCCAGAAATAAGGTAGCCGGAATTATGTTACTTGTCATTGTCAAGATGTGTGAACTGGTAATGTGTAAACTTTCAGGACTGCTTTATGCCGGGAACATAAAAACAAAACAAATGCAAACACTTGTGTCGCCCTCTAGTACCATGTCGCATTAAAAATGCAAGTACAAAAAGGGGCATAACTCCATCTTGACCTAAAGAACTTTGCATCATCATAAGCGTGTTGTCGTTAGCAATATAATTTGAAATTTTTATTTAAAAATATTAAAACTGACAAAGTTTTAGTCAACGTTTAGTTTTTGGACTAAAATTTAAGTATAAAATGGCATAAATTCATCAAATCTGATCTTGACCTAAAGAAGTTGACATTATCAAGCGCATGCTGTCATGAGCAATTTTATTTGAAAGTTTAATAAAAAATATTAAGAACTGGCAAAGTTATCTTCAGCGTTACGTAAAATTCAGAGTACAAAAAGGGGCATAACTTCATCAAATGTGACCTTGATCTAAAGAATGTGGTATCATCACGAGCGTGATGCCATGAGCCAACGTTAAGTTTTCGAGTCAAAATCCAAGTACAAAAAGAGGCATTACTCTATCAAATGTGTCCTTGACCTTAAGATTTTGTATCGTGCCCATCGGTGCGCCCGTCCTGACGGACGATGCGACGGACGAACGGACAAAGCAATATCTATGTATCACCTTTTCTTTGAATGTGCGACACAAAAACTACCTCACTGGACAATTTGTCCCCAGAAAACCAGCAACTTCTTCATGCTTTTTTACGAGAGTGGTAAAATAAATCAAATTTTATGGTGAATGTACGTATATGTTTCCTGCTTAACGGTGCACATAATCCGGATGTCGACAATTATACTACAATTATGTGCAATAAATCACCCGTTGACATATAGTTAAAACCTAAGAGCAGATTTGTTGTATTAAAATAAATTTAAATAATACAGAAATTTAAACAGTTGTTGTAAAATAAGAATTCGGTGTTCCGCTGAACACATGCTTGTAAAATTTTGATCAGTTATTATATTTATTGTATATTCGCGTAATAAGCAAATTCAGTTTCAGGTTAAAATCATTCAAAGGAGTACAACTCAAACAGATATAACTTTATTAAAACAGATGCCATATATCAAGTTTTGTGTCAAAACAACAAAAACTTTCCAAGTAATAAGCAATTAAGTTTCAGATTAGAGTAAGATAAAAGGAGCATAACTAAAAAACGTTCATCTGGAGTTATCATTCTCAGTGTTGGCTTTAATGTTACACGCAATGATAAGTACCATATTAAAGTCTTTTAAATGGGACAAAAGTTGAAAAGTTGAAAAATAGTGAAACAGGAGTTATCCATCTTGTTGTCACAGATGGCTTAATTCATGCAGATGATATATTCCAAGAATTAAGTTAATAGGACAAGTACTTTTAAAGTTATAGGCAACATTAAGTATAATATTAAAGTCATTTCTAAGTGGCATAACTCAAAGCAGTGTAACAGGTGATTCATTCTTGTTGTCAGAGATGGTTTTGTTCATGCAGATGATATATTCCTATTTATTTAACAGGAAAATACAATCAAAGTTAAAGGCAACATTAAGTGCCATATTCAAGTCATTTGAAAGAGGCATCACTAAAAAAACAAGAGCCAGTCGGAAACGACTGCACGCTCGACTATTCGAAAAGTCAGACATATTTAAGCACATTTTAAACTGGGCTTCATTTAAACTGGGGAGTGATTCAGGAGTTTATGACACCCCCAACACACACACACATGAACAAAAGTTTCTTAATCCAAGTTAGGAAATCAATAAATTACATTTAATTTATTCTTGTAGGTTTTTAGAGGGTTTACACAACCCAGCACATACTTGTTGTTGTTGTTGGTGGTGGTGGTGTTTTTGGTGTTGTTGTTGGTGTTGGTGGTGTTTTTTGTTGTTGGTTGTTGGTGTTGTTGTTGTTATTGTTGGTGTTGTTGTTGGTAGTGTTGTTGGTGTTGTTGTAGGTGGTGGTGGTGTTGTTGTAGGTGGTGGTGTTAATGGTGGTGGTGTTGTTAGTGGTGGTGTTGTTGGTGTTTTTTTGTTGTTGGTGTTGGTGGTGTATGTGGTGTTGTTGGTGGTTTTTGGTGTTGTTGGTGGTGTTGGTAGTGTTGGTGGTGTTGTTGGTGGTGGTGTTGTTGTTGGTGTTGTTGTTGGCAATGCCGTTAATGTTGTTGGTGGTGGTGTTGTTGTTATTTGTGTTGTTGGTGGTGGTGTTGGTGGTGGTGGTGTTGTTGTTGGTGGTGGTGGTGATGTTGTTGTTGGTGGCGGTGGTGGTGGTGTTTTTGGTGTTGCTGTTGATGATGTTGGTGTTGCTATTTTTAGTGTTGTTGTTGGTGGTGTTGTTGTTGATGGTGGTGGTGGTTGTATGTGGTGTGGGGGGTACAGTACAGTCGATTAAGCAGAGCATAGCATAGTACAGTACAGTACAGTGCAGTGCAGTACAGTAAGTACAGTACAGTATAGTATATGCCCCCACCCACCCCACAACCAACACTTTCAACCAAGTATGTTAAGTACATCTGTTTGTAACCTTTTCAATAGCATTACATATGAAAAAACTAACATTGAAACTTTAACCATAATTTCTAAGTCTTAATTCTAATTTCTAAGTGAAAAAGGGCAAAAATTAAATATAAAAAGCAAGGATGAGTTATGGGCCTTTGAACATCAACCTGGTGTATGATCAAATAAAGGTATACAAAGTTTTAAAGTTGTAGCTTTAATAGAATGAAAGTTTTGAGCTTTCACCAGCTTGCACGCAAACTTAAACCTTAATTTCTAAGTCTAAAAAGGGAGATAATTTGATAAAATTCAAAGAGTTATGGTTCTTGGCATACATAGTCAGGGTCATGATGGTGAACAAGTTTCAAAGCTTAAGTACAAGAAGTATGAAAGTAACTAGCTTGCATGCAAACTTTAATCTGTAACTCTTAGTCGCAAAAGGGCCATAATTTGATAAAAATCAAAGAAAGAGTTATGGTTCTTGGCATACATAGTCAGGGCCATGATGGTGAACAAGTGTCTTAAGTTTCAAAGCTATAGTACAAAAAGTATGAAAGCAACTAGCTTGCACGCGAACTTTAACTATAAATTATAATTCAAACAAGGCCATAATTTCATCAAAATCAATGAAAGAGTTATGGTTCTTGGCATAGATAGTCAGGGTCATGATGGTGAACAAGTGTCTAAAGATTCAAAGCTATAGTACAAGAACTATAAAAGTAACTTACTTCACTCAAACTTTAACCGAAAATTCTAAGTAGAAAAAGGGCCATAATTTGAACAAAATGGAACAAAATGGAAGTTAGAGTTATGGTTCTTTGCATACACACTCGGGATATGATATGAACACGTGTTGAAAGTTTCAAACCTGTAGTATACGTAGTATGGAAGTTATGAGTTTGTACAGTAGCTTGCGAGAAACTTTAACCTTAAATTCCAAGTCGAAAAAGGGCCATAATTTGATCAAAATGAAAGTTAGAGTTTTGGTTCTTGGCAAACATACTCGGGACATGATGATGAACAAGTGTGCCAAGTTTCAAAGCTGTAGTATTAGTAGTATTGAAGTTATGGGTTTGTACAGTATCTTTCACGCAAACTTTAACCTGAAAGTCGAAAAGGGGCCATAATTTAATCAAAATGGAAGTTAGAGTTATGGTTCTTGGCATATTCACCCGGTACATGATGATAAACAAGTGTGCCAAGTTTCAAATCTGTAGCTATAGCAGTTTTAAAGATATAGGTCGGTTGTTTAACCAAAGCAGGAAGCCGACGCCGACGCCAGAGTGATTTGAATAGCTCGACATATTCTTCGAATAGTCGAGCTAAAAATAAAACAGGAGCTATTGTTCTGTTGTCACTGATAACATTGTTCATGAAGATGATATATTCCAAATATTAAGTTAATAGGACAAGTACTTTCAAAGTTATAGGCAACATAAAGTTCCATTTTAAAGTTCCATAATAAAGTCCTTTGAAAGAAGCACAACTAAATAATTACTGAAACAGGAGTTATCCTTCTTGTTGTCGCAGATGGCTTTGTTGATGCAGATGATATATTCCGAGTATTAAGTTAATAGGACAAATACTTTCAAAGTTATAGACAACACAAGTTTTAGCTTTCCAAAAAGCTAGTCGGTCATTAGCAAATAAATTAAAAGAATAAGTAGGTATGTATTCGTTCATGTATTTACTTTTGGACCAATGTAAGTCAATGACATGGCCAGTTTTCTGTCGATCAAAGTCACACAGACTGTATCTGACAAACTATTTGTGAATTTAGTTGATGTTTCAAGTTTCAAGTTTATTTCTATTTACATTTCTATGTATGTACAAACATAAACAAGAGAACATATAAACATTGTACAATTCTGTTACTTTAAAGCATGCAAACAAAGTTGAACGGCTGATGTTTGATTTATTGAAACATGAAGAATACGTGTACGGGCTAAAGGCATCAATATAAATAATCATGTCTCTAGTAGACGTAATTTATTTTCTTTCAGGACGTGTAGAAATAATTACGTTGTTTAAGCACCAGCGAATCTGATGAATATGTTACATTAACGCGAATGCTCAAAGAGGTACCATAGAACTTTTCACAGTTGATACTTATTTGTACATTGAGAGAAAAGCCACGCTTATAATTTCAGTATTCATTACCAACATTCATAAAATGTAGTTTTAGTTGGTTCAGCAGATCTCGTCAAACTTGAAGTTGACGAGCGTTAAAAGACAGTAAACAATAAATTAGGATGCTGATGCATTTATTACTTTCACTTAAGCTTTATGCTGCTATTATCTTTTGTTTTTGTTTGAACGATTTTCTGTAAAACTATTAAAGGAACTCAAGAAGCACTATTTGTATTTAAATTAATCTATCATCATAAAAATTGTCGTTATGCCACTGTTCTGAAAACAACTTTTTCTTTACTTTAAAGGCTGGTTTTGCATTCCTTGCAGTATATTCAAGTAGATCGCCCTTACATAGAAATGATAGTGCTTGTGTTGTCTACCTTACTGTACTGTTCAAAATAATGTTATCCCAAGACCGAAATCAGATCCGTTATATTGCATGTGTATGGGGAAGCAGTCATTGGGGTCACGGGCATCCCCGGAAATCTTTTACAAGTAAAACTCAATTTGGATTGCAACTGCGACGAGTCCAACCGTTCACTATAGACCCCAAGAAGAGAACGCATAGATATATGCGGTTTTGAGAGGGAATATGGGAATCAAAATAAATCAATTCGTATTTCGTTAATAATGCATATATTCAAGGGCAAGTTTTGAACTTTATGGCGGCGAAAGTTTTGTAACATAAATTAAATAGTTAAAGTTTAAAAAATAAAAATACAGAAGCACGTATAGAATGGTTACCAAGTTTCTATTTCAAAACAATCGTTTAAGTTTTGTTTTCTTAAAATAGATTAAAAGGTCACTTTGAAAACCACCGAAGACAAAAAATGTGAAAATATTACAGGCTCGGTTTCATTGAGCCTGTTAAAGACTTTAAAGCATATCAAAAACATAAAATACCGCATCGTAATTAGAGCTCCAACTTGGATATCAAAAGGACAGGGAAATAGATAGATCTAAAAAAACATGGCAGTTTTTGTGCAACAAGCTCAAAACGAGGCACTTTTATGCAAATCTTTGAGAAAGAGCATAATACATGTATATAAATGTCCCTCTAAATGAGTAATTGCGAATAAAAGATAAAATGTAATGTTCATAACTAATGAAGACATGGGTAGTCATCAAACCAACTAGGTTTAAACTCTCGCATCTCAGGTTATTTCAATAGTGCGCTCGTGAAATGCAAAAGTGTGTAATTATGGATTGAAATTATATTTCAACAAACTTGACTAACTAAGTACTTGTAACTGAGGTAACGTGTCGCCATTTATCCTATAAATTGATATCAGACAAGTTCAATAAACAAAATCATTATTGATGCTTCCACGCTGAATGTGTAATCATAACCTCATGTGGCCATCCTAGTCGTTTATCTCTCTCGTCAGCAGCTTATTGGTCGTATTGATGACTGTCTTTTAGCGTAGCGCCGCCCAATTGACTACACTTATGATATTAGATAAAAATATTGCCCATGCTGATCTCCTATGTTTACTTTAAACAATGGCCATGTCACATTCGCTAAACCTCCGGTATCTTCTGATAACATTCACCAAATTTGCACTGGAAATCGCAAACAAATGGCAAAATCGCTGATCCCCCCCTTTTTTTTACTTTAAACAATGATCACCTCACTTCGCTAAACTTCCGTTAACTTCTGAGAACATTCGCAACATTTGCACTGGAAAGCGCAAAAAGCAAAATCTCTCTTTAAAAGACAATATTTTGACAATTAAGCAAGTTCTGAGCATTCGTTTCCTCCTAAATGCTTGTTTAAAACATCTCCTCGTTTACTATAAGCCTCTACTGTTTCACGACCGTATGTTTGGTGATTTATACCACAAGAAAGAAATTTTTAAAATTAACACATGGGTAGAAGTGTTCATCAATTTTCAAAGTCAATGCATGGACATGAGTTTTTTTGAAACCCGCATAATGTCATCTAACATGGCATACACTGAAATTGACATCATTAAAACTAACAAACAAAAACAGGAAAATGTGCGAGAACCACCAATATTACATGTTTAAGTTCAGCATTCTAACGAAATTGTTGAAGATCAGAATAGTAAATTTAATAATTTGAGTCCCTGTCAGGCTGCTCATCCCCCCACCCTAGGACAGTGACGAAATTTTGTTGTTGAACTCTAGATTTTGGAATACATTTTTGGTTGAAAGTGTATGCTAATGACCGACTAGCTTTTTGTAAACTTTTGTTTACAGACAGCCTTTCCCGCAAAAGTCGGAGCTTGCTCGATTGGAAATTCCGACATTTAGAACAGGGAGAACTCCAATCGAGTGCGTCGGAACTGTGTTCTGGCAGCGTTCTACCCATTCCATCGAAATAGGTGGTGTGAATCGGTCAGTGTTTTATACTGCACCAAACTGAAATATTTTTAGATACTGGTTTTTTTGCCATAAAATAAGATAATGGTTACATTTCAGTACTATGCCAAGAATTTCACCAACATAAATACCAGAAATAGTGTTATTTTTCAGTAAATTATAAATATTGCTTTTTGTTGACTGATCTAAAAACTAGGAAAACTTAGTTGAACTATGAAGTATGGCTTATTAAGACCATTAGGAGTTCTTTAGACTTCAAAAGATATAATAAACATGCAATTATGTAACACTTTTTATAAAAACCTATCATGATTCTGTTCCGACATCCAATCTCACTCGTTTGGCAGATTCTTAGACTCTTTCTCCGTCGTTATCAGAAAATAAACGACTGTTGTAAACCAAAAAACTAGAGGCCTCTGATTGGCTTCTGGATTAGGTCAAGCCTGTTCTCTGTATCTATTTAAAAAAAAATTCTCCAGCTTCTTATCAACTTGCTATTGCTCATTACAATAATTCAACATAACACTTGATTAAAGAGAAAATATAAACCATTTGTAAAAAAGAAAAGAAGAGGTACAGCTTATACTGTATTAAACCAGCATCTAGAAGGTGTAAACGTCGCCCTGAACGACAGGATATGGCAAACAGTGTGCAGTATTTGTGCAACTCGAATGGTTAACATTTAAACCCCCGACGCACTACGCCAGCAGTGGTTACAAGCGTCGTAACAATACAGATACAGATCTCATCATAAAATGCATTCCAAACATATGAATGGCAATAAATCAGTGACCGACATTTAAGTGGCATCAAATTGCTATCAGCAACTCTGCTGTGATAACGGTAAACATACATCTTGTAATATGACTCCGAGTTCGTTGTATTTTTCTGGACGAATGATGGGTCATAATATATTATTACTATGTAACTATTACTTGATTATCTTTACTATAGTACAATTAGGCCGGCGCAAGGGATATGTTGCCCGGCTTTAAATAGAGGTGTTTAGCGAATGCTGAGAACCATGTGGCCTGGCTTTATATATAGATCGTTGAGTAATGAACGGGAACCATGTTGTATGTACGTTAAGATCAAGGTCAGGCTATTTATAATTGAGTATATAAATATAGATACTGAATTGAATTATCTCCCCTTAACTATAAATATAAACATGTATATATATAGATTATGTAAATAGATCGATGAGTCGGTGTTTTCTTTTAATTATGCGAATTGAAAGTTTATTGTTGTAAGCAGTTATAGAAAGAGTGTACATGTAGTAAGAGACATTGTTCAGATAGTTATTCTTGGATGATATTGAAGTTTGTGTTATGTTTACGAATATTGGCAATCCTATGACTTGATTTTTGACGCGTGAATGTGACCTTTATTATGATGGTTCTTTGTTTACAAACGTTTCTGATGTTGAAATTGACGGTTCTAGTGGGTTTCTGTTTTACAAGAAGGCGATTTCGTGTCTATAAAGTAAATTATGATTGTATTTACCATTTTTGTAGGTTTTTTTCTGTTGTTCAGAATAATTGTGACTCATCCCCATCCCCTCCCATTCCCCCCCCCCCCCCCCTTGTTTACATGATCAAGATGCTGAATATAGAAAGTTAGTATAGATTTTTCATCCGGAAAGTACCAAAGGAATTGCCATGTACATGGTAGGACAATTTTGAAAGATACTGTTGAATTTAAATAGAGCAAATTCATTTAATGTGGTTAGTGCTATGATAATACCTGCATGAACTCTTACACCCAACATCTAACATCTTTTAAATGTCGTCCACATATAACACATCTGTGTTATACTTTTCTTGTTAATCTAACACCAACTGGTGTTGTTAATCTCCAGCAGCAGTATGTACTTTACTTGCAAGCTTGGGGAATACCGCCTATTTTAAACCTCGAGGAAAGATAACTGAAGCTCGCTAAGGATTCTCTGGCGACTATAATCGCCAGACAAAATTGGTTTACTACTGTCGCTGTCTGCTGAAAGTACACACATGCGCAGTGAAACAGTCAAGCAGATTCTGTGGAAGAGTCGGAATTTGATTCTGGCACAGTTCCGACAGCCCAATCGAGCACGCCCGGATATTCATTAGTCTCTAAGAAAAACATAAACGATGTCTTGCTTTTGACAAACAAAATCAATATAACGGATTGAATCTATTTCATATATGGGATCATCCTGAACAGTTGTTTGAATCAAATAACGTAACAGTTCAATTTATACACAAATAATATTTTGCTATGAAGGTTTTCATCACGTGACTTTCTAAATAAAGACGCATAACATTTTTTCTACACCCTGTAGAAAATACAACACACGTATGTTTAATAATTTAACATGTCGTTATATATCGGCTCAATTTCTGATTTGATGTTACTACAACGTCCAGATATTGTTTCATCAACATTTAGAAGACTTTTCTTGCAAATAGGGGGAACGGAATAGCATTCCCAAGCTCTAGACGGGCGGCTTTGTCTAAAGTGACCACGTCCGGTGCCGCTGTTAACCGGTGTTACCCTTCAAAGTTCAAGTTTGGTCCATTATAATATGTCGGTCATCAGGATGACCGACAATTAAGTTTCATATTATTGTTGTGGGACTACCGGACGACGGCGCTGGATCCCTATGTGTCTACCAACTATCGCAGACGACACAGAAATAATGTTAAGTTCATAAATCCATTTTACAAATAAAGCAAAATTGTGTTCAATCCAATGAATTTAGTCAAGTCATATTAACACCAGAATATTATGTACGTATTAGTGTTGATTTTATTTAGTAAATGCACTGCTTTTACTTAATCATTTCGACAATACTTTGTAACTGAATATAAATTAACTATCGTGTTACGTTAAGCAAATTCTCTGAAATTCGATATTTTACATTTGTCTCAAGTCAGGTTTGTTGTTGTTGTTGTTGGAAGAATATATCATCCTAATCGTGTCAGCTACTAAATGACAGGTGCGAAACCATGTGTCAATAATGTAAATTTTAACCTTTAATAACAGGAATACCAGATGAGAGACATTCTCTGTTTGCATTTTACTTCGATCAAAGCTGGGGGTTATAAAATGAGCATGGAAACCAGTCTCAAATCTCAAGCATCTCCATGACTGGTCGCCATTTAAGCCAATCAGATGCTTGAGATTTGAGACTGGTTTTATAACCTTTGGCACAGGTGTGAAAAATTATTATACTTTTTAAGAACTAAAGTGATGATTCTCAACCTTTGATAGATAATTTTAAATTTGAATTTTACAACAACAATTACGACTTCTCGAAATTTTTCATATTAACGCATTTACTATCACCAGCAAAAAACAAATCACAACGGAAATGAAAAAAAATATTTCTGTTGAAAGATAAATTTGTCATATTTTATCCGTTGCACCTTAGATTTTATTCCAACATAACTAGTATAATGATTTCATAAAAACCGGACAGATTGCCGATTTTGCACGATTTTCAATAGAATGTATAGGAGGATGAAATGGTTAACTTTAACCTAAAAACAGACTGTCGCAATATACTTCATCATATATGAAATAAATATGAAAATATCAAGCAAAGATTAAATTTTATAAAACCGTTTGCACATAAGGATTGAGATGAGAAGAAAAAAGTTATGCACATTAAACATGTTAGTGTCTTCTTTGTTCTATATAGCGAAACATTCGCTTATCGGAAACTCCGGTGAGGTAGTTTTTGATTATTGGCCCGATAGTTAATGAGGAGTTGATGCCACAAGATTTGAGGGACGTACGTACGGACGGACGGACAGACAGACATACGGACGGGGGCATAAAATACCTTAAATATAAACTATCGAAGCATACAAAATACAAATCAAACAAACATGACTTACATTCAATCCCGAGACCAATCCTCAGAGTTCACGCCCCACCATAATAATGTGAAGATCCTGAATTCAAAACTTCCTTTGTCCCGTACACTAATCCTCCATTATCCATCCTCTTGAAGACATGTAGATTTGATGGTCCTACTCCATTAACGAAATCCGAATCCTCCGGCATGCAGGAGTTGAAAATCCGTGATCTGTCGGTTTAAAAAGCAGTCATTTAGAACACAAAGTTTATCACTTTATTTAAACAATGGATTTCAGATAAAAGTCCACAATACCTGAAATATAATTTGAAAAACAAAATTAACAAGAATACACCATAACAACGAGCAGCTAGATTATCATTTTTCGTTACTCGTGAAATTATAAAATCTGACATCTGTAAAATCTTGTAAACACTCAAAATGTCTGTATATAAGGTCCACAACACCTGTGATATGGTCAGTCAATGAAGCATAGATTTCACAATTTCAGACAGGTCAAAATAAATAAGATCGTTTATAATTCTTTTCAACACAGCTATATCAACAATTTCAGACAGGTCAAAATAAATAAGATCGTTTATAATTCTTTTCAACACAGCTATATCAACAATTTCAGACAGGTCAAAATAAATAAGATCGTTTATAATTCTTTTCAACATAGCTATATCAATATATCTACTCTTGTATAATAATAATAATAAACTCTTTCCCTTACCTGGAAAATATCTATCTTATCCAAAAAATAAAAATATAAACTCTTCACAAAAGGATTTTTACTGTTTTGAAATTGACGGGAAAGTGACCAGTGCTGTGATTGGATGTTAGTTATCACGTGCAAAGGTAAAAGCAATTAAATCAAAAAAGTTGTTTCCCTTTGCAACAGGTTAATATATGGAAGCCAATGCGGTTCAAAAGTTAAGCATATTGAAAAAAATAATTATCTTACATAAAAATTGATTGTAATTAATTTTACCCTTTGACAAATCACCAACATGTTTGCCCTTGAAACCGAAAGATGAAATGAAACGAGTATTTCTCGAATTTCTTGAAAATGTGTTCATGTTTTATGAATCACCACTATAAATTGCAGATTTGCACATACAAGGTACATGTTTGTGCTTAGGATCTGTGCCGAAGGTTATAAAACTGAGCATGAAAACCAGTCTCGAATTACAAGCATCTGATTGGCTGAAATGGCGACCAAACGCCATTTCAGCCAATCAGATGCTTGAGATTTGAGACTGGTTTCCGATTCCAGTTTTATAACCTTCAGGCCAGATCTTATACAAGTCATTTGTTTGTCTTAATGCTAAGGCTCTACACGCGAAGCTGGTATTTGCTTTGATGTTTGGTGAATCATTTGTTGAGAAAACAGCAAAACATCCTCCTGTGTAAAAATTGTCTTGATTTGGAAATTTTAGTTTCCTTTTTATAAAGAATTGTTCGTGTTTATGTGAGCTCTAGTGAGTGATCCTTCGAAGGGGTTTAAAGTGTAAACGAGTTTTTACGACAGTGTGCGTTAATAATGTAAAGTGACACCCCGCTATAAAGACCACATTTGGGACTGGTCAGAAGTGGAAGAAAGAAGTGCAAATCTGTACAATGAGACAGTGACATTGTGGTCTTTAACCCTTTCCTCCATATATACGCATTTTTACGCATGTGCGACCAGTGTAGATCCAGATCAGCCGGCACATCCATGCCGTCTGATCAGGATCCGCACTGGTCGCATTTTTGTCAGAAATAACTTTAAGAATCATAAAGCGAACAGTGCAGATCCTGATCAGACGGCGCTGATGTGCCGGCTGATCTGGATCTACATCGTCGCCCACGCAAATAAAGGCGTGTCTATGGAGGAAAGGGATAAACGAGGATGGCCTTAATTTCGTGATGGTCTTAATTGCAGATACATGTCAATGTATTACTGTAAATATTTTGAAAAAGCACATCAATGAGAGCTATAAGAATCGATTGTAGGTTCATAACAAGTACATGTACCTTGAAAATCTGAATGGACTTTTCAGCCAAACTGAGAGAGATTTGAGACTGGTCTTCGTTCTGACTTTTATAATATAGGGCTATATGTATAATCCATAATTTGAATTAATACGTCTATTGTTTTTTTACGAGTGTTACATGAAATACATATAGCCAATATAAAATTATGGTCAGATATAGAGGTTCTGTAAAGCATAATACATGACAGTTTGGTTTCAAACATTTAATTAACTGAGAAGATTTAACAGATTAAAACCATCATACTTTAAATTTAAATTCCCCGGCAGTAAACGGGTATGCAAAGGCAGTGCTTACAATTCATTTAATGGTAAGTAACTCTTGGTTTTAGAACGAAATAGCTTTCAAGATTTATTTCCCTTGCATTGTTATTGAACTTCGATTGTTGAGCCGTGGATGTACTACTGTTGTATTATCTTAATCGTATGAAATAGTCCAGGGCCCAAGATCATTAAACTGAGATTTGATATCAGTCTCAAATCTCAAGGATCTGATTGGCTGAAATGGCGACTGGTCGCCATTTCAGCCAATCAGATGCTTGAGATTTGAGACTGATCTCCAGATTTAGTTTTTTGGTCTTGGGCACAGGTTATTTCTCAGTATCTATCATATACTCACCATCAATAGAAAGTACCAGTTGAAAGTTATGGGAAAAATATGAAATATAGATATTTATAAATATAAAATTTGAAACAAACCATACGATCAAGATCAGAAATGTACTTGGTCCGGTTTTGCCACCACTGAGCCTATTTCCATTTTCTGCAAATTTCTCGTCTTCCGTTTGCTAAAACATTTTCAAATGTTGACCAACTACACAATATAGTGTGTCTTCAAAGAACTGGAATCTTTTAATTTCTCAATAAATTAAATTTTCCGTGACGCGACGTGACAGCCTTTTAAAATGTTTTCGCATAGGCTTTTATGCAAGTTTGTCAAGTCGACTTTATAAGTTATTGTTTATATCAGGTATCGACCTTTATACTTTTGGCAGCAGAAAAAGGGTAAAATAAAATATTAGGTTAAATGAACTTTCAAGAATACCGAACGGTTTCAATTTCATAAATGTAAAAAGTTATAGTAATATTGGTAATCTTCTAGTGATGGCCAGTTTAATTGGAAGTCAATGACACGGTAAAGGAAGCTTCACTATCAAGAGGCAATCACATATCAAAAACGGAGTTGAACATTTATTTCATGTTCTAGAATATGTGAATATCGAAATTTTGAAAATCAGTATGACATGAATTATTTCAATATAACAAATTTAGTTCGGGTCTTTCAAGAAAGTTGCTAAATTTAAGTACTAAGCATTTATAGGCCGGTGGCCAGGAACATGTTTGCCCCCCCCCCCCTCCCCCTTAGGGAATTTTGTAGACATGATTTTTCTGAAAGCCTGTTATGTCCTGGATATTTTGCAGTTTGTTTGCACTCTGGCGAGTGGGGCATAAGGGTGTTACGGAGGTTTTTATTCGTTACCCCTAAAATTTGTAGAAAAAATATATGGATTTTGAATCTTTAATTCTGCTCTATTCCAGATACGATTTAATGAAACTTATATTTTTATATAAGGATGAAGTATTATCTGTTGATTGATGTAGTTTTCATTTCAAAATTTTTGCACTTAGGTAACATATTTTGTGTATAACATACATAACCCTAAAAAGAGGAAATTTAAGTCAGAAACTTACCTCTAGGATTTTTATTTGTAATCAAACTTTGGCAATAATACATGTTTTTGAAAGCTGCATGATCAAACAATATAACCCAGTGTGATTTTCATAAAAATCACACTGCCAATTGTAATAATGTTTCCATAATCTTATATGTTACCATATCGCTAATTCAAACATTATTTTCTTGTTTTGGGATAAACAAGCATAAAATATAGAGTTTAATTAAATTAATGAGCTTTATATATGTAAGTGTTCTTGAAACCTTCATGACTTCAAATTTTCAACATACATAACATATGTTACGTATTAAAATAAGGCTTATTTCCTTGTTTTTATTTATTTTATAATGGTGTTAGCTGTTATCTATTTGAAGAAATTAACTATGTGTGCTCTGTGCAATGTCCAAATGTTTGTTAGCCCTGTGTAGATTTCTAATTACATTCACAGACGTTTTTTTAACTAATATTACTGATTGAATTAAGTATTTTCTCTAAAACTGATATTGTTGTACAAAGAACTGATTACATTTTCAAAACTGTATCATGACTATGCAATCATTTTAGATTAAACTATAAAATAATAATAGTGAGAAGTTTATAGTGTATACTATGTTATGTTATGTTATGTGGTTAAAATGTTAAAGTGTTTAAGCTTGTCCATTGTAAACCTTCAAATCTCCGTAACATATAATTCCGAAGTTACCATATTGCCAAAGTACAATGCATTTATGAATTAAATTCTAAAAATAGTTTTTAAAATTGGTTCCAAAAAAGTAAAAAGACAAGAGATAAAAATATTGCTTTGAAAAGTGTTACAAATAAAACTAATTAAAACTAATTATATGTTACCTAATTATTTGAATAATGTTTTTTTAGAAAGATCACTTAGAATAAAGAAAATAAATTTCTAAACCGTGTTTTACCCGATAGTTTGTATCTTGATTACCGTAGTATAAACTATATTTACTTAAAACAAGGTTGAAAGCACCAGTTCTGGTCTTTTAGAGCAATAATAACTGACATTGCTGTTAAATAAAACATGTGAAATACGAAAAATAAATTGTCCTAAATGAAACATTATTTTTTCCATTGTTCAAAGAAAGCTTAAGAATTTGTTAAGAATTCCTTAAGATCTTTGTAGAATGTTATTTTTCTTAAAGACAAATAAGTGTTAAAGAGAAACATCCTAATTTGAAAGACAATCTGGGTAATGCAGGTGATGGTAAGCTAATAGACAAGTTAACGTTGGCTTATGTATAATAATTTTTTTAGGTAAAAATTCTTTTACTTGAGTCAAAAAATTTCTATATAATGCTCATGCTGTTTCAATGTTTTACAATTTGTACACTGAACCTTAGTATTTTAGATGAATAAAACTACTTTTAAAAACATTTCAAACATCCGATAATTTAATCAGCTAATTTGTGTAAAGTTAAAACTAAGTAGCTTTTAAATTTGTTATAGATCGACTTTAACATAATATAGTATTATATAAAAATATTTATCAAAATGTTATTTCATTAATCATTTGCAGTTTCTTGCATTTCTTTTCTTATTGTATTTGCTGATTATTAAAGTAAAAATTGGTAACATATTATAGGATGACTAAAGACATAAATAGAACAATAAAATGATAAAAAATGTTAATTTTGTTTATTCTTTCTTTTCTACATTTTGTTAGAACAAATTAATGTTATCTGTCTCAATCGAGAGTATCTGGACTTAGCTTTATGGCTTTATGGCTGTGTATGCTGGATGTCGCCATTCCTGATATGCATATTTCATTTTTTTAGACTGGATGCAACAGCCCATGGTTAGTGCAAACGTAATCTGTATTACAATGTTTTCACTGAGCCATATTGATAGGTTGATTGTTAATTTAAAAAGATGTAAAATAGGACGAACTTGAACAATCTACATCATACAACACATTTGTTTCAAGACATATTGAGCAGTACACAGATCATTAACCTCTAAAGTTTAACTACATTTGAATTAAAAAATACATTTCTGTTTAATATCACCAGCATCAATACCTTAATTTCCTTTTGTAACATAATTCTTAATATATATTGCCTATTTGATTGCAAGATACATAAAGTGCAGGAAGGTTGGTAACTAAAATACGTTCTTTTGGGTAACATATTAAAAAATGGTGATTTATGATATGGTTTTTATTTTTATTATGATATAAAGCTAACTAATCGTTAAAACTCATGAAGAGGTGTATTTAAACAAAAACAATTACACCTAAACTTCAAATTTATTAACCATAGGCATAAGTATATGATATATCATAATATTAAAGTCACATATAACTAAAGTTATAGATAATATTAACAAAGTGTTTAACACAGTTCACATTTAAATCGCACAATATGCCTTTCAGAGTTTATTTCTTTATAATTTATCTTATTTATAAATATTTTATTTGCTACCTTTGAGATGCTTTTTCCATTGTTTTTTTTTCATATATTTTTGTTTTTGGAATTTACAAATATATGTATTTATTTACATACATTAAACAAGAAGTGTGTCTCAATCTGACTTTATTACATTTAAATACTGCATTCTTATTTATATTAATGAATTAAGCAAATAAAACAGAAATTACTTGCTAATGTAAGTAAGAAATGTTTCATACAACTTTTTAAACTAGGTTTTGAGGTTATGTAACATATCTTAATGACTTTTTATAGACCTGTACCGTAGATTGCAGATGTTTTATTGCATTAAAAATTAAAAAACATCTTCCTGGTGTAGAAAAAATAGGTTTATTTCAGAACTTTTATAATTGCTAATTATTTCTTCAACGCATACATTTTTCTCAAAGGTCACATATTCAAACAGGCGTAACGGTAAAACGCCCCACTTGCCAGAAAGCAAACAAATTGCAAAATGCGAAGAATGGAATAAGCTTTCAGAAAAACATACCCTTCAAAATTCCCCCATGGGGGAGGGGGTCTATTGGCAGCTCAAGGTCTAATACATGTATGGCTTGTTTTCCCATTTTCTTTTCTTTCGGTAACATACTTCAATATAGCGTTACGGGCTTTTGTCCCAATGTATATCACTGTATTATATTTGTCCTGAATTCTCATTTATCTTACTATATTTTACTTATAAGCACAAATTACTTGCTACTGCACGTAAGAAATGTTTCATACATCTTATTTAAGTAGGTTTTTATGTTAAGTAACATAACTTAATCACTATTATAGATCAATACCTTAGGTTACAGATGTTTTATTGCATTAGTAAATAGATTAGAGCTTCCTGGTGTAGAATAAATAGGTTTATTTTAGAATTTTACAATTGTCCAATATTTTATTCTTACACAGGCTTTTTTTCAAAGGTAACATATTCAAACAGGCGTTACGGAAAAACGCCCCACTCGCCAGACTGCAAACAAATTGCAAAATGCGTAGAATGGTTTAGGCTTTCAGAAAAACATACCTTTCAAAATTCCCCAAAGGGGGGGGGGGGGAGGGGGGTCTATTGGCAGCTCAAGGTCTATTAAAACAAATTTGACGTCAGTTGATGCAGTAGAAAAAAAATTCGACTTAGCAGTTATGGTGTGATTTAAAACTATCATTTAATCCAAAAACGCAATTGTCATTAAAATATATATTTCATGTTTCTACATTTTGAGAAAATTGAAACTTTGGAAAGCAGAAGACATGAGTAATGTGAATTCAATATCTTAAGTTGCCTTTCTTCAATCGCCTGAAAATGATATTTTATATTTTTGATATTTGCATGTAGAAGAAAACAGTTAGTTAAGGCCAGAGAAAATAAATTATTAGATTCTCATCCGGATGTTGGGGAAAAAAGGGGCGGGTGGGCACTTTTTCATTTTTATTTTTTATTAACGAAATACATTAAGAAGGTATTTCGGTATGGTCTAAAACCCGTTCTGTCCGGAAAAGAATACGTTTCGATATTTTTACCAATAAATTTTTTTGGGGCAGGTGGTTTTGGACAGAGGCGGGCGGGGATGAGAATCTTAAATATGTTTTTCTCTGGCCTAACTGATATGAAGACAAACATGAAAAAAGAATTTTGACGTCTTCTTCGACTTGAAAGCCCAGAGCTAAGCAGCCCGGCAGCCTGGCATCCAAGCGGCCTGGAAGCCTGGCAGTCTAGTTGCCCAGTAGTCTGGCAGTCCAGCAGCCTGGCATCCAAGCGGCCTGGAAGCCTGGCAGTCTAGTTGCCCAGTAGTCGGGCAGTCCAGCAGCCTGTCATCCAAGCGGCCTGGAAGCCTGGCAGTCTAGTTGCCCAGTAGTCTGGCAGTCCAGCAGCCTGGCATCCAAGCGGCCTGAAAGCCTGGTAGTCTAGCTGACCAGTAGTCTGGCATCCAAGCGGCCTAAAAGCCTGGCAGTCTAGTTGCCCAGTAGTCTGGCAGCCCAGCAGCCTGGCAGGCTAGCAGAATGAGAGCGAGAAGTGTAAGGCTCGACAGATGTGATACAAAACTATGATATCCTTCAAAATCCAATTTGTATATATTTAGTGTTCTAGAATAAAATAAAAATAATGAATTTAATAGGTTTAATGACGGTAGTGTTATTGAAAGTCGTGTTATTCGCCAGAATATGAAATCGCGCGAATGTGCATGTCGAAAACAAACAACAGTAAATTACAATCTGATCTGAAGTCAGAACGTGATTTTAAACTGTCATATCATTCAATGACGCAGTTTTATATTTATTTCAATTTCACATTTGTTTCATCTAGTATATCCTCCATGTATTTGATATATGATCCCGGTATATTCCGCGTATTGCCAAAGATCAACATTGATCCGGCTAGGTACCGGCTTTGAGTCCGGTCAACTTGGTAGGGTCTAAAATTTACCATTTTACAGGCGATGGTTAAATTTGTCTTAGACTCCTACTCAGTTTGTGAATATATTTATGACCGACATAGGGTCGTGTGCTGCTTACAAAATAATGACCGACCACTTCGGATGTAATTTCTTTAGCAAACCAAGTGATTTCAAACAATTGTTCACAAAATGTTTCACACAATAATTGTATACCATTTATCATTGAAGTCCGTTTTTATTACATGTAAATAAATATCAATACACATCCTACCCCCAAAGTGACTGGCAAATCGGAAACAGTATTGTAACCCGTCAAAGTGCACAACTGACGATTTTGATTCGAATACTGAGCTGAAGGAATTATAAAACTGTGATAGGAAACTAGTCTCAAATCTCAAGCATGTGATTGGCTGAAATGACGACTTCAGCCAATCAGATTCTATAGATTTGAGACTGTTTTCTATTCTCAGTTTTATAAACTTTGGGCACTACTCGGTTTTCTCTTTTTCTTTTGAACACCTTTTATATGTCCTACATAAAGCGTGTAAAGCATCGGTTCGCATCATAGCTACGTGGGTTCATGCCAGTTCTGGGACTTGAAGTTAATTGTATTTACTCAAGGTAAACCCAGGCTACATATTTGCTGGGTTTCAAACATCATTCACCAAAAATTTCACTCCTTAGGAATTTACATAAGGCGTTTCACACATTGATTATGTGGGTTCCAGTCACATCTGATTATAGCCGCCGTTCAAAAATACTTTTCACGACATTCGCAGATTGTCTATTTTACCCCATGCCCTAATAAGGTACAAACTTGCAATACTTGGATACCAGTGGCCAAGGTTATAAAACTGAGATAAGAAACCAGTCTCAAATTTAACAATGTTTCCAGTTTGCAAAAATCAATCTTTTTTCGGAAGGCACTCCTTTATCTCAGTTCAGTTTCAAAGTATTACCGTAATATGTTTTGTTGGGTTATTATGAGAAGTTTGCTGAAACTAAACCTCATAAAATGATCATTTAGATACCTTCAGTAGCCTGATCGACCACCACAAGTGTAACTACTTCAGAACACTCAGTGATTTCATTCGAATTTAGCGAACAAACGAGTGTACGAAAAAAATGAATGAATGAATGAATGAATGAATGAATGAATGAATGAATGAATGAATGAATGAATGAATGAATGAATGAATGAATGAACGAATTAATGAATGAATGAATGAATTAATTAATTAATTAATTAATTAATTAATTAATTAATTAATGAATTAATTAATTAATTAATTAATTAATTAATTAATTAAGGAGTGCTACCCTATTGTCTCATTACTTGTGACGTCCGTGGGATTCCAGATTTTTAATGTGGCTTGTAAAACACATTCCTAAAGTCATATACAAATCTTACATATAAAAAATGCAATCGAACAACATTAAATCTGTTGGCATTTAAGTTTGTAATGTATGGGACTTGTCACATGTGTTTTATAAAAGGTCACAAGCCCTTTAAACGCAGAGGGAAAATCAGAAAAGACACAGTATCTTACAAGAAAGGACGCTAGCTCTACAGACTTTTCTTAAAAAATTATATATAATTATAGTGATTTTCAGAGTTCTTGTTAGGATCAGGTTTGCTGAAATGGCGACTGGTCAAATTGCCACTAGGGGTTTAAACCAGGTTCTAGGGTGCACCAACCTCACACTTGCAGGTTCTCATATCACAAAACAAGTACAAATTGTCTTGGTGAAAAAAAAACTCCAACCCACTTATCGGCAATGTTGCATGCAAAAGCACACAAACATATAAAACATAAGAAGCTAAGAGCATTGCAAAGCCGAAGGGGCGGGTACTCAATGATCTTACCGAGATCTAACCGAGACCAGAGCTCCTGGAGTAAAATCAGCAAGAACACGATGACAGGGATAAAAGAAACAAAACGAGCTTCAAGGTTCTTTTAAGAATGTATTTCGACTAGAAATTTATGAAGACTTGACAAATTAGAGAAAATAATAAGCTCGTTCATAAAAAAACAACCGTGATACTGAAAATCTACCAACAGGTCACGGTGTCGTGAAATAACATTCATTACAGGTTTGTCGTGAAAAAAAAACGTTCTCTGCGTTACGGCAGACGTGTTTTGGCGCGTTAACGCTCGCGAAATGCAATTAATTTAACGTGGTTGACGTCACTTCCGTATTTTATATGTGATGTAGGAGTCAAAAAAAGGTTGAACAAGGAGGACGCATTTTACTTTGTAATTTAATTTAAAACTGTACACCAACTGCAAGAATATTCTACAGCGCTCTGTCTACTTGGTAACACATTTGGAGTTTGGTCGGCATGAGACTTTAAGTTGATGAATCTTTCTAAGAAAATCTTTCAAAGAATGAGATTCTCTGAGTTGAGTGGGTAGAATCTAGTTAAGCTGACCCCCAGATATTCAAAACACAAAAGCCCAGCGGTGTTTGAGTGAGAAATCGGGGATGTGGGGCGATAGCCCCATTTAAACTCATTATAATTGAAATTTGTTTGACTCACCACCAGGATACCAATGAATTTTCGGCTAGAATGCAGTTTTACCGGTAGGGATCTTTACATAGAGCTCGCGTAATGGTAATATATATTAATAATTTAATGCAAGAGGGGGCATGGGGGCAAGCGGGGGCATGGGGGCGGCAGCCCCCATTAACCATTATTACAAGCAGTGCTCTTTTGTGTTATGGTCCGCTAAACTAGATGTCTTCCTCCCTTTGGTGTGGTGGCTATAGTATAGTCGGTATGGAATTGCCCTGATAGGCTGCGAGATTAGTCTGTTTACACAGGGTCTATTTATAAAGCAAAAGACCCTGATTTACATAAAGTCTTGAACTAAAAACTTGCATATGCTGGATTATTTAGTGAATATGAATTCTATTTTTTAACTTGTAGAGTACTTGTTTGCCAGGCCGCATGGGAGACCCTTTTGTGGTCCGCAGACTGATAACATTGTCCGCAAAGTAACTTTACAACATAATCAATATCACTCAAGTGACTGTTTGTCAATACTCAAACTTCTAAGCGACAATGATCATGTTCTTGACAAGCGAAGAAACTACAAAATGATACTCGTTCAAAAAGCTAATTTGGATGTATTTTATGATGTGTTGATAAAGGAAACGTGGATAAATATATAGACAGTCGATTATGGCCACTGACACACGTAGGACTTGTACGAAAGTCACGATGAGAGAAGGTAAACTCGCTCATAAATTTTCGATTTTTTTTTTCAAAAATCAATAACCAAAACAACAATGATATGAGTCATTGGAATTAAATCATCACAATCACAGCTGGTCAAAAACATAGCCTAGTTTTCCTTAAACAGTAAACTCAATATGTATATATAGAACTTATTTCTGCAGCATGGGGTCGTATTCAAGATAATTTTCCAGAAAAGGGTTTTGTTTGGTTTTGGGGCAGTCATTTAAAAGCTAGGTTCTTGTCAATTTACAACTTTCTGCCCGAAATCCACATGAAAATTAATATTGCCTCTCAAAAAGGGGTTTCGAGCAACCCCCCTCTGGTGGGGTTACAGTCAAAACGGCCTCACATAAAAACGGCCTCAAGTTAAAACGGCCTCATTTTGGTTAAAACGGCCTCACTTTCAAAAAAATATTGGTTAAAACGGCCTCACTTTTTAAAAAACTTTTTGTTGTTTTCTATTATGTTATTTCATTACTTTTACGAGAAATTTTTGTAAATAAAACAAGAATGTCATAAGTTGTATCGATTTTAATCAAAATAAAATACAGTACACGCAGCGCGGATTCAACAGATTCCGCGCTACCACCGCAGACGGTATTTCGTTTGGGGGGAAAATCACCGCGGCCAAGCTCTCGGAGGTCATCTCGATTCCACCAGGATTATCATTTTGTCCGTGTATCGGCGCGGACACAGCTTTGCAGGGGGTAATAAAAAATTTATCAGCGCGACATCGCGGGGGATTCCCGGTGATGTTACGCGAACCAACGCACATTCATGCACTGATTTATTTAAATTTCTTATTTATGTGAAATTACGCGGTAATGACTTTTGACCAAAATGTGTGAGTTTTAAAAAAAATTGAGTCGACCGTGTCATCTCAATATCTTGTCAAACATTTCATAAGAATCTCAAACATGGCATCATGCTTTCAGTTTTCACACCTTAGTCAAGTGACATACCCTCTTTGGCAGGTGAGACCAAGCTGTCAATTAAGGGTGACACTGATTTTACCAAGGGAATCTTAAACATGTCATCTGGCTTTCAGAGTTTTTCACACATTACAGTCGCTGTGATTTTACCGATAAACGTTTTTCTTGAAGTACTCAATCTGATATAACGTGTAATTAAATAAAACGCAATCGACTTGTGGACCCCACTTTTTCCATTGAACGTAAAACACTGGTAAAAGCCAGTTTGCATGATTTAAATAAGTTAAAATAATTACCTTGACGGTGACAGATTTTTCCATCTTCACCTCACACTCATGCATGATACTTATAAAAAAACATTAATATGTAGTTGTAAATGTATCCTTTATTTTATTCTTCTGCTTATAATTATTAATCATATTTTTATTTTAGTATTTATATTATCATGTCATAATATTATTTTTATTGACTTTTATATTTGTAAAACAAAAATTAACCAAAGTGAACGTTTTATTGATTTAACGACAAAATTATACCTTTCCCAGGCCGCTAATATCCTTGATTGAGTCGTCCTCACTGATTTTCTTTGTATTCGGCGCAAGCGCATTTCCCCAACAAGCTGTACTTGGTCTCCAGCCTCTAGGCCCTCCCTGTACAATAGCTTAACCAGATTGTAGAATGCTGGTGCAACTCCCCCCCCTTAATGTTCAGGCGCTGATGCCATCCTAAAAATATAATCAATAATGTATAATACCCAGTAAGATTTAAAATAAAAAATAACTACATATATACTTACTTTAACCGAAACTTTGACCTTCATCTCGCGCGTTGGATCTGGTGGATGTACGTGCACCTACGTGCTCTTACCAAAAGATTGCAAGAGCTGACGGAAAAATTGAAACCGTCTGCAATCGTATTATATGAAACATTATAGTAATAACGCCACATTCAATACAATTATCCATTGTATAAAAATACACAAATTACAAGGTGAACAAAGTTTACACACACAAACAGATGTTTAAAATCAATCCAATTCTTTAAACAAATCACAAAATTCTTATAAAACACTATCCGAATCAATTACTTTAATAAGATAAAATACGATTAAAGAAGTGATAATGAAACGTACGAAATTTCAAGACAATATATACTTACTTTTTTACTCAATTCTCCTGAGCACCTTTTTCTTGTGACAAATACATTGCTCTTGTTAAAAAACATACTGCTTTCTGATCTTCTTTTGATCATTCCGTAAATTAAAGACATACTTCGATTTTCAGTTAAGTGATTTGATCCCATTATTTTAATGGTCATTATCACTACCAATTATTACACACATAATCCTCTTTACATTTAATAATTATTATTTTGCCGATGTTAGAACAGAACAACAAAAAATTTAACATAATTTACAGTAATTTTCACTTTCAATATTTTTCACACAACTCAGTTATTATATTCTATAATTTTTAATTATTTAAAACTATTTGGAAGAAAACTGTTATTTTCAATTATAACATTAAAGTCGGTGTTATCTTTCACGTGAGTTTAATTTATAAACAATATGCAATATGCATTAATTTATTTATTGGATTTCATTATTCATGATGAAAATAAAACAAATATCAATTACTAAAGAACAAATGTTCACACATGGGCTAACAGCCATATTCACACATGGTCTAGACTCTAACAGCATCCAAGGTGCAGATTCTGATCAGATAGCATGAATGCACATGGGATAGAATACATGAATGTTCACACATGGGCTAACAGCCATATTCGATAGAGTAGTGTTTGGGCAGAAGTCTAGAACAAAAGCCCAGGTCTGGCCACATACATGAGCAAATTAATCCTTTACACTGTAGATAAGGCTTTTATGCCGTGGGTTATTCTGTGTTGTCTGATCAGGATCTACATGTACACTGTTTGCTTTTAATTTCATTTGTTGTTTCTGACCAAAAAGTAAACAGTGCAGATTCAGATAAGGTTGCATGGATGTGCCAGCTGGTCTGGGTTTTAACTGGTTGCACATGGGATAAAACACGTACATGTATATTGTGGACTAATGGGTTGAAGATTCTACATGTGTAGCTCAAAGATACTCTTTTTTCACCATGTCAGATGTAACTGTAAGGTATTACATGTATTATTGAATTTCTGTGCATTCAACATTCACTTTGTTCAATTTCACAGGATTAATCGTAGAACTTAAGAAAATATGGGTTGTCTGCCTTGGCTATTTATTGATACGAGAAAAGCATTTGATCAGTTGTTTGCAACACCAGCATTGATTGATAAGTTGTTTCAGCAAATGGCTACAGATATTCACAATTTGTCTGAGTGGATATAGGAGAACAACATTGTTACTGTCAGCATGTCACTATATTGTATTTTGAGTCTCTGTTTTGTTTCAGTGTCTCTGTTTTTTTCACAGAAAAACTTGAGTGTTTTTGGGGGTGGGTGGGTGGGATGATTTTATTGGTGGTAAGGGGCTGTATTCCAAATTGAAGTTCACTTTTTGATTCATAAGGCTTAGATTTCCGACCAAAATGCAACTAGTGCAGATCCTGATCAGACATCACATCTGGATCTACACTGGTTGCACATGCTTAAAAATGTGTATTTATGTAGGAAAGGGTTAAGGCTATGATTGGCAAGAAGAATCAACAGCATCACATCACATTAGGAGCTCAGCTCTGGTCACGTTCTGATATATCACATTTCCTATGTAATTATGAC
The DNA here is from genome assembly GCA_038501625.1 of Corbicula japonica. NCBI lineage: Eukaryota > Metazoa > Mollusca > Bivalvia > Venerida > Cyrenidae > Corbicula > Corbicula japonica. The sequence goes on from JAZAYU010000052.1 coordinate 4,529,273, forward strand.
GAACAAGTTTTTTATTGGTCAACAAAGTAAAGGAAGTCCAGGGTTTCCCCCAGGATTTCAGGAAGGGTCGTCGCAGCATAGACTGATTTTATCCATTTTGTCGCGCGCTGCAACGCTGTGTTTCATTTTCAGTCTTATGTATACTCAACAAAAATAGAAACCTGACACTTTATATTTGGTGTATTTTCCTGGAATCAGATTTAAAGCTAATTGAATTGTGGTATGTAATAAAAATTGTGCATGTTTTGAACTTAATTATGCATTTTGATATTTTTGGTGCATGAAACAAGTGATTCAGTGGTTATTTTCTTTTGGATGGTGCAAAAATATATAGATTTTGAATATGCACCTCATACTTATTCAAAGTTACAGTGTCAGGTTTCTTTTTTTGTTGAGTATACATGTATATATCATTTTTATGCCCCCACAAAGTGGGAGGCATATAGAGTTGCACTCGTCCGTCCGTACGTACGTACGTCTGTACGTCCGTACGTCCCCAAATCTTGTGGCATCAACTCCTCCTAAACTATAAGGCGGATTTCTTTCAAACTTGCACAGGTGATCAAGCAGGATGTGTAGATGATCGTAAAGAAAGGATTTTTTCCTGCGACCATTTTTACCAGAGTTATGGCCCTTTGTTAATTTCAGTTATTAAATCTTGTGGCGTCAACTCCTCCTAAACTATAAGGCGGATTTCTTTCAAACTTGCACAGATGATCAAGCAGGATGTGTAGATGATCGTAAAGAAAGGATTTTTTCCTGCGACCATTTTTACCAGAGTTATGGCCCTTTGTTAATTTCAGTTATTAAATCTTGTGGCGTCAAATCCTCCTAAACTATAAGGCGGATTTCTTTCAAACTTGCACAGGTGATCAAGCAGGATGTGTAGATGATCGTAAAGAAAGGATTTTTTCCTGCGACCATTTTTACCAGAGTTATGGCCCTTTGTTAATTTCAGTTATTAAATCTTGTGGCGTCAACTCCTCTTAAACTATAAGGCGGATTTCTTTCAAACTTGCACAGATGATCAAGCAGGATGTGTAGATGATCGTAAAGAAAGGTTTTTTTCCTGCGACCATTTTTACCAGAGTTATGGCCCTTTGTTAATTTCAGTTATTAAATCTTGTGGCGTCAACTCCTCCTAAACTATAAGGCGGATTTCTTTCAAACTTGCACAGATGATCAAGCAGGATGTGTAGATGATCGTAAAGAAAGGATTTTTTCCTGCGACCATTTTTACCAGAGTTATGGCCCTTTGTTAATTTCAGTTATTAAATCTTGTGGCGTCAAATCCTCCTAAACTATAAGGCAGATTTCTTTCAAACTTGCACAGATGATCAAGCAGGATGTGTAGATGATCGTAAAGAAAGGATTTTTTCCTGCGACCATTTTTACTAGAGTTATGGCCCTTTGTAAATTTCAGTAATTAAATCTTGTGGCGTCAACTCCTCCTAAACTATAAAGCGGATTTCTTTCAAACTTGCACAGATGATTAAGCAGAATGTGTAGATGATCGTAAAGAAAGGATTTTTTCCTGCAACTATTTTTACCAGAGTTATGACCCTTTGTTAATTTCAGTAATTAAATCTTGTAGCATCAACTCCTCATTAACTATCTAAGGGATTTCTTTCAAATTTGCACAGATGATCAAGCAGGTTGTGTAGATGATTGTAAAGAAAGGGTTTTTCTTACGGCCATTTTACCAGAGTTATGGCCCTTTGTTAATTTCAGTGATTAAATCTTGTGGCATCAACTGCTCGTTTACTATTGGATGGATTTCTTTCAAACTTGCTCACATGATCAAGGTGGATGTGCAGATGATCATAAAGAAAGGATTTTTTCTTTCGGCCATATTTACCAGAGTTATGGCCCTTTGTTAATTTCACTTACAAAATTTTGTGGCATCAACTCCACATTTTTTATTTGGCTGATTTCTTCCAAACTTACACAGATGATTAGACATGATATCTTAATTGCTGTAAAGGACATTGCCTTGCAACCATTTTCACCAAAGTTATGGCCCTTTGTTTATGTTAGTCATTAAATTTTGTGGCTCTTACTCCTCATTCACCACATATTGTTAATACCTAGTACACAATTTTGTTACAAATGTACTTGCAGCAGTGGGGGCATCAGTGTCCTGAGGACACAGTCTAGTTGCTTCTCATTTAAATAAATAAATGAAAAAAAGTTTTGTTTTTATTCTTAAGTGGCTTTATTCATTTAAAGCCTTTTAAATGACATACATGTTAATAATAAATGTGTATTCACACACACTGTTCTGTGGCTGCTGTAGGTTTAAAGATTTATAACAAATATTCAAAAGTCGTAAATTAAATTCTTACACCAAAAAATCTTATGCTTTTTTTAAATTGAAACGCAAATCCTAATTATATTACAACGGCTGTAATTCCTCAAATCCGATCATTTGTAATTAGATCTAACATCAATTAGAAATATTTTTGAACACAAAAACTAAAATAGATGGAAATTACAATATAATGTGCTTATTTGTAATTATATAAAGATGTTTCAGGAAAACTAAAAGCATTTTTTTAAATAAAACATTTTTTAATGGTGGAAACTATACATTTGCACTTTTTATTACCTATTTCAAGATCGGCAAAACTTTTACGAACCGCGCTCTTTTTCTGTAATCGCCGTTTCTTCTCAAATACAGAACAAACGGACCGTGAATATCACCTTTCGCTTTTTTGATTGCAATTAAAACTTGTATAATTTACTAATTATACCCACCCGTGCGAAAAAGAAATGATGCGCTATGCCTTGTCAATTAAAGAACAATAGGAACGCGAAAAAAAAACTTCTATAATTTACATAAACTTGATGCGCCATGCTTTCTCTGATAAATAAGCCCAACAAAAAATTATCGTACCATTGTCCCGTTTGCAAAACATGTAATAAAATCGATCATTTTAACTGCGCTATGTCTAGAAAGAAAAATTATAACCGTAAACTGCTTCTGAAGTCGATCTACTGTATGACGTCATTTGTGTAAACTTTCGCTGCGGCATATGACAATATTGAATGTAAGCTGGATTTTACAGCGTATTTTGGGTTGAAAATGTGTTTCAAGTGTTAAACTTTCACTTTTGTTCTGCGGATGTTATAAGATTGGTTAAACTTTCTCTTTTGTTCTGCGGATGTTATAAGATCAAACCGACGATGTTCAGAAAATGATGCCAGCGTCTAGGTTATTTTGTTTTAGATTTACTCGAAATGAAAATGGCTTTGTTGCTGTTGTTGAATTTCATTAGATGTTACTATGTTACGGAATAATCAAGATGTCAGAAAGTAATATTTTCCGTGGATATTATCAAAAAAGGGGATGCTTTAGTTCCTTCCTTCTTTGCTCGAAATGGTCAGATGGCAGAAGTAAGTAATTTTTATAAAGTTTTGTTCTGATTACCGACAACGCGGACGATTAGTAATTCGGCTATGATTTATATCACATCGGTCATAATCAACTGTCGCCAGCATGTGGGCGGAGCTGACATGCGTTATCCATCAGTTCTTGTTACTGATTGGTTAATTGCAAAGCTGATGACGCTGTCAATTATCGGCGCGATCAGCTGTCTCTTGTTTGTTTATTAAGAAGAGTTTTCATACTAAAAATGCAATCATCAGGTACATGTAACCAGAGAACAAATTGATATAATTGTTCACTCCGAACGTCAGTGAGTTGTGGTGTATTGCCGGACATATACATGCCAGACTACGGATCTGATGGTCTCTGGTTCAAAACCTTATAAACATTATTTTATAAAAATACACATACATGTATATTCTTTTACTTGTAAAAAAATCATTTGAAATTGTTTTACTACTCGTACATCTGGTTTTACAATACCCTTTGAATAGTGTTTTTCTACAATTTTAGTGACATTATGCAACCATATAGGCTATAAATGCATTTTACTTTAGCCCAAACACGCAAAATATTCAGTTATAAAATACTTCACACTACACCGGTAGTTTACACAGAACAATAACAGTGACTATACGAGTTTTTAAAGAATGGAAATTAAAATAAAACAAACAAAATAATGGCTAAAACATTAATTCGAACCCACGAGTTTACGTCTTTATTCTTGAATTTAAACACTTTTACCGACTGCGCTAAGTGGGCTTCATACATTTTGTAGCTTATTAAAGTTGGTTATACATAACATATCGGTTTTAATTTAGATCGTAAAGTTTACGAAATATACCGACTCCAGGGTCAAATTCAAGAGTGCCAGGTCAGTGTTGTTGGACAATACACATTTTATATTTATGGAGAAAGGAACAACCAAAATGATTTACATTCTGAGACAAACTCAATAGAAACTGTTGATTTGATCTTTTATCATCAGAGCAGCTTCTGTTTGTGATGACATAACAGATGACACTGTTGGAGAGCAGGGCTGGAAAAATATTTTTAAAAGTCCCTTGTCCGGGACTAGCCATCGTACCAAAAATGACTTGTCCGGAAAATTGGATGACCTGTCCTGCAATGAGGTTCACTCGTTTCACACTAAACATTCTGATTGCTAGAACATATGTGTGAGTAATTTATCTAGGCTAAAATGCATTGTACTGCATTAAATTTGCTTGAGTTTTATTCTTATTTAAAATTATGTATTACATTAAATGATGTTTTACTAGCAATTTGTGTGCAACTCTTCCCCAACCACCAACACAAACCATATTTCTCTGTGTGATATTGTATGTGAATTTTGGCTGATGATTATGATAGTCAAAATCTGTAAGTTTTTTACAAAAATAATAAAAACCTCAGAATAATTGAGGAAAACATAACGTATCCGAAATTATTGCTGTCCGAAAATGCATACACTTTCACCGGTGGTGATTTCCAGTGAAACTTAGAATGTACATGTTAAAGTGAAATTTTATCAAGTGAACAACACCTTTCCTTTAGTTTTCCATGTAATTTTAGCTGTTTTAATACATTTTAGGTAAATAAATCCAACTCGCTAGATAACAGAAACATTGGTGAAAGATCGTACAATTTCCATCCAGAAAGTGAGCAATTTTTCATCATTTATAAAAGTTCCTGTTTTCTGTGGCTAAAATCACTAAAATAAAGTTGTCTTTTGTGTAAAAAAGTTTCCTTTTCGAATATGAATGCTTCTAGTAAAAAGTACTTTGTTGAAAACGAGTGATACCAGCAAATTCTTAAATATCTAATAAGCGAAATACTGTATAAACTTAAGATGTTTTGCTTAATTTTTGTTTTTATTTTAATTAGAAGATCATGTGGTTTTAATAGGAATAACTACTGTACCGTTATTTATTACAGTTTATTGGAGTATAGAAGCAATGGAGTAACAAATAATTGACTCCACGGGGGTCGGTCGGGACGTTTGATGTGCGGCACATGCAGTTGATTAGGCTAATAAGCTGTTTATGACTAACAAGCTTTTGACACTGGGTGTCTGTGTATTTGTCACTTGTCCGGATATCAATTAATGACTTGCCCGGGACTAGATTTCAGACAAGCATTCAGTAGCCCGAGTCGGCATTTTGACTAGTCCCGGACGACGGGCTACCGTATTTTTCCAGCCCTGGAGAGATGTTTGTCACTTGAAAAATGTTTGTTTGTACTGGTTAGAACCCAAACTAATTAGGTTAGGCAATAGAAAAAAAATATTTTAGATTCTCATCCCCGCCCGCCCCTGTCCAAAACCACCCGCCCCCAAAAAATTTATTGGTAAAAAAATCTAAACATATTCTGTTCCGGACAGAACGGGTTTTAGACCATCCCGAAATACCTTCTTAAGGTATTTCGTTAATAAAAAATAAAAATTAAAAGGTGCCCACCCGCCCCTTTTTTTCCCAAATTCCGGATGAGAATCTAGTAATTTAATTTCTCTGGCCTTACATTGATTTATAAGCTCTAGTTACTAAAGATAATTGATAAATTAGAATAAAACTTAAAAAGAAAGCATTGACAAACAAGATATTTATCCTTGTATAATAATTTGTGGGGAGAGTGCAAAAAAATTGTAACTGCCTTTTTATTCACATACAGTTACAACTGTTTTGCACACAGCCAACATTATGCATGCCAGTTTTAGTCAGGGAAACTTTTGTTGGTACAAACAACAACAAGGTTTTTTGTGTTGCATAATAATAAATTAAAATTATAAGAAACATTGTTCAAGGATTTGAAAGAAAACTGTTTCGCAAACAGAAAGTCATTTTGCTCAAAATTGTCATTTGTCCTTCATTTCAGTCATCATATATCTATAAGGAGCAAGCTAATGTAAAACTCTTACTTAAAACATTACAGCATGTGTAGGTCTTCAACAAAAATTGGAACAAAACCATAATGGAAGGTAATTGAAAATCTATTGGGTCTTAGCACAGTGACTTAGATAGCCGTTATTGGCACCATATCCTTGTGCAGTATTCATAAACTTATTGGTTATGGGTGTATTAAGTAGGCACTTATCGTATTCATCCTAAATAAAGCACTGGCCCTAATTAATGTCCCCATGTTTATACATGTAACTCACCTAAGACAAAAGCTGAAGTTGTGCTAGTATGATCAAATTTTGTCTGCACCATCCATCTGTTCTGCTTTGGTCAACTTTTGTTTGTTAAAATGATAGAAGTCACGGTTTTCATGCAATTGACATCGTACTAGCTTAGCATCTAGGTCACTGGGTCAAATTCAAGAAATCACATTGTTAACACAATAGAAGCCTCGTTTTTTTTTTTATCTAACAATATGTTTAAATAAAACTTGTCAAGACAGATGTGCAGGCTGATCAAGATCAGAGACTAAGGTTATAAAACTGAGAATGGAAACCAGTCTCAAATCTTATCAAATCAGATGCTTGAGATTTGAGACTGGTTTCCAATCTCAGCTTTATAACCTTCAGCCCTGGACAGGGCAAATTTGAGTAAGGCATATCCATGGAGTAAAGTTTTAAATAGGAGAAATATGGTAGTAACATCCCTAGTAACATCCACATAAATAAACTGATATTGGATTTGCAGCAGTGGATATCCAAAATTCATTATTGTCCCAAACCTGTCCAATAAAAATTGATGTCTAGAGAAAGGATATTTATTACATGTACCTACAAGCTAAATTTGTGAACTTTCCTGTTTTCCTGTAGTCATGAAAAAACTTGATTTTAGAATCACACAATATTTTATATTTTATGCAAGAGAGATGAAACACTATAATATTTCCTGTTCTTAAATTGTTTTTATTATTTAATTCTTTAATATCACTTATGTGAGGCCGATGATGGAAAATGCAATAAAAAGAAATGAGTATACAGGGTAGTCGCTTTCATGAAAAAGTGAAAACAGGGGATCATTATACCAAAATCCATCAGTTCTACATGGCGTGCTCCTGTTATCCAAGGTCAATACAAGACATCAGCAACACTTGTCCCTCTTGTCAAAGTCTTTTAATCTGATTTCTCACTTTCCCTCCTGTAAAACCCCCCAAAATATCCACAGTAAGAAACTGCCAGAAACCATTGCTTTCTTGGCATAAACAAACCAGAACAAACATTTCAACAGGGTTAAAAACAGTTCAGCAGTAAAAAAACAACTTATTGTATTATCATAAATAACTAGTGCCAGCAAGACTGAAGTGTGAACTGTTTTCCTGATAATCAATGAACTGCTGGCACAACCACACCTAGCTGAAAATGGGGGAAATGTTGATATAAGACTATCATATCTTGTGCAACTCTTTCCTCCATATATAGGCCGTAATATTGGGTGGATGAACAGTATAGATCCAGTGGCTGGAACTTTATGCCATCTGATCGGAATCTTCATTGTTTGCTTCATTAATTTTTATGTTATTTCTGACCAAGATGCCATCTGATCTGGATCTACACTGGTTGCACATGTGTAAAGGGTTAAAATATAAGTATCATGCATGAGTGTGAGGTGAAGATGGAAAAATCTGTCACCGAGGGTTAACTGTTTTGCGGGAACGAGGCTCTGCCGAGTTCCCGCCAAAACAGTTCACCCGAGGTGACAGATTTTTCTATCTTTACCGAATGTCTCATGCAAGATACTTTTTCTTGCATACCTTTTATTATCTATAACATTTCTATGTATGTATACAAACTTTTTTATTTTCCTTATGCTGAAATATTGACATTAACGCTAACCTTTTTTTATAAATGACGTCAATAAATTGAATATATGACGTCACTCACGTGACTCATTCTACACGGGGGGGTGTAGGATCGAAATTTCCTACACGGGTGAAATCACCGGATGACCTGATCTGGTATGCAAGAATGCATATATAATGGAGTAAACAGTTAATTATTTCTAATTTGCTAGTATATTGTTTGTTTTCGTTAAAACCAATAACGAGGATTGATGAAACATTTACTATTGTACACAGTAGGACACTTAATAATTTAAGTCTATGTTGACACTGTGCTATAAGGAAATTGAGAAATACGCTATATAAATCGTGACTGTATAATTACATTGTATTATGTACTGTTACATTTCTCAGCTCCGGACAAAAGCTATTTGCAAGACATTGACAATGAACGAACAGTCTTTCCTTTACACTAACCTTTCCTGAAGTAGTAATGTTTGGTTTAGGTTTTGTGAACTAGGTGACCATGGACTCTTCAGCAATTATTTCTAATTTGCCAATGTGTTGTTTGTACAGGATTTCTCCGCAAGATTGATACAACATATATTATTAAATCCATGTCCCACAGTATTGTTTTCCGTTTTGTAGTTTTGCAGTTAACTGTTTTCTATGCAATGTCATAACTATGTCGCACTTATAATGTTGTGTATTCTGATTATAATTTTCGTGTACTCTTCCAAACACATAACTAAAGCAAAACAACACATTTAACCCTTTCCTGTATAGATACACCTTTATTGCTAGGGCAAACAGTTTAGATCCAGATCAGCTCAGGATCTAAACTGTTCGCTTTTTGATTCATTAGGTTATTTCTGACCAAAATGTGACCAGTGCAGATCCTGATCAGATGGCACGGATGTGCCGGCTGATCTGGATCTACACTGGTTGCACATGCGTAAAAATGCGTATATATCCAGGAAACGGTTAAAAACATTTAAAACATTCCATCAACTTTTAGTTTCTAATATTATGCATTTACTTTATATCCTCCTTTCCTTTTGGTGTCCTGACTGATGGATTATTCATTATATGTTCTGTTTGTTAGCAGGAAGAAATAATGAGCTGTTACATTAACTACATAACAATACATATTTAAATGGCCAATGACACTTTGTGAAATACACAAATGGTAATATATGTAGTATAGAGAGAGATTTTTAGTTCTCCATCAGTTAATGGTTCATACAGCATTCTTACAAAATTTATGTAGCCGGTGGTAAGGATATTTTTATAGTAATATCACACAGACACATACCAAATGAGAGAAAGGTCAAAAACTTCAATTTCAAACTTTGCACTATTTTCTACCATTGAATTAAGACAACCCCACTATTATGACCACTTCTGTCCAGTCCCTAAGGTTGTCTTTATCTAGACGTTTCACTGTAATATTGTGGTCACAGGAAAAGTTGTCTTTGGGTTAATTGATGTTACTCTTTGAAATGAAATCATTATAAAAGTTGAGCAGGCTACATTGCTTGCAATACATAATGCAAAAAAAAAATAAGGTAATACTGTCAGATCTTGTAACAAGGTCGCCTTGGTCAGTTCATAAGGTCGATAAATCGCCGGAGGTCCATACTTCTTTATCAGGTTGATATTATCAGGTCCCAAGGTAATAAAACTGAGCATGGAAACCAGTCTCGTATCTCAAGCATCTGATTGGCTGAAATGGCGACCAGTCGCCATTTCAGCCAATCAGATGCTTGAGATTTGAGACTGCTTTCCAATCTCAGCTTTATAACCTTCAGCCCTGGACGCTAAATGACCATATCAACCTATCTGAAATGCACATCCATCTGACTGATCAGGATCTACACTGTTTGCTTTTAAATCCATTAGGTTATTACTGGACAAGAAGCACACAATGCAGATCCAGATCAGATGCTACAAATGTGCTTGCTGATCTGGATCTACACTTAGGTCATATATAAGATAAAAACCTTATGTGTAAGCTGGCTTCCATTGAGTAAGTACAAATGTATCGCACTTGTAATATCTTGCCATATAGCTAGCTTTTATGGCAATGTGGTAGAGTGTTGGACTAGCATGTCAAAGGTCCCGGGTTCAATCCTTAATTTAGGCGGGAATTTTTCAGAACCTGTGTCACATATATATTGAGTTAAGAGTTAATAGGATCTTTAATGGCTGTCCAGACACTGTGTGCCTATCTGTTTTTCAGAATAATGTCTTTGATACCAGGGCATTGAGCTTACATAATCCAATAAGTCATCATAACAGTTTTGTGCTCCCATTTAGAATTAGAGAAAGTCTTCCAAATGTTCCAAGGCAGTTAATGAACCAGTTCTACTTTTTTGTAATTGGATCAGGGCCCAAGATCACAAAACTGAAAGTAGAGACCAGATTTGAGGCTGGTCTCAATTCTTCATTTTCAATAATTGGATCAGGGCCCAAGATCATAAAAATAAGATTTGAGACCAGTCTTAAACAGAGGCAATTCTCCACTTCAGCCAATCAGATCATTGAGATTTGAAACTGGTCTCCATTCTAAGTTTTCTGTCATTACATCTGATCTCATCAAAATCATTAGTATTGATCTGGGGAAGCTGCCAGCTTTGTCATGTAGTGTGTGAGTCTAGAGAGTGGGTGTTGTTCAGTTGAAAGGTCTTTGTATTTCAGCTTCATTAGGCTGCAGTAATCTGGGAACAGACAAATCTATCAAAACGTAATCACTTCAATGAATTCATTCTGATTTATGCAGCAACATAATAACAACAACTTGTTTACAGACAGGATGTATAACTGATCATGGATAAGTAGACAGTCATGTGATACTCTGTTTACATACCCATTTTAATACTACTGAGTACTGGTCCCAAGGTTATAAAACTGAGTTTGGAAACCAGTCTCAAATCTCAAGCATCTGATTGGCTGAAATGGCGACCAGTCGCCATTTCAGCCAATCAGATGCTTGAGATTTGAGACTGGTTTCCATGCTCAGTTTTATAACCTTGGGTACTGGACTTTTTATCCCATTGCATTTAAAGTGATAAAACACAGGACATTTTGATTTTTTGTTTGAATATCAAATCTATGAAGAACATTGTTGACCATGGGCGCTATTTTGCCTGGGAACTTAAAGGTACTTTAGAAGTGATAGGAAAAGGAACTCTTACATTCTCCTTGTGTTATTACCTCCCTTTACTTCAACATAGCAGTAGTTAAATAAACGTTGAAATGTTGCTTCTGTGTTTAAATACTCCATCTTGTTTGGTGTCAATAGGTTGAGTTTGTAAGTGTTGGTGTAGTTCTCTCAATTATGTTATAGATCTGAGGATCACGATTTGCTTTGATCAGTTTACATCCCACTTTGATGTTGGACTAGATGATTGAGATGGATATAGTGATGGCATAATCATATTGTATAAAGGTTACAATCCTGATCCTTTAATATAGAATCCTCTTAATGCAAAAACACCATTTATCATTTTAACTCTAATATCCATATTTTTGCCTTTTCCACATGGACGAATCATGTAGATCCAGATCAGCCAGCACACCTTTGCCATCTGATCAGGATCTGCACTGTTCACATTTGAGTCAGAAATAACCTAATAAATAAAAAAAACAAACAGTGTAGATCCTGAACTGACTGAACCAATGTGCCAGCTGATCTGGATCTACACTGTTCACACATGCTATAAGGGCTTGTATAAGGAGGAAAGTGTTAATTCCATGGTACTTACTAAGTTTTTTCACAAAGGTCACGATAGAGCTTATATTTCTAGGGGGATCTTATGCATCACTGTACCAATTATTACTAATGGGTGCAGAACATAATTGTTAGAATTGAACATGTTAGAGATCTGAGATCCATTTTAATTCCCCTGTGGTCTGGTCATTGTCACGTTATGCTCTTGGTAGTATTTGGCAAATATTTAACCCTTTCCTCCATATATAAACCTTTATCGCATGTGCGAACAGTGTTGATCCAGATCAGTCAGCACACATCTGTGTCATCTGATCAGGATCTGCACTGTTTGTTTTTTGGTCAGAAATAACCTAAAAAGTGCTGATCCTGATCAGAATGCATGGATATGCCAGATGATCTGGATCTACACTGTTTGCCAACAGATAAAGTCATATCCTATGGAGTAAAGAGTTTATGGTGATGTGTTTATTTTCAGGTAAAGAAAAAGGATCTGTGAGTAGAATCAAGAAGCTCAAACGTAGAATCTCAGCCAGCTTTGGAAGACTCAGTAAGTATACCCTAAGGTTTGATTTATAGTTCTCCTGAGCTTAGAATAAATAAAGCTATACCTTCTTAGGCTAGATTGAGCTCTGCTGAGCTTAGGATAGATTGAGCTCTGCTGAGCTTAGGATAGATTGAGCTCTGCTGAGCTTAGGATAGATTGAGCTCTGCTGAGCTTAGGATAGATTGAGTGAGCTCTGCTGAGCTTAGGATATTTTGAGCTCTGCTGAGCTTAGGATAGATTGAGCTCTGCTGAGCTTAGGATAGATTGAGCTCTGCTAAGCTTAGGATAGATTGAGCTCTGCTAAGCTTAGGATAGATTGAGCTCTGCTAAGCTTAGGATAGATTGAGCTCTGCTAAGCTTAGGATAGATTGAGCTCTGCTAAGCTTAGGATTGAAAAGAGCTTTACTGAGCTTGTGATAGCTAGAGCTCTACTGAGTACTGAATACTAAGCTCAGAATAGATAGAGCTCTACTGAGTACTGAATACTAAGCTCAGAATAGATAGAACTCTACTGAGTACTGAATACTAAGCTCAGAATTGATAGAGCTCTACTGAGTACTGAATACTAAGCTCAGAATAGATAGAACTCTACTGAGTACTGAATACTAAGCTCAGGATAAATAGAGCTCTACTGAGCTGAAAATAAATTGAGCTTAGTTTGGCTAACAATAGATAGAGCTCATGTTGAGACAATATAATTCTTAACTGTTTTGAGAATCCAAGATTGAGCTGTGTTAGATAGTGCATTAATCAAGTACTTGATACAAAAAGAACTGTGTGAATCCAAAATCAGTTATAATATTTTATAATGAGCTTTTTTGAAAAAGATTGTGCATAAAAGTGCCAAGAATACTTAGAACTGTACCGAGCTTAAGGTGGAATGCGCCGATTTTTCAACTTTCGAGTATTTTAATGAAAATTTGCATGCAGTTAATTGACCATATTTCCGATATGGAACCGAATATTTTGTAAAAATATTTTATTTTGTCTCAAAGATACAGGTCTTCAAAGATGGTCACTGACGGCAGTTTTTGGACATGACGTAAAAAGAACCATAACTGAATGTTTTCTGCTGTAACTTTGATGTATTTCGAATGTTCCGTTTTCTGTTTTAATAAGATTGTACAGAATCAAATTCTCTTTCCACAGATGTAATTTTCATGAGTTTTCACCCAAGATTTACGCGTGACGTCGCCGAAAAGCGCCGTTTCGACCTGAAAAATGACATGGAGTTTTACTAAATTTTCGTCGCTTGTTTCGGAATTGCGAAAAATCTGATCAATAAAATTTTGATTTTTTTGCATATTTCGTTTGTAAATTTTATTTTGAAAATATTTGACAAATAAAAAAGGGGGGTTACCGACTTCGTTTTTGCGTTATTACGTTCACCTTTACCCCTATCCCCCTAATTTTAACGACACAATAAAACCTTTCCATTTCGCGTCATACTTCAGAACTATAATAATGTTGGTTAAAAATTAAACATATTAAAATTATAGTTTTGTAAAAGTTTTTTTTCATATCAAGAACCATACTTTTGCTTAAACTACAGTTTAAGATTCTAGTAATTCTACACGAACTACATAAGAAGTCATGAATAATCAAATTATAACATTAAGCAATAAAATCTATTGAAGTGTTATAATTTGTTGTTTGAAGTTGCTCTAAATTTTACGTAAGGTTTTCAAACTGAAAGTAGATCAAATGTATGCATTGAAAATCGAATACAAATCATTTTGAGGCCCCTTGCGACGCAAATGACACTAATTTTAATTACAGATATCAGGATATCAAATCAAAACAATAGAGCATAAAACATAGAGATTTTTGGTAAGTTGACGCACATTTTTAAAAACACCCATAATGTAGTTAGACGACGGCACCACACATTTACACATTCGAACAATTTTATCTTTATTCTTTCACCGGTCTGGACTTATATGCTCCTGTAGGTACATGTAATCAATGAGAACAGTATTGATGCTTTTCTTAAGTTTGGTTTTATAAATAAATATTCCGCAAAATATAACACAGTGAATCAAAATGGAAAGACTTACTTATCAGTCTATGACTGAACATAGTTGAAGTTTAAAAGCTGGACCGGTTTCCGTTGAACAGCCCGAGAAGTTGCGTGTGCTTCCATTCCCTTTAAAAGGTGAGCTACGCCATGTGTGACATTTTTTATAAAGAAATGAATTCATTATCAATTTCTCCGTTACTTCAATAAGTAATCAAATATACTCAACAAAAAATGAAAACCGGCAGTTTTTAACTTTCCAGAACTATTTGATACATAAACACAATCTTTTTATTTGAACCCACATTAAATTAACATCTAAACATTGGTTTCACGTACCAGAAAAATTAAAAAGCTCGCACATGTTTTAAACAAGTTCAATTTTTCTTTCAATCACAAATTCATAAGTCTTCAAGCTGATTTGTGAAAAATCTGCTTTCTTACTTTTGTTTAACATACGTTTAACTAAATACAAAATACAAAAAGTATTTTCCATTATTAAAGAATTTTACTTTTGATTTCTTGATTTCTAATTGTTCGACAATAGAAATCAACTCGCTAAATTTCAGTACTCTCGCTATCAACAATTTTTGTTTCGCTGATCTCAAAATGTGATCTAAATATTTATGGCGGTCACTGTCCGAATAGGTTAGCATTACACGAGATTTTTTTTTCTGTATAAAACCACCAAATGTTCCAACATAATTCGAGAAAAAGAAACGTTAGAAAAAGGCAAAAACCAGCATATACGAAATAGCTGAAAACTAGTCATTTCATTAAGACTGATCAAACGCGTCAACAAAGTATTTTTAATTCCGTAAGCTGCTCTTTTTTTTTCTTTGTGTCGGTTATATACTAAACTTTCAACGCAACGCTTAATTTTCCTACTTTTTTTTATTTCGCACCATAACAAAGTTCATATAATATTCTGCGCTGTTGTATAAGATGTTTGGTTCATTATATTATGTCCTCTTTCCTAAGATACAAGAGAAATAGCATTTCATTTATTTGTGTTTCTGTCTATTTGTTAAATCAAGTTTTTCAACAACGGCGCAATATAAGGTTTTGAATTATGTTCGCCTAGTTTACTTCGCCATAATGCCGACATGAGAATAACATTCCATGTAAAACAAATGTCTATCACTGTAAGACAGTACTTATTTAAAAACTATAAGTAAAAGGAAGTGCACAACTATGCGCGCTTATAGAGAGGGCGAGTCATAAATTAAAGTTGCAGCGCTTAACCCCCACCCCCTCCTTCCTGAACATTTTACTCCCTATATACATAAATACACCGGTACGGGTTTTATCGCGTGTGCGACCAGTGTAGCACCAGTAAGCTGGGAAATTCTTGTCGTCTGATATTGATCTACACTGGTCGCATTCAGAAATAACCTACTGAACCTAAAAGCGAACAGTGTAGATCTTGATCAGACGGCAGCGTACGGATGTGCCAGCTGATCTGGATCTACATTGTACGCCCTGGCATTACAGCTATATCTCATTGAGTAAAGGGTTAGCTTCAAGGGGCGTGTTGGTTTAATTGCTGTACTTTAGTCAAAAACTTGCATTCCGTTTTTAAAAGAAAAACGGTATTTGCACCTTTAAGTATCATAAAAATGGACGAAGCCATGTAAAATACAAGTTTTTAAGTCGTGTTTGAACCTTCATAAGAAACCTTGATTGAAGCAGAATCGGTAGTTTCAATCATATACGTATGTTGTTTTTTTCCAAATGAAAACAATTATCATATTGTGCTGGAATATATTAATCAAATTAAATACTGTCAGAATAAATATTATTTGTTCGCCGCCAAATTCCTTTTATGATGCGATTTACGCAAACGTTTGCATAAGGGATAGGGGTAAAGGTGAGCGTAATATCGCAAAAACAAAGTCGGTGACCCCCCTTTTTTATTTGTCAAATAATTTCAAAATAAAATTTACAAACGAAATATGCAAAAAAATCAAAATTTTATTGATCAGATTTTTCGCAATTCCGAAACAAGCGACGAAAATTTAGTAAAACTCCATGTCATTTTTCAGGTCGAAACGGCGCTTTTCGGCGACGTCACGCGTAAATCTTGGGTGAAAACTCATGAAAATTACATCTGTGGAAAGAGAATTTGATTCTGTACAATCTTATTAAAACAGAAAACGGAACATTCGAAATACATCAAAGTTACAGCAGAAAACATTCAGTTATGGTTCTTTTGACGTCATGTCCAAAAACTGCCGTCAGTAACCATCTTTGAAGACCTGTATCTTTGAGACAAAATAAAATACTTTTACAAAATATTCGGTTCCATATCGGAAATATGGTCAATTAACTGCATGCAAATTTCCATTAAAATACTCGAAAGTTGAAAAATCGGCGCATTCCACCTTAAGTCTTAACTTAGATTAACCTAGAGGACATCTCTAGCTGAGAACAGAGACGGAACTCGTGTGAGATGTGAGCTTTAAACACATAGAGCTTTAATCAATTATTTTTCATATCAATGGTGTTTATACCAGCACGTTTTTAGCTCGACTATTCGAAGAATAGGGGAGCTATCCTACTCGCCCCGGTGTCGGCGTCGGCGTCCGTTAAACAAAAAATGCACTTTGGTCCATTACTTGAAAACTACTTATGATATCAACTTGAAACTTGGAATATATATTCACCATCAAATTCTCCATCATTACCAACAACACCCATAACTCTGCTACAAATATTTTTCAAGTTATTCCCCTTTTTCACTTAAATTTTGCGTTAAGGAAAATATGCACTTTGGTCCATAACTTATAAACTACTTGAGATATCAACTTGAAACTTGGAATATATATTCACCATCAAATTCTACATCATAACCAACAAGACCCATAACTCTGCTGTCAATATATTTCAAGTTATGCCCCTTTTTTCTTATATTTTGTGTCAAGCAAAATATGCATTTTGCCCCTAACTTTAAAACTACTTGAGATATTGCCTTGAAACTTGAAATATATTTTCACCATCAAAATCTACATCATAACAAACAAGACCCATAACCCTTCTTCCAATATTTTTAAAATTATGCCCCTTTTTCGCTTACATTTTGTGTTAAGCAAAATATACAGTCGGCCCTTAACTTCGTTATGAATGGAGGGATTTCAAAATAACTTGGCACAAATGTTCACTATGACAAGGCGGTGTGTCGCGTACAATACCCATGCCTGTAGGTCCAAGGTCAAGGTCACTGTTACTAAAAATAGAATTTTCTTGCAAAATCGTGTCCGCTCTGTAACTTTCTTATTTCTTATTGGGTTTTTAAATAACTTGGTATAATTGTTCACCATATCAAGACAGTGTGTCACGTACTTGCCCAAGCCTGTAGGTCAATGGTCAAGGTCACTGTTACTAAAAATAGAATTTTCTTTTCTAGGCTGTTACTTTGTTATGAATGGAGGGATTTCAAAATATCTTGGCACAAATGTTCACCATGACAAGGCGGTGTGTCCGCACAATACCCATGCCTGTAGATCCAAGGTCAAGGTCACTGTTACTAAAAATAGAATTTTCTTGTCCAGGCTGTAACTTTGTTATGAATGGAAGGATTTCAAAATAACTTGACACAAATGTTCACAATGACAGGGCGGTGTGTCACGTACCATGCCCATGCCTGTAGGTCAAAGGTCAAGGTCACTGTTACTAAAAATAGAATTATCTTGTCCTGGCTGTTACTTTGTTATAAATGGAGGGATTTCAAAATAACTTTGCACAAATGTTCATGAAAAGGCAGTGTGTCCGCACAATACCCAAGCCTGAAGGTCCAAGGTCAAGGTCACTGATACTAAAAATAGAATTTTCTTCTCCAGGCTGTAACTTCATTATAAATGGAGGGATTTCAAAAAAACTTGACACAAATGTTCACCATGAAAGGGCAGTGTATTGCGTATTATTCCCATCATTGCACTTGAGTGTCTGAAAATGA
This sequence comes from Corbicula japonica, assembly GCA_038501625.1. Taxonomy (NCBI): domain Eukaryota; kingdom Metazoa; phylum Mollusca; class Bivalvia; order Venerida; family Cyrenidae; genus Corbicula; species Corbicula japonica. Next base: position 4,547,638 of record JAZAYU010000052.1, read on the forward strand.
TGCATAGCGGGGCATCCGATGGACACATTTCTAGTTTGACTTATATATTCACTTAAGTGCACTTCATCGATAACTTTGCTAATACTTAAGGTATCAACTTCAAACTACCATTATATTTTCATTTCAGTTCTTTTTCTGTAACATTACTGAAGTGTTTGATATTTGACTAAAAGTAAATGTCTCTAATAAAAAATTACTAACAAGTTTTCTAACAAATTCAGAAATATTTCATAGTTATTCCCCTATTCAGTTTAATATTTATGGTACATTTAGGAATTATTTCTGTTATTTGAAAAGAATTTCTCCCGTACCATTCACTTGTTAATATTTTTCCTGATTGCACATGAATGTATGGCCATAGTTGTTATTGTTTTAATCTTCAAATTGCATTTGTTTCAAATGATTTGAATAGTCGAGCATGCTGTCTCCTCTGACAGCTCTTGTTAACTGAATGACTTAAAGTATAGGTGTTTGTTTAACCCTTTTCTCCATAGATACACCTATATTTCATGGGGGAACAGTGTAGATCCAGATCAGCCAGCCCATCCATGCATTCTGATCAGGGTCGACAAGGATCGCTTTTAAATTTATTAGGGTATTCCTGATCAAGAGTCATCTTTCAACCAGTGCAGATCAAGATAAGACTGCACAGATGTGCCAGTTGATCCGGATCTACACTGGTCACACATGCATTTGAACATGTGTATATAAAGTAAAGTGTTATCTGTGTTCTGTTAAGTATACCGGGTATCTTGATTTCACTATACAATTGTACTTCTGAATCTTATTGCCTGCACTGAGGCAGACTGTAACAATGGAACACAAGGGTGGTATGCATATCTTGAAGAAATCTATTTTCTTGTCGAAAGCAATATTAAGCTTGTATGCATTATATAAATTTCCCAGACATAAACTAAATAGAGTGTAAAGTTTGGAATATTAAAACCAGCC
>JAZAYU010000052.1:4549088-4800810 GCA_038501625.1 Corbicula japonica
CAGATTAATCCTTTACACCGTAGATAAGGCTTTTATGCCATGCATGGGTATTCTGTGTTTTCTGATCAGGATCTACATGTACACTGTTTGCTTTAATTTTCATTTGTTGTTTCTGACCAAAAAGTAAACAATGCAGATTCAAAAAAGGTTGCATGGATGTGCCAGCTGGTCTGGGTTTTCCCTGGTTGCACATGGGATAAAACCTTATATGTGGACTAAAGGGTTGAAGATACTGAAGATTCTACATGTGTAGCTCAAAGATACTCTTTTTTCACCATGTCAGATGTAACTGTAAGGTATTACAATACATGTATTATTGAATTTCTTTGCATTCAACATTCACTTTGTTCAGTTTCACAGGATTTCTCGTAGAACTTAAGAAAATATGGGTTGTCTGCCTTGGCTTTTTATTGATGCCAGAAAAGCATTTGCTCAGTTTGTTTGCGACACCAGCGTTGATTGATTGGTGCAACACCAGCGTTGATTGATTGGTTGTTTCAGCAAATGGCTACAAATATTCACAATTTGTCTGAGTGGATATAGGAGAACAACATTGTAACTGCCAGCATGTCACTAAAGTGGTTTTGGAGGCTGTTTTTCACAGAAAAGCTTCAGTGCTTTTTTTTGGCGGGGTCGGGGGGGGGGGGGTGGGGGGGGTGGATGATTTTATTGGTGGTAATGGGCTGTATTCCAAATTGAAATAAAAAATTCTTGCATATTGGGTACATGCAAGTATTTCCATGTGTTATACTGGGAAATCCTATCTTTTCCTTAAGGAAAAGATAATGTTTGCGTGCTTTGTGAGTGACGCCATGTCATCAAATACTTGACATCATTTTTTTAAGTTTTGACATCAATTCTTGCATAAGACATTTGGTTTTGATTTAAAAATCTGTCCAATTGGGTGAACTGTTTTAGCAGAAACTTGGCAGAGCTTCCTTATATTTTACAGCACATTATGTTTAAAATTTTAAAAAATACTCTGCATTAGAACGTTTTCCTGGCCATTGATATGATAAAGTAAAGCTCTGTCATGTTTATTACTTAACAAAATTAATGTGACAAATTTAACAAAAATACTTAGATTCATTATTTATAAAATTTGATTTTAAGTCCCAAAATTAAATTGAATTTCACAGTACTGAGAAAAGTCACTGTACTGGTAACAACCATACAAGACTTCATAAAGTGCTAGTTATGTTAATGTTGATTGATGTATCAGATTACAGACCTTTTGTGGTATTGTCAGTACAGAAGCAGTCATTACAATGGCATTTTAGCCTCAGGGTTGTATCTCTGCCGGTTGTTGGGGTAAATGTCTCAGAAACCAGCTGTTTGTCTTCTGATGTCTTCAGATGACTGTTGACCAATAATTCCATGGGATATGGCTGTTATCCCTTTGGCAACCAGTGCAATCTCACTAAAGTCAGATCTATCAGAATGTTAGATCTGTAGACCGCCCACAGACACCGTACATAAGTAATATCAGTTTTCCCTGGTTACTTCTTTTAGAAATTGTCAACTCAGGAAGCATGATTTATAACGCTCGCAAAATAATCTGAAGATGTCATTACATTAGAAATACATCCAACACTACTTAAACACATATATCTCCAGTAAAATATGTTTTACGCAGGCTGTTGTGTTGACCTTGGTTTAAAATATTATTTTTACTCTCACTTGTAGGCGACAATCTGATTGGTTCAAAGGGTAAGTGATAACATCACGTTTTAGTTACTCGTCGTCAGATCCTGATACGGTAGCGGTTTTCAGGAAATGATTTTAATCAGATTGGCAACCAGTGTAGATGCAGATCAGCAGGCACATTTGTGATCAGGATCTACAGTGCTTGCTGTTAGATTCAATGGTGTTTTTTCTAACCAAGAAGCAACTAGTGTAGATCCAGATCAAACAACTGGGATGTACCGTAAAAACCCTATGTTTTCGGGCAGCTTAAAATAATTATTTTTTTTCTTGGACGAAATCTTAGGGTCATGATAAAATAATTATAAAAATCGCGGCCGAAAACATAGGATTTTGTCCGCGTCGCCGACTATCCGAATACTGGTACAGTATACATCTGTATTTATGAAATGCGTAACTTTTAACGTATTTTGTCTAAGTCTTTGGACGGAAAAAAATATTACTTTTCTGGCTGAATAATATATAGAGACGAGAATTTTCATTTAAAAACAGATCGTCCAAACATTTAGACACATGTGCATAACTTGACACGTCCATAGATAAATGTAAGCCTTGAATATGTCAACACATGCCGGACGTTTGTACCTTTGAAATTTCTGCTTACCTTTGTCAAGCAATTAACTCCATAGTTGCTAAATAAACATCCTATTGTTGTATAATCAACATTGCCAAAAGAATTTGATGGCTGTCGCAGATAAGAGTGCATTAGATTAGTTGCAAACTGCTATTTCGGCAAAGTGCAGGTTCTGCAGATACAAACACAACCTGATCAGAAATTGGCAATAATTATACCAAATATTATCAATCAAACAATCGGCTGATTTATAAATGAAATCAACCTAGTTTGTTGACGGGTTGCAATTTTTTGTAATACACCGTCGATCGATTTTTTGAGCGGTGCGTACTGTTTCAAGTTGACGTCAGCTTCTTTGATGAAATACACAAGCATCGCTGACATTTTAGATCAAAGCGGGCTATGAACAGGTGTTCATAGCAGTTGTAAATTTGATGATTTTAGTAAATGTACATGTAATAATTCTTGGATATTTTAGGGGCAAGTATTCGCAAATTTAAAAACACACATCGATTATTTTATTTCTTACTCGTAATAAAATTAAACTCGCATTTGAATAACGGTTTTAAAAACATCGGTTCTGTTCATAAAAATTTATAGGCTTGAATTGAGTTACGATATTTTCTTGGGAAAAATCATTTGACTGAAAACAGTTTGGATATTATTAAGTTCCGATCATGTGATCAGGTAAAAAGTACAATAGATGTTTGCCCACGGCAATCATAAAGTCGCAATATTTCGCACTTTATAGCCTAGTTGCATAGCAACGTCTCCAGATTTGAGATGACAGATTGCAAACTAAAGATTATCATAATTATAATTGCTTTAAATAAAAAATTTTTTTTTACCAGGTTTCGATCTCATTACTTACCGCTTTGTTGTTACAATATTAATTACCGCAAATAAGATGATGAAAAATAATTGTTCAGAAACAAACATATCCTTAATCGGCGGACAATGATGTATACGGTTATTGCCAAGTTCTATCTTTAATATCAAAATCGAAACCAAGGTTTACAAATATATTTTTTTGTTACTAATCTAATAAAAATGACGAATTTAGAATTGAAAATGCTGGCCGAAAACATAGGGTTAGTGAAAAAATCGCCGATTTTTAGTGGCCAAATTTTTAGGGTCAATAAAAAAATTAATATTTAAAAAAAAAGACCGTGGCCGAAAACATAGGGTGACCGAAAACATAGGGTTTTTACGGTATCAGCTGATCTGGATCTACAATGTTCACACATATGATAAAACCCAATTATATGGAATTGTTGTAAATCTTTTATGGAAGTCTATATTTGCCCAAGGTTATAAAACTGAGCATGGAAACCAGTCTCAGATCTCAAGCATCTGATTGGCTGAAATGGCGACCAGTCGCCATTTTCAGCCAATCAGATGCTTGAGATTTGAGACTGGTTTCCAATCTCAGCTTTATAACCTTCAGCCCAAGTTTCACATTTACAACCAGTCTTGACCCTGACTATGGTGCATGTTTAGAGTCTACATTTTTTTAGATTTTCAATTGATAAATTTCTTTGAAATACTGTTTAATAATATTTAGTTCAAGTTTGAACAAAACAGTGATGATGCAGTATTGGCAGGTTAACCCTTTCTTCCATAGATACACCTTTATTGCATGGGCGAACAGTTTAGATCCAGATCAGCCGGCACATCCGTGCCATCTGATCAGGATCTAAACAGTTCACTTTTTAATTCATAAGGCTATTTCCGACCAAAATACGACTAGTGCAGATCCTGATCAGACAGCACAGATGTGCCGTCTGATCTGGATCTAGACTGGTCGCACATGCTTAAAAATGTGTATTTATGTAGGAAAGGGATAAGACTATGATTGGCAAGAAGAATCAACAGCATCACAGCACATTAGGAGCTCAGCTCTGGTCACGTTCTGATATATCACATTTCCTATGTAATTATGAAGGACAATTTTTTTATTGGTCAACAAAGTAAAGAAAGTCTCGTTAGCTTTCATAAATGTGAAATGAGAAACATTGTGTATAAACCGATGTTTGACTTGTATTCCTGCTTACATTATATTCCAAACAAAATGTTAACTACTTGGCCATATTCAAATCTAATTTGATTAAAAATGTATTTTAAAATTGCATGTGAATTAGTCCTATTACAAATCTTGATCTACACTGTTTGCCCATGGGATAAAGAAATGCTGGACTTGCAGTTTGGACCTGCACACATATTTGGGGAAAAAAGAGTGGCATCATTGCTATGTTGTAATCTATCATATAAAAGAGCAATTTTTTTAACAAGTTCTACTCAATATTTTGTTTAAAAATTGAATATATTTAGAAGTGTAAATTAATTATTAGAATTGAATCTGTAATATTTTGCCTTTATTGGTTTATGAAAACATTTAAATAGTTATATAACCCTTATATACACATTATATACATCTTTTTAATTGCGTGTGGGAACAGTGAACATCCATGTTTTCTGATCAGAATCTGCACTGTTTGCTTATCAATATGGTCAGAAATAACCTAATGAATCAATTTGTGAACAGTTAAGATCCTGGTCAGATGGCACAAATGTGCTGGCTATTCTGGATTTAGTGTTCACCCCCGCTATTAAGACTTAGATATATATATACAGTAAAACCCCTTATTACAGACACTCGATATTACGGGCACCTCGGTATTATGGGCGTTTTTTTTAAGAACAGACATGCTAGCTTCTTCTTGATTTAAACCCACAATTAAGGACAACCCCCTATTAAGGACAATTTTCTTTAGTCCCTTAGGTGTCCGTTATAGAGGGGTGTCACTGTATATATATGGAGAAAGGAACAACCAAAATGATTTACATTCTGAGACAAACTCAATAGAAACTGTTGATTTGATCTTTAATCATCAGAGCAGCTGCTGTTTGTGATGACATAACAGAAGACACTGTGTCAGGAGAGTTGTTAGTCACTTGAAAAATGTTTGTTTGTACTGGTTAGAACCCAAACTAATTAGGTTACATTGATCTATAAGCTCTAGTTACTAAAGATGATAAATAAATTAGAATAAAACATTAAAAAGAAAGCATTGACAAACAAGTTATTTATCCTTGTATAATAATTTGTGGGTAGAGTGCAAAACAATTGTAACTGCCTTTTTATTCATATACAGTTACAACTGTTTTGCACACAGCCAACATTATGCATGCCAGTTTTAAGTCAGGGAAACTTTTGTTGGTACAAAAAACAACAAGGTTTTTTGTGTTGCATAATAGTAAATTAAAATTATAAGAAACATTGTTCAAGGATTTGAAAGGAAACTGTTTCGCAAAAAGAAAGTCATTTTGCTCAAAATTATCATTTGTCCTTCATTTCAGTCATCATATATATATAAAGAGCAAGCTAATGTAAAACTCTTACTTAAAACATTACAAAATGTGTAGGTCTTCGACAAAAATTGGAACAAAACCATAATGGAAGGTAATTGAAAATCTATTGGGTCTTAGCACAGTGACTTAGATAGCCGTTATTGGCACCATATCCTGCGCAGTATTCATAAACTTATTGGTTATGGGTGTATTAAGTAGGCACTTATCGTATTCATCCTAAATAAAGCACTGGCCCTAATTAATGTCCCCATGTTTATACATGTAACTCACCTAAGACAAAAGCTGAAGTTGTGCTAGTATGATCAAATTTTGTCTGCACCATCCATCTGTTCTGCTTTGGTCAACTTTTGTTTGTTAAAATGATAGAAGTCACGGTTTTCATGAAATTGACATCGTTCTAGCTTAGCATCTAGGTCACTGGGTCAAATTCAAGAAATCACATTGTTAACACAATAGAAGCCTCGTTTTTTTTTTTTATCTAACAATATGTTTAAATAAAACTTGTCAAGACAGATGTGCAGGCTGATCAAGATCAGAGACTAAGGTTATAAAACTGAGAATGGAAACCAGTCTCAAATCTTATCAAATCAGATGCTTGAGATTTGAGACTGGTTTCCAATCTCAGCTTTATAACCTTCAGCCCTGGACAGGGCAAATTTGAGTAAGGCATATCCATGGAGTAAAGTTTTAAATAGGAGAAATACGGTAGTAACATCCCTAGTAACATCCACATAAATAAACTGATATTGGATTTGCAGCAGTGGATATCCAAAATTCATTATTGTCCCAAACCTGTCCAATAAAAATTGATGTCTAGAGAAAGGATATTTATTACATGTACCTACAAGCTAAATTTGTGAACTTTCCTGTTTTCCTGTAGTCATGAAAAAACTTGATTTCTAAGAATCACACAATATTTTATATTTTATGCAAGAGAGATGAAACACTATAATATTTCCTGTTCTTAAATTGTTTTTATTATTTAATTCTTTAATATCACTTATGTGAGGCCGATGATGGAAAATGCAATAAAAAGAAATGAGTTCTGTAGTATACAGGGTAGTCGCTTTCATGAAAAAGTGAAAACAGGGGATCATTATACCAAAATCCATCAGTTCTACATGGCGTGCTCCTGTTATCCAAGGTCAATACAAGACATCAGCAACACTTGTCCCTCTTGTCAAAGTCTTTTAATCTGATTTCTCACTTTCCCTCCTGTAAAACCCCCCAAAATATCCACAGTAAGAAACTGCCAGAAACCATTGCTTTCTTGGCATAAACAAACCAGAACAAACATTTCAACAGGGTTAAAAACAGTTCAGCAGTAAAAAAACAACTTATTGTATTATCATAAATAACTAGTGCCAGCAAGACTGAAGTGTGAACTGTTTTCCTGATAATCAATGAACTGCTGGCACAACCACACCTAGCTGAAAATGGGGGAAATGTTGATATAAGACTATCATATCTTGTGCAACTCTTTCCTCCATATATAGGCCGTAATATTGGGTGGATGAACAGTATAGATCCAGTGGCCGGCACTTTATGCCATCTGATCGGAATCTTCATTGTTTGCTTCATTAATTTTTATGTTATTTCTGACCAAGATGCCATCTGATCTGGATCTACACTGGTTGCACATGTGTAAAGGGTTAAAATGCATATATAATGGAGTAAACAGTTAATTATTTCTAATTTGCTAGTATTAGGGATGGGAACGGATACCTAAATCACTATTCGGATAACCCTATCCGGTATCCGGATAATATCCGAATAACCGTATCATTTTATCGACCACAGAAAATTTTGCTGATTTAATATTTTAAATTTAAAAAGCACAAACGTTACACTATATCGCGATCGTTTGAGTCCTCGACCAACCTACCGGGTATATCACGGAAACAAAATATAAGTGAATTCGGACCCAACGACTTAACTTTTTAAGTCAATAACGAGTTGAAAAAATTTAGCTTCCGCGAAGAAGTACAAGAAAAGACGATAAAATTGGAGTTTTATTTCACGTGGACGCTTGCAAGCGCATACATAATATTCTTTAAACGAAAAATACGCATATAGTCATATGCACTCATATGCAAGGCGATTCATTTTACGAAAATCCGCCTGTACTAGCAGCGGAACATGTAAAAACACAGAGTTTACAATAACTACATGAAGAAATGCTGTGTAACCTATTTATCGATAAATCACATGTAGCGGGTTAAAAATACATGTAAAAGTTATGGTAATAGTTAATTGCATCATCTAATATTTTTGAATATCAGCGACTAACGTTAAATGATTTTTTCCTTTCAAGTCTTTAATGCGGTCATGTCAAAATAACAAACTGTCAAGATTATATTTGCTCAAATTCTGTTGCAATAAATTGTCAATAATCTGAGGTTTGTTCTCGTTAACGAAAATAATAAAGTTGTTGCACCTTGACAGGTGTCATTTAACACGCTCTGTTCAAGGTACACCAATCAACAAAACAAAAGATCACGGTCTGGAATACAGATCTTCCGGTCTCCCAATTAACCACTATACAAACAATTAACACCTCTTTGTCAACCCTGCTGAGACATCCAGGTCGAGTTACGCCTGGGGAAAACCATGTCAGTATCGAGATTAGTGCAAGCAGTGTAGCGTGTTTTAGAAAGATTTACCAGTTTAAGTTATATTTTACAAACCTTGAACAAAATATTGAAATTAAATTCGTACGAATTTGAGGGTATTCGGATACGAGAATGGTATCCGGATACGATCTTACTAGTCGGATATTCGGCTATCCGGATAACCGTTCCCATCCCTAGCTAGTATATTGTTTGTTTTCGTTAAAACCAATAACGAGGATTGATGAAACATTTACTATTGTACACAGTAGGACACTTAATAATTTAAGTCTATGTTGACACTGTGCTATAAGGAAATTGAGAAATACGCTATATAAATCGTGACTGTATAATTACATTGTATTATGTACTGTTACATTTCTCAGCTCCGGACAAAAGCTATTTGCAAGACATTGACAATGAACGAACAGTCTTTCCTTTACACTAACCTTTCCTGAAGTAGTAATGTTTGGTTTAGGTTTTGTGAACTAGGTGATCATGGACTCTTCAGCAATTATTTCTAATTTGCCAATGTGTTGTTTGTACAGGATTTCTCCGCAAGATTGATACAACATATATTATTAAATCCATGTCCCACAGTATTGTTTTCCGTTTTGTAGTTTTGCAATTAACTGTTTTCTATGCAATGTCATAACTATGTCGCACTTATAATGTTGTGTATTCTGATTATAATTTTCGTGTACTCTTCCAAACACATAACTAAAGCAAAACAACACATTTAACCCTTTCCTGTATAGATACACCTTTATTGCTAGGGCAAACAGTTTAGATCCAGATCAGCTCAGGATCTAAACTGTTCGCTTTTTGATTCATTAGGTTATTTCTGACCAAAATGTGACCAGTGCAGATCCTGATCAGATGGCACGGATGTGCCGGCTGATCTGGATCTACACTGGTTGCACATGCGTAAAAATGCGTATATATCCAGGAAACGGTTAAAAACATTTAAAACATTCCATCAACTTTTAGTTTCTAATATTATGCATTTACTTTATATCCTCCTTTCCTTTTGGTGTCCTGACTGATGGATTATTCATTATATGTTCTGTTTGTTAGCAGGAAGAAATAATGAGCTGTTACATTAACTACATTACAATACATATTTAAATGGCCAATGACACTTTGTGAAATACACAAATGGTAATACATGTAGTATAGAGAGAGATTTTTAGTTCTCCATCAGTTAATGGTTCATACAGCATTCTTACAAAATTTATGTAGCCGGTGGTAAGGATATTTTTATAGTAATATCCCACAGACACATACCAAATGAGAGAAAGGTCAAAAACTTCAATTTCAAACTTTGCACTATTTTCTACCATTGAATTAAGACAACCCCACTATTATGACCACTTCTGTCCAGTCCCTAAGGTTGTCTTTATCTAGACGTTTCACTGTAATATTGTGGTCACAGGAAAAGTTGTCTTTGGGTAAATTGATGTTACTCTTTGAAATGAAATCATTATAAAAGTTGAGCAGGCTACATTGCTTGCAATACATAATGCAAAAAAAAAAAGGTAATACTGTCAGATCTTGTAACAAGGTCGCCTTGGTCAGTTCATAAGGTCGATAAATCGCCCGAGGTCCATACTTCTTTATCAGGTTGATATTATCAGGTCCCAAGGTAATAAAACTGAGCATGGAAACCAGTCTCATATCTCAAGCATCTGATTGGCTGAAATGGCGACCAGTCGCCATTTCAGCCAATCAGATGCTTGAGATTTGAGACTGGTTTCCAATCTCAGCTTTATAACCTTCAGCCCTGGACGCTAAATGACCATATCAACCTATCTGAAATGCACATCCATCTGACTGATCAGGATCTACACTGTTTGCTTTTAAATCCATTAGGTTATTACTGGACAAGAAGCACACAATGCAGATCCAGATCAGATGCTACAAATGTGCTTGCTGATCTGGATCTACACTTAGGTCATATATAAGATAAAAACCTTATGTGTAAGCTGGCTACCATTGAGTAAGTACAAATGTATCGCACTTGTAATATCTTGCCATATAGCTAGCTTTTATGGCAATGTGGTAGAGTGTTGGACTAGCATGTCAAAGGTCCCGGGTTCAATCCTTAATTTAGGCGGGAATTTTTCAGAACCTGTGTTACATATATTTAAGAGTTAATAGGATCTTTAATGGCTGTCCAGACACTGTGTGCCTATCTGTTTTTCAGAATAATGTCTTTGATACCAGGGCATTGAGCTTACATAATCCAATAAGTCATCATAACAGTTTTGTGCTCCCATTTAGAATTAGAGAAAGTCTTCCAAATGTTCCAAGGCAGTTAATAAACCAGTTCTACTTTTTTGTAATTGGATCAGGGCCCAAGATCACAAAACTGAAAGTAGAGACCAGATTTGAGGCTGGTCTCAATTCTTCATTTTCAATAATTGGATCAGGGCCCAAGATCATAAAAATAAGATTTGAGACCAGTCTTAAACAGAGGCAATTCTCCACTTCAGCCAATCAGATCATTGAGATTTGAAACTGGTCTCCATTCTAAGTTTTCTATCATTACATCTGATCTCATCAAAATCATTAGTATTGATCTGCGGAAGCTGCCAGCTTTGTCATGTAGTGTGTGAGTCTAGAGAGTGGGTGTTGTTCAGTTGAAAGGTCTTTGTATTTCAGCTTCATTAGGCAAATCTATCAAAACTTAATCACTTCAATGAATTCATTCTGATTTATGCAGCAACATAATAACAACAACTTGTTTACAGACAGGATGTATAACTGATCATGGATAAGTAGACAGTCATGTGATACTCTGTTTACATACCCATTTTAACACTACTGAGTACTGGTCCCAAGGTTATAAAACTGAGTTTGGAAACCAGTCTCAAATCTCAAGCATCTGATTGGCTGAAATGGCGACCAGTCGCCATTTCAGCCAATCAGATGCTTGAGATTTGAGACTGGTTTCCATGCTCAGTTTTATAACCTTGGGTACTGGACTTTTTATCCCATTGCATTTAAAGTGATAAAACACAGGACATTTTGATTTTTTGTTTGAATATCAAATCTATGAAGAACATTGTTGACCATGGGCGCTATTTTGCCTGGGAACTTAAAGGTACTTTAGAAGTGATAGGAAAAGGAACTCTTACATTCTCCTTGTGTTATTACCTCCCTTTACTTCAACATAGCAGTAGTTAAATAAACGTTGAAATGTTGCTTCTGTGTTTAAATACTCCATCTTGTTTGGTGTCAATAGGTTGAGTTTGTAAGTGTTGGTGTAGTTCTCTCAATTATGTTATAGATCTGAGGATCAGGATTTGCTTTGATCAGTTTACATCCCACTTTGATGTTGGACTAGATGATTGAGATGGATATAGTGATGGCATAATCATATTGTATAAAGGTTACAATCCTGATCCTTTAATATAGAATCCTCTTAATGCAAAAACACCATTTATCATTTTAACTCTAATATCCATATTTTTGCCTTTTCCACATGGACGAATCATGTAGATCCAGATCAGCCAGCACACCTTTGCCATCTGATCAGGATCTGCACTGTTCACATTTGAGTCAGAAATAACCTAATAAATAAAAAAAACAAACAGTGTAGATCCTGAACTGACTGAACCGATGTGCCAGCTGATCTGGATCTACACTGTTCACACATGCTATAAGGGCTTGTATAAGGAGGAAAGTGTTAATTCCATGGTACTTACTAAGTTTTTTCACAAAGGTCACGATAGAGCTTATATTTCTAGGGGGATCTTATGCATCACTGTACCAATTATTACTAATGGGTGCAGAACATAATTGTTAGAATTTAACATGTCAGAGATCTGAGATCCATTTTAATTCCCCTGTGGTCTGGTCATTGTCACATTATGCTCTTGGTAGTATTTGGCAAATATTTAACCCTTTCCTCCATATATACACCTTTATCGCATGTGCGAACAGTGTTGATCCAGATCAGTCAGCACACATCTGTGTCATCTGATCAGGATCTGCACTGTTTGTTTTTTGGTCAGAAATAACCTAAAAAGTGCAGATCCTGATCAGAATGCATGGACATACCAGATGATCTGGATCTACACTGTTTGCCAACAGATAAAGCCATATCCTATGGAGTAAAGAGTTTATGGTGATGTGTTTATTTTCAGGTAAAGAAAAAGGATCTGTGAGTAGAATCAAGAAGCTCAAACGTAGAATCTCAGCCAGCTTTGGAAGACTCAGTAAGTATACCCTAAAGTTTGATTTATAGTTCTCCTGAGCTTAGAATAAATAAATAAAGCTATACCTTCTTAGGATAGATTGAGCTCTGCTGAGCTTAGGATAGATTGAGCTCTGCTGAGCTTAGGATAGATTGAGCTCTGCTGAGCTTAGGATAGATTGAGCTCTGCTGAGCTTAGGATAGATTGAGCTCTGCTGAGCTTAGGATAGATTGAGCTCTGCTGAGCTTAGGATAGATTGAGCTCTGCTGAGCTTAGGATAGATTGAGCTCTGCTGAGCTTAGGATAGATTGAGCTCTGCTGAGCTTAGGATAGATTGAGCTCTGCTGAGCTTAGGATAGATTGAGCTCTGCTAAGCTTAGGATAGATTGAGCTCTGCTGAGCTTAGGATAGATTGAGCTCTGCTAAGCTTAGGATAGATTGAGCTCTGCTAAGCTTAGGATAGAAAAGAGCTTTACTGAGCTTGTGATAGCTAGAGCTCTACTGAGTACTGAATACTAAGCTCAGAATAGATAGAGCTCTACTGAGTACTGAATACTAAGCTCAGAATAGATAGAACTCTACTGAGTACTGAATACTAAGCTCAGAATTGATAGAGCTCTACTGAGTACTGAATACTAAGCTCAGAATAGATAGAACTCTACTGAGTACTGAATACTAAGCTCAGGATAAATAGAGCTCTACTGAGCTGAAAATAAATTGAGCTTAGTTTGGCTAACAATAGATAGAGCTCATGTTGAGACAATATAATTCTTAACTGTTTTGAGAATCCAAGATTGAGCTGTGTTAGATAGTGCATTAATCAAGTACTTGATACAAAAAGAACTGTGTGAATCCAAAATCAGTTATAATATTTTATAATGAGCTTTTTTGAAAAAGATTGTGCATAAAAGTGCCAAGAATACTTAGAACTGTACCGAGCTTAAGTCTTAACTTAGATTAACATAGAGGACATTTCTAGCTGAGAACAGAGACGGAACTCGTGTGAGAGATGTGAGCTTTAAACACATAGAGCTTTAATCAATTATTTTTCATATCAATGGTGTTTATACCAGCACATTTTTAACTGAATTACTTAAAGTATAGGTGTTTGTTTAACCCTTTTCGCCATAGATACACCTATATTTCATGGGGGAACAGTGTAGATCCATATCAGCAAGCCCATACATGCATTCTGATCAGGGTCGACATCATGGGTTCGCTTTAAAATTTATTAGGGTATTCCTGATCAAGAGTCATCGTGCAACCAGTGCAGATCCAGATAAGACTGCACAGATGTGCCAGTTGATCTGGATCTACACTGGTCACACATGCATTTGAACATGTGTATATGAAGTAAAGGGTTATCTGTGTTCTGTTTAGTATATCTTGATTTCACTATATGTCACGAAAACTATTGTACTTCTGAATCTTATTGCCTGCACTGAGGCAGACTGTAACAATGGAACACAAGGGAGGTATGCATATCTTGAAGAAATCTATTTTCTTGTCGAAAGCAATATTAAGCTTGTATGCATTATATAAATTTCCCAGACATAAACTAAATGGAGTGTAAAGTTTGGAATATTAAAACCAGCCAGACAACTTTGTTTTTCACTTCGTTAAAGCTATATAATAATGGCTTTGTTATGCATCTCAGATATTCAGAAAATTCACATAGAGTGCTTGTAACTTAATTTACAAGCAATTAAACTTATCAAGTGCTTGGTGGCTGGGTGGGATATTGTTCCAGTGGAAAAAATCCTCTTAATCCCTTACTCAACATAATTATACAGGTTTGTCACGTTTGTAAATAATGTAGATCCAGATCAGCCAGCACATCCGTACGCTTCATGATTCATTAAGTCATTTCTGACCAAGAAGCCAACAGTGTTGATCCTGATTGGATGGCAGGAGTGTGCTGGCTGATCTGGATCTACACTGTTTGACTGTCTGTTGGTGACCAAATTAGAGTTGACATATTTCATCTGATTATCTACAAACATTGTAAGGATTACGAGGTAAATTTTAAACAGGATCAGCAAACTTGGTCAAATCATTGGAAAACCTTGTTGCTACATTTTCAGACTGATTATCACCAAACTTTGTCAGGATGTTCTTGATGATATCTAGGTCAGTTTTGAAACTGGGTCATCTTTGGTCAAATGCAAGGTCACAATTGGTCAGATCAAAAGAAAACTTTTTTATGCATCATTTATGGCAACAATTTTCATCCAGTTATTTTCAAACTTGTTAAGAATCCTTTTTCTTAATGAGTGGTCTCATTTTCTTTCAAAGTAGAAGGGGTTTTATTTAAAATAGAAGAGTGGGATTCAAAACAAACAAAATAGCAGCTATTGCACAAAAATAGCTGGGTCATATGGTTAGAATAGCAATGGAAACTCACAGCCATCTGCCTCTTGTTTAGACACTGCCAATAATGTTTAGTCCCTGGTGAAACAGAATTTCGCCATGTTTATTCATGTCATAAGAGGCATAATAAACCGAGGTCCAGGCTGCTGTAAAACATAAAACTCATTGTTTTTAATTGTTTCTAGCACATCTGTTTCAGAATGATGAGATAATTTCCCTAGCTTCCTTGATGTTGCCATCTCTCTGGCAAACTCACTAATTCAAGATTTTCTTTAACCCTTTACTCCACAGATCTGACTAGTAATCCATGTAGACCAGTGTAGATCTGGATCAGCCTGAACATCTTTGTCATCTGATCAGGATCTACACAATCTCACTAAAGTCAGATCTAACAAACTGTTAGATCTGATGATGGCCCACAGAGACCGTACATAAGCTATAGCAGTTTTCCCCGATTACTATTTTTAGAAATTATCAACACAGGATGAATGATTTGTAATGTTCACAAAATGATCTAAAGATATTATTACATTAGAAATGAATGCAATACTACATAAACACCTATATCTTCAGTAAAATATGTCTTACTCAGGCTGTACAACACTTTCCGTGGTTTAAAATACTATGTTTACTTTCACTTTCGTGATTTTGTAGGCAACAATCTGATTTGTTCAAAGGGTTAGTGATAAAAGCACATTTTAGTTACTCGTCGTCAGATCCTGATAGCGAAGTGGTTTTCAGGAGATGATTTTAATCAGATTGGGACCTACACTGATTGCTTTTCAATTTATTAAGTTATTTTTGACAGAAAAGCGAACACTGGAGATCCTGATCAGATGGCATGAATGTGCCAGCTGATTGGGATCTAATCTGCTTGCACATGAGATAAAATGCATTTATTTTATGCTAACCAATGAAATACTGAGTTTTATTTTATGCTAACCAATGAAATACTGAGTTCTATCAGTGAAATATATTCCATATCACTCACAGTGTGACTGATATAGATTCTATATCAGTCACTGTGCCGAACTACTTTTTCAGACAATATTCTGTACGAATTCGGCCATTTTGTTTAAATTGTTTTCACTTTTATAATGTGTAGAGAATACTGAAATATCAAAGAAATATGAGGGGTGTCTTTAAGAATTTGAAACAAAAATAATTTTGCAAAAACCATTGGGAACAGTCGACAAACCTGTCATTATTATTATAAACAGCGGGTTTACGGGTCGTAGGCTTCCAACATGTCCAATGTGCAACATCCAGTTTCTACTTTTTCCAGCTGACTAGAATACTTGAAAAAAAAGCTAGTCTCTGTATTTCCTTGTCCAAAAGAATAGTCTTTATTTAATTTTTTCGTTCCTTCAAGACTTCAGTCAGTTGAAATTTAACACCAGCAACAAAGCCATTTTCAGTTTTTATTTCGAAACCGAAATGGCCTAGACGCAGGCATAGAATCGGGATTTCTTATCTTCAAGCATATAAATCCATCAGCACAGAAAAAACACATTTTAGTCTAATCCAATCCAAAAAATATGTCCGAAATTGATTACACACTTGTCATGCCAGAAGGAATATTGTTTCTCGAAAATGACGTCAGTTTTCATTAGCCTTGGCTAGAGCGGCTCCTGTTTCAACCGGATTATAATACTAGACTCTCTCGTAGTACAAATGGGACTCTCTCGTAGTCAAATTATCTGTGAATCGTTTTTATTTGTCATTGATCACAAGTTGAATAAATCGTTAAAATTCACTTGTTTTCCGATTTCTCATCCAATATGGCGGATTGTGTATTGCCTGACACAACTGTCAATGTATTCATACGCGACATATTGGTCAGTCAAAAAATAGTACTGTTATTTTTATTGAAGTTAGCATAAAATAAATAGAAAGTGATACAATTTTTATATTTTCACGAGCGCGTAGCGCTCGTGAAAATATTTAATTGTATCACTTCTCGATGTGATATATTCCATATCCACTCAAAACAAACAAATATCCTCTATATAACTAAATGGAGGAGAGTTAAATAGCAGAGTTTCTGCAATAGGGACAAGTTTCATAAATCTTAATTGCATTTTGACACAGTTATGCCCCATTTGTAAAAGCATGTTGTTTTTCTTTTGGTTAAATTTCTTTTTCTCTCAGAGAGCATCAAGGGATTTCATAATAATTGTTTTGGCATTGCAGTAGCAAGTACAAAAGCAGCTTGAATAATTACTGACTGTATTATTGTTACTCTCCAGTTATTAATTTTCACCTTTTTATGCCCCCGCCATGAAATGGCGACGGGCATTAAGAGTTGCTCCTGTCCGTCCGTCCGTGCGTCCGTGCGTCCATCCTTCCGTCCGTCCGTCTGTCCGTCAGATATTCTCGTGAACGCAACTCCTCCTACACTACTGGTCGGAATTTAATGAAACTTGACCACAATGCTTGGCCTGATATGTAGTTGTGCATGAAGGTGGGGTTTTGCTCTTACATGTTCCGTTCAGAAGTTATTGCCCTTTGATACTTCCATTTACATTAGTTTTAATAGGAGTATATCTTGTGAACGCAACTCCTCCTACACTACTGGTGGGAATTTAATGAAACTTGACCACAATGCTTGGCCTGATATGTTGTTGTGCATAAAGGTGGGAATTTGCTCTTTCATGTTCCGTTCAGAAGTTATGGCCCTTTGATAATTCCATTTACATTTAAGTTTTAATAGAAATATATCTTGTGAACGCAACTCCTCCTACACCTCTGCTGGGAATTTGATGAAACTTTACCACAATGCTTGGCCTGATATGTTGTTGTGCATAAAGGTGGGGTTTTGCTCTTACATGTTCCGTTCAGAAGTTATTGCCCTTTGATACTTCCATTTACATTAGTTTTAATAGGAGTATATCTTGTGAACGCAACTCCTCCTACACTACTGGTGGGAATTTAATGAAACTTGACCACAATGCTTGGCCTGATATGTTGTTGTGCAAAAAGGTGGGGTTTTGCTCTTACATGTTCTGTTCAGAAGTTATGGCCCTTTGATACTTCCATTTACATTAGTTTTAATAGGAATATATCTTGTTTCTTATATTTTGTGCATTTTGCCCATAACTTAAAAACTACTTGAGATACTGCCTTGAAACTACATCATAACCAACAAGACCCATAACCATGCTTCCAATATTTTCAAATTATGCCCCTTTTTCACTTACATTTTGTGTTAAGAAAAATATACACTTTGCCCTTAACTTTGTTTGGAATGGAGGGATTTCAAAATAACTTGGCACAAATGTTCACCATAACAAGGCAGTGTGTCGTGACTGTAGGTCCAAGGTCAAGGTCACTGTTACTAAAAATAGAATTTTCTTGCAAAATCTTGTCCGCTCTGTAACTTTGTTATTTCTTATTGGATTTTTAAATAACTTGGTATAATTGTTCACCATATCAAGACGGTATGTCACATACATGCCCAAGCCTTTAGGTCCAAGGTTAAGGTCACTGTTACTAAAAATAGAATTTTCTTGTCCGGGCTGTTACTTTGTTATGAATGGAGGGATTTCAAAATAACTTGGCGCAAATGTTCACCGCACAATACCCAAGCCTGAAGGTCCAAGGTCAAGGTCACTGTTACTAAAAATATAATTTTCTTGTCCAGGCTGTAACTTCATTATAAATGGAGGGATTTCAAAATAACTTGACACAAATGTTCACCATGACAGGGCGGTGTATTGCGTACCATGCCCATGCCTGTAGGTCAAGGTCACTGTTACTAAAAATAGAATTCTCTTGTCCGGGCTGTAACTTTGTTAGGAATAGATTGATTTCAAAATAACTTGACACAAATGTTCATCATGACAAGATGGTGTGTCCCGTACCATGCCCATACCTAGGTCCAAGGTCAAGGTCACTGTTACTAAAATAGAATTTTCTTGTCAGGGTTGTAACTACATTAGGAATATGGTAATTTCAAAATAACTTGGCAGAAATGTTCACCATGACAAGGTGGTGAGTTGTGTACCATGTCCATGCCTGTAGGTCCAAGGTCAAGGTCACTGTTACTAAAAATAGAATTTCCTTGTCCGGGCTATAACTTTGTTTTGAATGGAGGGTTTTCAAAATAACTTGGCACAAATGTTCACCATGACAAGGCGGTGTGTTGCGTACATTACCCATGCCTGTAAGTCCAAGGTCAAGGTCACAGTTACTAAAACTTGAATTTACTTGTTCGGGCTATAACTTCTTTATGAATGAAGAGATTTCAAAATAACTTGGCACAAATGTTCACTATGGCATTGCATTGCATTACCACCAACTTCTTCACAGACATTTCCGTATTGAGAAGACAACAGTGCCACAAATTCAAATAATTTACTTGATCATCAAGTTTATGCATATTCTTATAATTACTCGAACATCACTGTCTTTGAAATGCTATTACTCCCATCATTGCACTTTAGTATCTGGAAACGATGCATAGCGGGGGCATCCGTGTCCTATGGACACATTTCTAGTTAATTTAGATTTCAATTATGAAGTTGTTTTTTTGTGTTCAGTTGATTTTCCTTAGATATAAAAAAATTGTACTTTTTTGCATTGGAGACTGTCATCTGAGAGATCTGCGACCGGATGAATGTTGGGGTTCCCAATTCTTTCTTGGGTTTCACAAATTGTCTCGTCCCAACATCACCTGCCGGTGCTAAAGGGTCCATCCCTGGCAATCTGTGCCAAGGATGTGGGATGGGGGAAATTAGCAGAAAGTTGATAATTTAAAAAAGGTCTCCACCACTGACATTACATATGTCAGAAAGAATTACTTTATTATTAGTCCAACAATACTACCACAGTTCTTTGTAGATTCTATTTCATTTA
This sequence comes from Corbicula japonica, assembly GCA_038501625.1. Classification (NCBI taxonomy): domain Eukaryota; kingdom Metazoa; phylum Mollusca; class Bivalvia; order Venerida; family Cyrenidae; genus Corbicula; species Corbicula japonica. The sequence goes on from JAZAYU010000052.1 coordinate 4,568,777, forward strand.
ATATCCTTCACCAATTACTGATATTTACAATGTTTTATAAAAATGTTTATGTACAAAATTGTTGTCCCATCAGTCACCCCATTTGGGGTGACTATTTTAAAGTCACCAATTAGTTACATTCTGTTTAATTTCCTAATGTTCCACAAAAATTGAAGTAATCGCTTCTAATGCTTTTTTAAGACTATCCTCATTTTACAAAATTATTCTTTATTAAAATTAAGGTTTTCGTTTCCACCCAATGAAATTAGAAAACAAATTAAACTTTTAACCAATAAAACTCTTTGTTACAAATATGCTAATTACAAAACCCTAAAATCATAATCAGTCTGTGGCTTGACACTTATCAATAATTAATCTAATACCTTGTTTATCTGTCAACTTAGAGTCAAGCTGATTATATCATAAATGTGCCTAAAAGGAAATCTCTTTGTTTCTTAATTTCAATAAATTCTAAGGAGATCAATTATTAAGTCTGCCAAGATATCAAATACCTGCATGCAATAAAATTGTCAAACAAATATGTCAAACACAAGTCTAAACCAAAGACATTTAGAAAATATTTTGAACATTAAATTTATTAAATTTTCATTTGTTTAACTTTAAAGTTTTTATTAATTTTATTATTTACTAACAAGTGGGGTCCACTTTTAAACGGTGGCAGATCCATTAACATTCCAGTTAGAAGTGATCATGTTATATTAAAGTGCTTGTAGGGAAAGTAAGTTAGTCTTCTTAAGTAGCCATTAACTGTTTTTTATTATGTTACAATAACAGGCATAATTATGTTCTATTAATATTCAAGCTAAAGTCTGAGTAGCAAAACATGCAGAATACAGACTCCTTAAAATCTGTTTATTCATAAACAAAAATTGAAACATGCATATTAGGAATAGCTACACTCAGAAAACACAGCCAGGGCCCAAGGTTATAAAACTGAGCATGGAAACCAGTCTCAAATCTCAAGCATCTGATTGGCTGAAATGGCGACTGGTCGCCATTTCAGCCTATCAGATGCTTGAGATTTGAGACTGGTTTCCAAACTCAGCTTTATAACCTTCAGGCCAGAAAAGGAATCAGGAAAAGAGAGCATGAATTTAGAAAATGATCAATTCTAAAATATCACAAACAATTAACGAAAAAAGAGAACCCGAGGGTCACCATATTAAAATGGTCAGTAGAAAAACTATTTTTCATGCACCAACCTCACAGAGTTACTAAACAACTTACCGATACATTTTTATTTTTAATAATTTAAAAAACTGAGATTCAGAATTTTTTTTTTGTTAATTAAGGAATTTACCTTTTGTTTAGTTCTCATTTTATAAAGCAGACTTTACTGTTTTGGACACTGTAAAAAGAAAGAATTTGATAAGTATTGCAATAAGGTCAAAAATTGTAAGAACATGCTCATTTTTCAAGCACAAAATCCATTTTTCATGAAAATTAGCAAAACTTTATGAAATTTGGCCCAGGTTATACAAAGCCAAAAGGGCAATGCTCGGAGTCCTTGGGAGGCCTTGATCATTAATAGAATTTGTTTCTGTTGGTCAGTAACATCCCTTGATTTATTTGTCTAGGTCTGATGTAAAGATATGATTGCATTATATTTTTCAGCAAGAAAATTGGTGAAATTGGTCTAGAGAAGCTTTGTTAAATGAATATTTACTTATGTTTTGTTTTTCGTTGTTTAGTAGAAAAGTTCTTTTAGTGGAAGTTTTTAACAGTTGAATCAGATTTTATGAAAAACAGGTAATTAGTAAAAAAAATAAATAGTAAAAACAGGTAATAAATCATCCACGGGGCTTAAAGCCCATAATGATTTATACTTGCGCATCTGAACTTGGATATTTATTATTTCATAATTTTGCAGTGCAAACAGTGTAGATCCTGATCGGCCACATGTATTCAGGATGTACACTGTTCAAATTTTGATCCATTAGATTAGTTCTGACCAAGAAGCAAACAGTGTACTTCCTGATCATAAGCATGGATTTACTTGTTGATCGGGATCTACGCTGTTTGGACCTGCAATGAAACATGTATAATTATATGGATTAAAGGGTGAAAAGTTTCTTCAACTCATTAATATGTAGTTTGAGTAGCCATTGACTAAAACAGGAACTGTCTGTTTATATTAATGCTGATAAATTGTCCAAACAAGATTAAATTTTACTTATCTCATGTAGACTTCTTACATCAATATTTATATCCTATGGTAAGTGTACCACCCTCAGTTGCTCATAGTTTAGTTACCAATGTTTTTGTAATTTATATTCACTAAAACCTTCTTTGTGCTGACAGACATAGATAACATCTGGCTTGCATTTAAGGTTTGTGTATACCCTTTCACTTCAGTTTATTTTCTGCTATAATTACGGTGATTTATTATTGGTTTGTTTTCCTTTTTAGTCAGTTTTTATTACCCTTTAATCATATATTATATGAGTTTTAACATGTGTGAACAGTGAAGATCTAGATCATCTGGCATCAGGGCCCAAGATCATAAAACTTAGTTTTGAGATCAGTCTCAAATCTCAAGGATCTGATTGGCTGAAATGGCGACTGGTCGCCATTTCAGCCAATCAGATGCTTGAGATTTGAGACTGATCTCCAGATCTTGTTTTATGATCTTGGGCCCTGGCACATCCATGCCATCTACTCAGAAACTACATGTTTGCTTTTTGATTCATTAGGTTATTTCTGACCAAGAAATGAACAGTGTAGATACAGATCACATGGGATAAATGTGCCAACTGATCTGGATCTAACCAGTTTGCACCTGTAATAAAACCTGAGGATAAAGAGTGATTCCACAGTGAATACTATTTCTTGAAGCTACATGTAGTAACAGAAAACATCTCTACATTTATGACCATTACCTTTCATCATGCATCTTGGGGTATAATTTCACAGTTAGGCATCCAGGACATAACCTGTTGAGGCTGGGTTCAGTGTGTGACACTGTGTTTTGTGTAAAACTGGTGTGTACTGGCAGGAAAATGAGGACACAATGTCATGGCCCTTAATGTGCTTAATTTGTGTAAACTGGTCTTGATTGAAATGCTCTGATACAGTTGGTCAACAGTGATCACAATCTCACAATCTCAGTTAACCCTTTACTCGGTATATTCACATTTTACGCATATGCCACCAGTGCAAATCAAGATCAGCTGGCACTGCTCTGGTCGAATCTTGATCAGAATTAAACCTAATGAATGAAAATTGAACAGTGTCAAAAATCATCAGGTGGAACGGATTTGCCGGCTGATCTAGATTTATACTGTTCGCCCACACCTTAAAGGCTAATAAATGTACATGAAGGAATGGGTTATGTTGTAGGGTTGAATAACTAAAAGTTGATTCTGTTTTGTTGCTCTCCATTTATCATCATTATTATATCAAATATATAAAAAATTATTAGGTGTGCATGAACCTTAAAAATCAAATAAATATTTCATGAAAATTTCTGGCATTTTGTCATGTTGAATTAAACCACAGAGAGTGAAAACATGTTTATTACATATAAAACAGGAGTTAAATTAAACACATAGAATGACAGTTATTTGTGTGATTGGCTGTCAGACAAAACGAATCATTATAGTTTTCAGGGAATGATCAGTAATATAACAGGTACGAGAAACTTGGTTTTGTCAGACAAATTTATTTGCATTTAAATTAGTAGATATTCATTGTTTTATTGATGATAGAAATTATTGCTGGAAATATGATTCCTTTTTTATTGATACAATCCAATATCTTGTAGAATAGATATAAAAAGAGATCCAGTTTATTCATGATGAAGATTTCTCAGTCCCTCTCAGTCTATAATGTTGTCAGAGTCCGTTTTTTCGAATACCCATGGTAACATGGCTATTACGTTACATTCCATTCATCGTCAGATACCCACTGTTGATTCTGTTTCGTTACTCTGAAATATTTTTTTAAATTGTTAAAAGTCGATTCTGCTTTTGTTACTCTCCATTTATTGTCAGATACCCTTACTCTATTCTGTTAGGTTACTCTCCAATCAATTGTCAGCTATCCACAATTGATTCTGGCATCTACCATAATTACTTTTGAATTGACCGCCCGTGAGAAATGTGTAAAATTCAGAGAAAAATCATCCAAACAGTTTATAGGTTTGTGATGCTCAAATTTTACAGAAATGACACCTATTGTTTCCCACAGTTTTATTGCTTAGTGTTAAGACCTGTGAAGCTGATGAACATTTTTAATACATACTATTGATCTATGGCTATAGCTTAACGTTCTTTACATGTGGAATGATGGTTACAGATTTTAAAAAAGCAGCACTTAATATGGGTTTTACAGCTGCCTAGCTGTTCAGGGTGGAATACTTAAATGACTTATTGTGCCACCCTTTGTAATGCCTATAAATAATTGAACTGTGTACAAAATTTTGCCAGAAATCTGGACTAATCTGTACATTTTAGAAAATGTGGTAAGTGAATTTTACTGAGTTAGTAACACTATAAAATGTGTTTTGGCTTTAAATATATTCACTCGTAAGTTGACTGGTGCAAGAATATTACCATAGTTATGCCCCTTTCTTAATTTCAGTAATCATGAAATCTTGTGGCATCAACTCCTCCTATCAGGCGGATTTCTTTCAAACTTGCACAGATGATGAAGCTGGATGTGTAACTGTTCGTAAAGAAATGTTTTTTTTACTGTGGCATTTTTTCCAGAGTTATGGCCCTTTGTTTATGATAGTCATTAAATTGTGTGGCACTTACTCCTCGTTTACTAGTCATGATTAACACATGTTGTTAATACCTTATACACAGTTTTGTTACAAATGTTGTTGCAGCAATGGGGCATCATTGTCCTGATGACACAGTCTAGTTTATATTTTATAACACTTATATACTTAATACATTTTTCGTTACGTTATAAGTGACATTTAGGCATCTTTAAGGGTAAGCCAAGCCAATGTCAGATGCTTCCTAGTTTTATCCCTGGTCAATTAGAGTGAAAAACATGAAATATTTTGTAATAAATTGTTATTACACAATTCCAGAGAATAATTATCTAAGTGTAATTACTTTTCTCCACTGCTAGTTAATAAGATAGTAAAGAACTGAAGATTATTGGTCAGTGCCCAAGGTTATAAAACTGAGCATGGAAACCAGTCTCAAATCTCAAGCATCTGATTGGCTGAAATGGCGACCAGTCGCCATTTCAGCCAATCAGATGCTTGAGCTTTGAGACTGGTTTCCAATCTCAGTTTTATAACCTTCAGTCCAGGTGACATAAATGAAATAGGACTTAATGTATTGCTTTTATTTGTTTCCAGTTCTTAGCTACAACAAGATTAGGGGTAACTTAGCAATTTCTGCAAATTGTTTTTCTTGTTTAATTCTCTCTCTGATTATTAATGGTTTCAGATAAGAGGAATTATAACCTTATAATTTCTGAATGATGATTACTTCTGTATTTCCAATTTTTCAACAAAAAACATGATAAATGGCAGAAACATTCTTTGCAAGGATTAATGAAAACTAATTTGATCATGCAGTTGAATGGCAACATTATGTAAAATCACAGATTGTCTGTACCAGTTATCATAGCAGATCACTCAATGTTTGTAGTGGTTACCAGGCAGGATAGTATTATTCAATTATTAAATTGGTTATTTCCTGTGTTTCTACTGTGCTCAACGAAAATCATAAAATTGACATCTGATCTGAGTGATATCTTCATTTTAGCAAATCAGATGCTTCGGAATTGAGACTGGTCTCCATTTTAAGTGTTATGAGTTTGGGCCCTGGTACTGGAAAATTTTATTAACATCACACCCTCTCCGGTGAAAGACAAGTAACCTGATTTGACACTAATAAAAGATGAGCTCAAAAATAAAATAAAAAATAGGTGAGGTAATATGGATAATGTGGTATGCAAAAAAAGGAACATCAGTCGCATATGCAGATGGGAAGCTGTTTTGGGGGATAGCTTTAAAAAGAGTTGTTACATAGGCAAAATTACAAATAAAATAACAGTTCCCTCTGGCCAAAGTTTGCCATTTATTTAACCTGGCAAACATGAAAAAATAATTTTAATATTCTAACAACAAAGTGCTGAAAAGTATGATATTATCTGGCCCTGAGACTAAAGCTGTTTGACCCTTTCCTCCATATAACGCATTTTAACTTGTGTGCGACCAGTGTAGATCCAGATCATCTGACACAACCCTGCCATCTGATCAGGGCTGCCCTGTTGGTTTTTTGGTCACAAATAATCTAATAAATCAAAAAGCACACAGTGCAGATTCTGATCAGACAGCATGGATGTGCGAGCTGATCTAGATCTTCACTGTTCGCCCATGTCATGAAGGTTTGTCTATGGAGGAAAGGGTTAATAAACTAAACATATATTGACTATAGCAGTCTAGAAAGTTGTGTTTATCTTAACACAAGTTCAGAATATTATAAATTGGTCAGTTTGGAAACTTGGATCAATTTCAGCCACTCATCAGATTAAGATCTTGTATTAAGATCGCAGACAAATGAGTCTTAATGCAGATTTATGGTTGGAGACCAGTGAGTAATTTCTCCGTTAGGATTGAAGACGTCTGAATTAGTCTCAGTTTTAGAATTTGAGATAAACCCATTACCTCATGGGATATGGATGTTATCTGTGGGCAAACAGTGTAGATCCAGATCATCCAACACAACACTTTGCTTTTGACAAGAAAGTGAACAGTGTAGATGGCACAGATGTGCCAGCTGATCTGGATCTACATTGTTTGCACTTGATGACACAATTTATAATGGTTGAGGAATTATTAGCTAGTTTGGTCTTAGTTTTATGATTGAAGACTTGGAAGATGACTCAGTTTAGGTTTGTAGACTAGGCTAGTAAATCTTAGGAGTTTAATTTCAATTTGATAATAGTTTTATGGTTTGAGACAAGCTGGTCATGTTTCAGTTTAGAATTGGTGACAGTTTTTTTATTAGAAAGTAAGCAAGAAAGTATGGAACACCATAGCTGCATTCTACCTTATACTGCTTATAATGGTGAATTGGTCTTGTCAGTTGGTGATGTCTGTTTTACATTTCATGACGTGCATTTATTAAGTGATGCTGTAAAATAGAAGGTAGCTTTGCATTTCATAAAAAAGGCTGTAAATCAAAGTGTTGTGCTTACAAATATCTTGTAAATTAAACATGATCTATGTTACAATAATTCTCTTACCAGCGAAATTTTTAATTCAGGAAGTAGAAAACATTCTCTTATTAATATGTATTTCTTTTTCAGCAATATCAAAAGAAGATACTATACATGAAAGTGATCAAGAGGTAAGACATTTAAGTTATTATTTTTACTGAGATAGCCTTTGAATTAATTGGTAAAATGTTGTCTTTTATAGTTTCCACGACCATAACGTATTTAAACGTGACAAAATTTTGACTTCTCAAAGCCCGACCCTGATTTACTGGAGGACAGGGTTTGGCTGAGTACTGAGGTTCAGTACTCGAGTAAGTACTGAGTACTGGATGCTTAAGATGTACTCGAGTAAGTACTGAGTACTCACTTTTGTGAGTGTACTTAAGTAAGTACTGAGTACTACTTAAGGTACTCAAGAGTATTTTGCGAGTACAAAAACTTTGAGTATTATTTTTATAATTATATAGCATACTATACACTTATTCAAATGAGATATGCTCATATAATTTTATTTATAATGAAGTAATAATATTTTTATTATTGACCATTTTCACTAGACAAAAAATATATAAACACACACAGAAATCATGAGTATTCCATTATTATAAGAAGTGACCATCAACAATTATTTCAACTCTCAATCGTCACAGGGATTGCATAGTAACATCATTAGCCTTTCAAAAGTGTCATCTACACCTATCTGGTCTCACCATAATCATATTTGCAAAGTTGAGAAAACGTTATCTTCCATTGCATTATAACAAGGTGATAATCTGTTCTGTTGACTCCATTGCTAAATCTTATAATCTTATTGAATGCACTGTAAGTTTTAATAAGGTATTTCAACCATTGACAATAATATAGATGATACAACATGAGTGTTCATTTTATACTGAAATTATTTAACGAGTTGTCTAAATCGATATAAAACGAGGCTTTTGCCGAGTTTTATATCGATTTAGATGATTTATAATTTCAGTATAAAATGAACACGAATGATGTATTCTATTTATCACATACCCTGAAAAAACAAGCGAAATCCATGAATTGTCATTTTCTATCGACTAGTAGAGCGAAATTCGGTCGTATCGGGTGATACATAAGCTTAGGTCCCCAAATAATTTATCCTACCGTTTTCCCATTTGCCAAAAAAAAAAGCAAAAATAAATAAATAAAATTAACTGCGCTAGAGTCTAGATAAAAGAATCTACCAGCTATAGGCTTCTGAAGTTGTGTTTAATTAAATAAATCGATCTACTGTATGACGTCATTTGTGTAAACTTTCATAGCGGCATATGACAACATTGAAATTTGGTGGATATAAACTCACAATAATTTGGATTGAAAATGTGTTTCTAGTGTTTTTATTTTGTTTCGGGGATGTTGTAAGATCACACCGACAATTTTCTGAAAACGATGTCAGCGTCTGGGTCATTTTGTTTTCGATTTAAACGAAATGAAAATGGCTTTGTTGCTGTTGTTGAATTTCATCATAAACTTTTGGCGTATTGCTATCTTACGGAGTAAACAAGATGTCAGAAAGTTATATTTTCCGTGGATATTATCAATAAAAGGGATGCTGAGGTTCCTCATAGAAGCTGCTTGCTTGCCTGAAGTGGTCAGATAGCAAAAGTAAGTCATTTTCATAAATTTGTTTTGATCGCTGATAACGCGGATGAATAGTGATTCGGCTGCGATATATAACTAGTTATATATCGAAAATATATAACGGGTGTTATTACATTCCCGCACCGGAAAGTATGTGATAAAATGATTTATTTAATAATTTAATATAATGCATTAAATTGTACAAATAACAAGACAGCATATACAAAAGTTGTACCCTACCCAACATGTGATATTAAATGAAATTATTTACGTTTCGAATAATACGAACTTGACGGTAATTGTCAGTGTGGAGGGAAAAGGTGCGTGTATCTCGTGCGATTAGGCTATTTAAGTGTTGGTTTTATCTGTGTACACCATTCGAGGTGTTTCTATTCAGCGGTAAACATGTCGGCACCCGTTTTCCATTATGTTAGAAAATACCTATAGACTCTATCTACCTATTAATGATTTAAAAATGACATTTTTTGCAATGACATAATAATTAATGACTGTTAATTAGATTAATTAATTTACGGAATTTTCCAGTGATAAACCAAATTTTTCGGTTTGGTTTCACCCATTACGTAAAAGAGCGTTGAGATTTGGGATTTTAATGCACTATTCTTGATATGCATATTGATATGCATATTCCACTTTTTTTGTACAGAAGAAAGACCATAACGTTCGATAACGTGTTTTACAGTTATTTAATCTTGTTTCTTACCATGTTGAAAATTCCGAATTTCATTTAAAGGTAGAATACCTGTAACGAACAAAAGCGTACTTTATTCAAGCATAAGCTTATCAACAGGCATTAAAAAAATTTACGCAGATTTATGGGTATTAAAATCATGAAATAACATACTTTGAATACATTTCGGGCGTCCTCCAGTATAACAGGGTGGGGTTTTGAGAAGTCAAAATTTGTCACATTTAAATACATTATGGACGTCCGTCCGGAAAACAGGGTCAAGAGCGGAAAGGATATCACCACAAACACAAAATGAAGTCCTCAGCTCAAGTTATGTAAATTAGGATAATGCCTACAGTCTTTCTTCCACTTGCTTAAACTTTATGAATAAGACTTTCATCCCATTTGCCGCCATCTTTTGAATCAGCCCTGCATAACTTTTATGTGCAAGGATCTACTGTGTCTCTCATAATGGGATATGACATATCTCGTCTGTGGAGTAAAGGACTAAGCCTGTTGCATAACCAGAAGATTTTGTTTACTAAAGGCATATTCTGTTTTGAAAGTAGAGGTCTAGAAGCATGCTTAGAAATGTTTATGAGTATTTCTTTAATGTAACAATGTGTTACCTTAGTGCAATAATGGTATAAGTAGGATATATACCGTTATTGCACTAAGATGACGAATGGTCATTTTGCAAGTTTTCCACTTCTTTTCCGTTTTAAAAGTGGTATAAGGTCAGAGGACAGTAAATAGAAAAGCCTGTCACGGATTGGACAATTTTGTCTAGGGACGATTCGGGCTTAATTTATTTTCAAAGATTCATTGGCCAAAACTATAGAGAATAGAAATAATTTTTTGTTTTCAAAAATGTAAAATGACTAATTATATACTTAAAAATAAAAATGATTATTTAAAACACTGTTTGAAAGGTGATTTGTGTCACTTTAAAGAAGTTGGTACTTTCCTTATTTTGGGTTGAAGATTTGTTTACATTCTGGGGGTGGTTACTTTCGGTTTAAAATGCTGAGAGAATGAGTTGGTGAAGACCCTGATTTCTGGCCATTTTTTGATTTGCCCAAGAGTGCCACTTTGCAAATCTGTTGTAGTTTTGGAAATAGTCGTGTAAACTAAATCACAGGAGGACCAAATCTTATAATGTAAGTCTATGGGAAACTATTTAGTGGTCTCTGACCTATATATACTCTATAATGATAGTGGTGTAGCACCTGTTTACTAGAAACAGACAATAATAATAATACTGATAAGACACCTGTATTACAGTATACACCAGAAATCTGTTGATAATTATAGTGTTGTTACACTGTTTTACTATTGCATTAATAATCTGAAATTTCTAAAACATATTTTTCTCTTTCCCTTAGGACTAGAAACTGTACAGACACTTCTTCTGTGTTAATGTTAAGACTAAAGGGCAGTAGAAGCGTTAAGAAACTTTATAAATATAAATGTAAAGAGAAATGTAGATGTCAATTTAACAAAATTGCTGCTATGGATTTTGGAGAATTTATGAGTTTCTAGTTAGAATGAGTTTCCAATATCTAGAATTTTATTTAACATTCCAGTCTGCATATTACTGCATACTGTATGGTGATAGATATAACTCTCAATATTAATAGTGGTGTAACACCATTGTATGTTACACACAACCCTTTACTCCATGCATACACATTTTATTGCATGTGCGACCATTGTAGATGCAAATCTGGATCTGACTGGTTCTTTTTAAGTCAGAAATTACCTATTGAATCAAAAGCAAACAATGCAGATCCTGATCAGATGGCACATAATTATGTGCTAGCTGATCTAGATCTACACTGTTCGCCCATGGGCTAGCTGTCATATCCCATGGAGTAAATGGTTTAAAACAAAATGATAGTGGTTTAACACCTATGTATAGTGATTTACACCAAAATATCAGAAATCTGTTGGTTTTTATTCAGAGTTGTGATGAACTTCTTACGAACGGTGACTCCACAGGAACTCGGTCCTTCTCCCCGCCAGATCTTGCCCTGCAGCGGTACACTCACAATGGAGATAGTGGTGTAGTGTCTAATCACGGTTATAACACACACGAAGGTGGATATCACACGTTAGGCAGACAGGGGGCGTATACAGGAACGCAGCAAACCTTCTTGTCAAGTTTTACAGGTACTCGCATATTTTAATTGGCTTTTGATGGTGGTCTAGCACCTTATGACAGGGACAGACCCTATCGGACATATCAAAACAAAAAACGTTTAGGTTGGTATTCTATGGTATATCTTACAGGGCACAACTAAACTTCATTTGTCTGGATATAGAAAAACTGGTAACTGCCAAAAAAACAGGGCTGCACAAAGGGCTGAATTTTCCCTCCGAAGCAACCATGCATACTTTTTTCTATATGATCTTTTCTATATAGATGTAGACCTCAGAAATCACTCGGACATAGAACCCAAATATTTAGTTTTGATTTGATTTATTATAAATTGGAAGCAAAAACTAAATCATACAATTTCCTGTCATTAACTGGTCACAGCCCAGTAATCCTGGGACCTATTTGAGACAATATAGATACTGAATCAGTTGGTCACAATTTTCCTTTAGAGAATAAATACACCAAATTGCTGCAATATAACTAGCATCTTGCTGGGTTATAATGAGGGGAATAAACTAATATTTATTGTTGTTAGTTACTGGAAGGTGGCCCACTATTTCCGGAGATGGATTAATGCTTGGTTTTGAGAAAATGGAAATGCAACTGCGGAACTTCTTACTCTACTCTGTCATGAAATGTTATAACCAAGGAGATTATAGAAATATGCTGATATTTTTCAGTGTTTTTTTTTTCTCTTTTTGGGGAAGGGGTCGCAACCCTTTGGAGGGGGAAAATTGTGACGCGAACAAAGGAAAGGGGGATATTTGGAAGATACTTGCAGCCTGTCAAACACAACATAACAAAGTATTCACTGATCTTTTAATTCAAAGAAAGTCAGTTGTCTACAGTGAATGTCTTTTTCTGTCTGCAAATTTATCAATTATTCTTGTCACTGTATTGTCAGTGGGGTATCCATTAAACATATCCAAAATTCAGATTTATCATCTTCACTATCGAACGATGCTTAACAGACTCCGGCAAAGGGGGAATTTTTTAAGGATGTGGGGAAAAATATATACTATTTTAAGGGGGGAATGGGGCCCTATTTCTCCAAATATTTGGCATAAAAAAACACTGATTTTTAACCCTACTCCATATATACAGCTTTTTCACATGTGCAAACAGTGTAGATTCAGACCAACTGGCACGTCTGTGATCTAAACTGTTTATTTTTTGGTCAGAAATAACCAAATGAATAAAAAAGGGAACAGCTTTAATCCTGATCAGATGGAACAAACGTCTTGTTGATCTGGATCTACACTGTGCCCAAGGTTATAAAACTGAGCATGGAAACCAGTCTCAAATCTCAAGCATCTGATTGGCTGAAATGGCGACTGGTCGCCATTTCAGCCAATCAGATGCTTGAGATTTGAGACTGGTTTCCAAACTCAGTTTTATAACCTTCAGCCCTGTTCACCCATGGATAACAACCATATCATATGGAGTAAAGGGTTAAACATTGTGATGTCCTAGTGTCCTGGGAATATTGTCAGGTGAGAGATTGAAGCTTTGGTCATAGAAATCTAGGGTTAATACTCTAAATTATTTCTGCAGCCTGGAAGACATTCCAGCTAGACTAGATAAGTTATTGCTGAAGTTTGTCGTAGAAATGTCCAAGTCTGGAAATGCTGGAAATGTTACCTTTCAAAGCTGTCTTTCCTTGATAACTTATGGACCAAATACCAGAGATTCCCATCAAACTTTCTATATATTCATGGACTTGACATTAGTATTTTTCTTTCCATTTCTTTCCTCCATACACATTTATGCCATGGGCAAACAGTGTAGATCCAGATCAGCCGGCACATCAGTGCCATCTGATCAGAATCTGCACTGTTCCCTTTTTAATTTATTAGGGTATTTCTGAGCGAAAAGCGAACAGTGCAGATCCTGATCAGATGGCACAGATGTGCCAGCTGATCTGGATCTACACTGGTTGCACATGCGTAAAAATGTGTATATATGGGGGAGAGGGTTAAAGGAGTTGTGATGCTATAAACTGAACCCTATGGCATAAGGTGGATGCTAAGAAGCATGGTCTGATTCCAGGATGGTTTAGGGTTGATCCTCCATAAATACGCATCTTTACGCATGTGCAACCAGTGTAGATCCAGATCAGCCGGCATATCTGCCATCTAATCAGGATTGCATTTTGGTCAGAAATAACGAATGATAAAGCAAACAGTGCAGATCCTGATCAGATGGCATGGATCACAGGTTATGTTGCATGAGTCTATTGTATTAATTTATGACCCGTGTAGATCCAGATCAGCCAGTACATCTGTGCAATCTGAAGCACTTCTAACAATGTTCACTTTTAGAATTACTAATCTATTTCTGACTGAGAAGTCGTGATCAGACTGCATGCATTGCAGAATTTCATTTTCTGAAGACCTACATATGAATGATTTATCTTGATTTGGGGAAAACATGAATCAGACAAATATTTCTTAGAGTTGTCAACAGTGTTTACAAGGTATGCTGCACATCATATCCAAATAATTTCTCTAAGGAATAATAATGGTATTATTTAATTTTGTTGTGCATAATTTTTCGCACAAACACAATTAAATTCATATCACAGAGACAAATTCCCTCAGTTTTATTATTGTTTATGTTTTCATGTTAGTATTCACTAGGGTTAAATTTTGTGCTTTCTTTTTAATTCCAAATACATGATAATTAACCGTTTACTCCAAATATATATGCATTTTATCGCAGACACATCTTTGCTGCCTGATCTGGAGCTCTACTGTTCACTTTCTGGTCAGAGATAACTTTATAAACCAAAAAGCAAACAGTGTAGATCCTGATTAGAATGCATGTATGTGCCAGCTGATCTGGATCTACACTGATGGCACACTCTATAAGGGCTTACATATGGAGGAAAGGATTAAAATCTTGCAGAATACAATTTTCAGGTGGAAACCTTTGAGAAATAAGTGGGTTAATGAACTACTTGTTTCTTACTACTGTGTACAGCTTTACCTGTCATCCTTGACAGACATTATTGAATGTTTTGATGCATTGCAGCATCAGGTAATTACCGTCATTGTTTGAATATAAGCCGCACTTTTTCCCCAGAATTTTGAAGTAAAAAGTTGGGGGTGCGGCTAATACACAGGTTTGGCTGCTTATACTTTTCGTTAAGCCATTTTCATCTGTTCTATCACGTTTGGGGGCGGTGCGGCTTATACATGAGTGCGGCTTATATTCAAACAATGACAGTATAGGAAGTGCTGAAAAACAGGGTTCACTTTGTAACTATGTAAGTGTATCCAAACTTTCCTCAATATAATTCTGAGCTACCCATCTTAATTTAAAACATACCAACTTACAATCGTAAGCCAACAAAAACCATCTCTGCCTGAAATACACCAACTTTTCAACCATTCCTGACACTTAGTCTAAACTACCTACCTTTGCATGAAACGTACCTGCTTCCTAACCTACTCCAAAACTAGGTAGAAGTTGCCTAACTTTGCCTAAAACTTTACCTGCTTCTCAACCAATCCTGAGACTAAATCTGAGTTAATTGACTTTGCCTGAAATAATATTATCTGCTTCCAAACCTGCCCTGAAACTAAGTCTAAAGCTACCTATCTTTGCCTGAAACAATTCTGCTTCCCAAGTATGCATGGAACTTTGTCTGAATTACCTTTGCCTGGACCACATACTTGGTCCCCAACCAGCTTCCCAACCAGGCCTGAAACAATGTCTGAGCTACATTATGTCAAATACTTACCTGCTTTCCAACCATGCTTGCTGCCCATTTCTGTCTAAAACATAGCTTACCTCTTTCCTCCATAGACTCACCTTAATTGGGAGGGCGAACAGTTTAGATCCAGATCAGCCAGCACTTCCGTGCCGTCTGATCAGGATCTAAACTGTTCGCTTTTTGATTCATAAGTTATCTCTGACCAAAATGCGAACAGTGCAGATCCTGATCAGACGGCACAGATGTGCCAGTTGATCTGGATCTACACTGGTCGCACATGCGTAAAAAGGCGTATAATTATAAGGAGTAAAGGGTTGATTTCTCCGTCATGCCGAGTACATAACTAGCGGAAACAATTGCCAGTACTTTGATAGCAGAATAATTGGTTTTATAGGTTTGTACTGGCTGCTAGAACTATTAGTAAAACCATACAAATGATTTGTCCTTAAATGAAAGCAATTGAAATTGTTTTATTGAAACCATGTATTTTCTCTCTGTAAAACATGGATGTCTGGAGTGGGAAGACAATAAAAAAAACTTTATCACCAAGTATATTTCAAATGATAAAGTTCAGATGGTATACAAACATTGATTGACCCTGAATGGATTAAGTTCATTTTTTTACTTTTAAATCTGATCAGTGGCTAAGAAGAGGTTGCATGCATTGCTAGTGATTGAGTGACTTCTTTATGAATTTTGGTTGGTCTTCAGTGCCTTTGGCCCTTTACTAAATACATATATGCCTTTTATTAAATGGGTGAACAGTTTAGATCCAGATCAGCTGGCACATTTGTGTTATCTGATCTGGATCTGCACTGTTCACTTTTTGGTCACAAATAACTTAATGAATCAAAAAGGGAACAGTTTATATCCTGATAAGACGGCACAGATGTGCATTCTGAACTGAATCTACACTGTTGTGCCAAAAATAGATAAGGATTTTTGTGCCAATTATTGTTAACTTAGTTGTGCATCCTAGTTAAGGAACCCCACAGAATATTGAATCAACCGATTCCAATTCAAACAGTTTGGTTTAATTGTGTATTTTTGGTTTTATTTTATTACTGCATGTAAAATTAATAGCTTTCCAACTGTTTTACCATGTTTTGGGGATTGAATGCATCTTTAAATTCAAATAAATACCAAATTAAACTTACATTATTGCATTAGCAACTGATTACTTTGATTCGTTGCCTCATTTTTTCGACTGTGCTCTTTTTCTGCAGAATTAAATAGAGTTGTGATATTTGAATGTATTGATGAACAGTTTTACTTTTGTCTGCCTGTGATGACATAACATATCTGTTCTGGCAGTTAATCAATGGACAAGCATTTTATAAATGCAAATGTAATGGTTGTATAAAGTGAAAAAAGAGAAATTGTATTGAACATTAAGAATTTGGCATTCATTTTGTGCTTTGACAATTTTCAATCAATATACCAACCAACTGTTTTCCATACCCTTGGTGATTTTGGAATGTTTTAGTGGTTGCTGAGGTTGATAAGACATTTCCAGGGGTGAATCCAGAGGGTGTGCACATTTCCAGGAGAGAATCTAGAGGGGTTTCATTGGAGTCTCCATTTCAGCTTATCATGCTTGAGATTTGAGATTGGTCCCCAAACTCAGTTTTATAATCCTCAGCACATGGTCTACACTGGTTACTATAAAACTAAACAATTCAGGTTAATAAATTTCTTTAACACTTTCCTGGACATATACATATTTTTACGCATGTGCGACCAGTGTAGATCCAGATCAGCCGGCACATTCGTGCTGTCTGATCAGGATCTGCACTGGCCGCATTTTGGTCAGAAATAACCTAATGAATCAAAATGCGAACAGTTTAGATCCTGATCAGACGGCACTGATCTGGATCTAAACTTTTCGCCCTAGCAATAAAGGTGTATCTATACAGGAATGGGTTAAAATGGCTGTAGAATGGTGCTAATTAAGCAATTCACTTCACCCTTTACTCTATGGATATGGCATTCTGTCCCTTAGTTGGCCATTGTAGATCCAGGTGCCAAGGTTATAAAGCTGAGATTGGAAACCAGTCTGGTCGCCATTTCAGCCAATCGGGTGCTTGAGATTTGAGACTGGTTTCCATGCTAAGTTTTATAACCTTGGGCACAGATCTGTCTACACATACATGGAGGCTATTGGGATCTTTACTGTTTGCTTTGAGATACTCATGATTATTTCTGACCAAGAGGTGAACGTAGTAGATCTTGATCAGACTGGATGTGTCACTTGATCTAGATCTACACTGGTTGCACATAAGATATAAGCAGTATCCATGAAGTAATACCTGTGAACATAATATAATGTGAGATAACATGTGGTTTTAATGATGATAAGTGTTTTCCCTTGTTTCTTGGAACAGGATGTTAGAAAGTTAATGAATTGTGCTTGGTTTATTGATAGTGACAACAGTATTAATAATCACAACAACATTCTGTTATTGATGGAGATTGCTGAGAGGTGGAAGTCTGTCATTGAACTAACACTTCTCCATAGATACACCTTTATTGCCTGGGTGAACAGTGTAGATCCTGATCAGACCGCACACTGTTCGCTTTTAGATTCATGTTTTTGACCAAGATGCAACCACTGAATGATGTGCTGGCTGATCTGGATCTACACTGGTTGCACACAAGTTAAAATGCATTAATGTGGAGTAAAGAGTTAAGTTTCATTTTATTGTAGAGAAAATTACCTCTTTTCTATAAATAAAAAAATATCAACACCACTGCTTCCTTTTTGCTGTCAATGTCATGGCTTATTTTGTGGTTATTGCAGACCCAAATCTAGGCTGAAGATTATAAAACTGAGATTGGAGAACAGTCTCAAATTTCAAGTATCTGAATTGAGACTGGTCTTCATTCTCAGTTTTATGATCTTGGGCACAATCTGTAGATCTGGATCAGTATACCAATCATCATGCATCTGCCAGAAATGATCTGACATTTCAAAGACACAGGAATTAAGTAGTCCAATGGATAATTATGAGAGATGCAAGAGCTTAAAAGACAAAGGTTACCTTTTTATCAACCCTTCATTACCATAGGGGCCTTGACATTAGCCAATTAATTAGAATATTGCTTTCCTAGAAATGGTAAATTATACATTTTCCTCCTCTGATTTACCTCCCTCATCAGTTAGATTAGTGTCCTACAGTCATTTTTCCAGAGAATTTTTGTGGAATATTGGCTGTTTTAGGCAGTGTCTCTGTGTAGGCGTTTTGTGCAACCAGTGACAACAGAGACAGTTGCAGATAGGAATATGGTAGTGATAGAATTCATTCATTGATTTGGTGTTAAGACATTATAATATTACTGATGGGAATATGTATAAAAGGTGAGATATTTGGCTGCTTCTGTTGTGAATGTATTGATTGTTTGTGTTTAAATTTTGTATGCATACTAGTGTACTTGCAGTACCAAATGTAGGGATTCATTTGAATTGTTGAAAATTTATTATATAACAGATTGAATACCTTTTGACAGTCCTTGATTTGTTTGTATGCATAGAAAAGTGACAGGGTTGCTTGAGTGGATTGGGTCTAATTCTTTATGTATACCATGTGGATCAATGAATAGGTTTAGAGGGATGTTTCCCAAAAATTGGGTTCCTGATTATTGGTGTGGATGGTTGTTTACTGATAATTAGTAAAGAGGGATTTTTCCTGATAATTGGTATAGAGGG
Organism: Corbicula japonica; assembly: GCA_038501625.1. Classification (NCBI taxonomy): domain Eukaryota; kingdom Metazoa; phylum Mollusca; class Bivalvia; order Venerida; family Cyrenidae; genus Corbicula; species Corbicula japonica. The sequence continues at coordinate 4,587,849 of JAZAYU010000052.1, forward strand.
ATTTTTCCTGATAATTGGCATAGAGGGATTTGTCCTGACAATTGGTATAGAGGGATTTTTCCTGAAAATTGTTGTGGAGGGTTGTTTACTGATAATTCGTATAGAGGGATTTTTCCTGATAATTGGTGTGGAGGATTGTTACTGATAATTAGTATAGAGGGATTTTTCCAGATAATTGGTATGGAGGGATTTTTCCTTGTTATTAGTATGGAGGGATTTTTCGTGGTAATTGGTGTGGAGGGTTGTTTACTGATAATTAGTAAAGAGGGATTTTTCCTGATAATTGGTGTAGAGGGATTTTTCCTGATAATTGGTATAGACGGATTTTTCCTGAAAATTGTTGTGGAGGGTTGTTTACTGATAATTCGTATAGAGGGATTTTTCCTGATAATTGGTGTGGAGGATTGTTTACTAATAATTAGTATAGAGGGATTTTTTCTGATAATTGGTATGGAGGGATTTTTCCTTGTTATTAGTATGGAGGGATTTTTCCTGGTAATTGGTGTGAAGGGTTGTTTACTGATAATTAGTACAGAGGGATTTTTCCTAATAATTGGTGTAGAGGGATTTTTCCTGATAATTGGAATAGAGGGATTTTTCCTGATAATTGGTGTGGAGGGTTGTTTACAGATAAATAGTATAGAGGGATTTTTCCTGATAATTGGTATAGAGGGATTTTTTCTTATTATTAGTATACAGGGATTTTTCCTGATAATTGGTGTGGGGGTTGTTAACTGATAATTAGTATAGAGGGATTTTTCCTGATAATTGGTGTAGAGGATTTTTTTCTGAAATTGGTGTAGAGGGATTTTTCTTGATAATTGGTATAGAGGTATTTTTCCTGATAATTGGTATAGAGGAATTTTTCCTGAAAATTGGTGTAGAGGGATATTTCCTGATAATTGGTATAGAGGGATTTTTCATGATAATTGGTGTGGAGTGTTGTTTACAGATAATTAATATAGATGGTTTTTTCCTGGTAATTGGTGTGGAGGGTTGTTAACTGATAATTAGTAAAGAGGGATTTTCCTTATAATTGGTATAGAGGGATTTTTCCTGAAAATTGTTGTGGAGGGATGTTTACTGATAATTGGTATAGAGGGATTTTTCCTGAAAATTGTTGTGGAGGGATGTTTACTGATAATTGGTATAGAGGGATTTTTCCTGATAATTGTTACTGAGAGATTTTTTCTGATAATTGGTGTGGAGGGATGTTTACTGATAATTGGTATAGAGGGATTTTTCCTGATGAATTATATGGAGGGATGTTTGCTGATAATAAGTATGGAGGGGTGTTTCTTGAAAATTGGTGTGAAGGTTTGTTTACAGATTATATTGGTATAAGCCCTGTTCCAAAGCCTGCTGAAGTGTTCCACAGACCTTTATAACTTAACACATACTGATATTATGAGTAACAAGTGTCTAGGACTTGAAACAGTTAGTAGAAGGGCATCAATGTAATTTACAGAATTTTGGTAACTTTGAGAGTCTTGAGTTAGACCCATATTAATAAAACTGACATATGTCTATAATGATTATAGACATAGATCAGCTAGCACATCTTTGCTGTTAAGGATCTACATTGTTCAGTTTAAATTCATAAGGTTATTTCTGAACAAGCTGGCACATCTGTGCCATCTGATCTGGATCTACACTGATCACACATGGGATAAAATCCACATATATACAGACAAAAGGGTTAATTACTGTTATTTTACTGAAAGTTTCATTGTAAGTTCAGTTAGAGTGTAAGTTTATGGCTCAAGTTCAATCATATTGCAACATTGTCAAAGGACAAAGTCTGTGACTGTCCACAACCTCTGGTTATAATAATCATGAATAACACCTGCGTAAGGGTACATAGGTGAGAAATATGTTAAATGACTGGAATACCATATTTTTCCTAAGTCTTTTTAGATGGAAAAATTTATATTTCTGCAATAGTAACAGATGAGAAAAAAATTAAGAGGCAAAGAACGATTTGTCAATGTTAGACAAATGTGCTGATGCATGGATGTTCAGGTAATGCTCGAATGACACTCAATGGAAGCCAAAAGGACGTTTGTTTCACTTTAGTCACCCACTGCGTGCGCTAGGGGACTGTTCACCGGTCATTGACAGGTCACCAGTGAGTCGTTCACAGCAAAGCAAACTATTTGTAACAACCATATAATGCTTGAGTACAACTGACTCACCCTAGCCGAACCCGTGCAACGCTCTGTGAACTAGTGTTGGGATATGGGTTGCAAATCACAATCGATCATCAGTTGGAATCGGTTGCCACTTCCGATGTGATTTCACCGATTATTAATCGGTTTATAAATCATATCTGTCTTACATTAACAAATGGTTTCTAATTAGTAGCTTTCATAATATCCCTTATTATTGTGTCTTTGCTGCAACCATCGACATAAAAGTTGGTGTTCCAAGGACAAAACTAAAACTTTTTCGCATGTTTTTATTTTATATGCACTAATTAGATGGAATGAACAATGCTTAACAAAGAATACACACCCCAAAAAACGTTAAAACGCACTTAATGCCTAAAAGGCCCTACCAATTAATTTTTAATCATGACTAGTACAAATATTGACCAAGATATGTTTAATTGTGCAGTATTTTACAGCCGGGGGTATAATTCGGTTTAAATCGATTATGCGATAATGACATCGATTATCGGCATCGGGAGGTTCTTACAGATGATTAATCGATGTATTTCGATCATCGGCACATCACTACTGTGAACGTTATTAAAATGTTCTAAGAACATTCATAAATGTTCTTTGGCATTTAAAATTAAACGTTAAAGATTGCTGCTCTCACTGAAAATTTTTGTGCATGTTCCAAAAAATTTATTCGGACCAGTGTTCTCCAACGATCTGGGCGATTACAGGCGATCACAGACATTCACTAGCATTCACACATCGCTTTGCAGGCATTATCCCAGCAACAATTGGCGACTACCAACGTTTCCTCAAATGTCATAGAACGCTGGCCAGAACTTCCTAGTGTGACTGCCCCATAAGATACATTATTTGAAACTGCATAGCCTTAAATGTAAGCCCAGTACTGGCTATCACCTGGCAGGTGCTTGTTTTTAAAGTTATTGCTTACCTTAGCCAAGCAATCATCTCGTTAATTGTTAAATAACATCCTTGTATGTAGCTTACATTGTTGAAAATAGATGTGAACCAATTTGGTGCTCTTGGTTTCCTGCTTAGATTAACCGTTTCCTCCATAGATACACCTTTATTGCATGGGCAAACAGTTTAGATCCAGATCAGCCAGGACATCCATGCCATTTGATCAGGATCTAAATTGTTCGCATTTTGATTAGTTAGCTTATTTCTGACCAAAATGTGACCAGTGCAGATCCTGATCAGATGGCATGGATGTGCCAGCTGATCTGGATCTACACTGGTTGAACATGCATAAAAATGCAAATATATATGGAGGAAAAAGTTAAAGCAGGTACCTACAGATACTTAATTGTCATGGCTTATCAGTAATGATAGTGTTATCTTCCATTTCAGCAAACACACATACTACTGTGAAGCGTCATCATTCAGCGGGGGATATGCTTGATGACGCCCAGTACAGCGGTACAGAAGATTACGATAAAAAGTCTGGTCGTCCACGGTCAGAAGGTCACAGATATAATGAGACGTTTGCTCAGAAGCGGGCTTCCAGTTATGGGGTAAGCATGGAAACCAGTCTCAAATCTCAAGCATCTGATTGGCTGAAATGGCGACTGGTCGCCATTTCAGCCAATCAGATGCTTGAGATTTGAGACTGGTTTCAAATCTCAGTTTTATAACCTTGGGACCAGGTGCATGTGCACCTACTAGGTACTAGCAAACTATCCAACAGATCTGGCAAAATTTTTCAAATAGGGTGGTCTTAGTTCAGGGATAGAAATTAGTGAAAAACTGTTACAAGGGACATTGGAATTGTGGTCTTTATTATCAGAGTGGTTTTCATGATGGGTTTAACTGTATTAAATAGTATAACTATTCTCGTTATGTTTTTGTAAACCCAAGTTTATAACCTAATGAGTGAAGTCAATAGGCTTGAGTGCACCTTTGTCTGGAAGCAGTATCAAAAGACATATTAGGTCAATAGAAAAAAATATTTTAGATTCTCAGCCCCGCCCGCCCCTGTCCAAAACCATCTGCCAAACAAAAAAAATTATTGGTAAAAAAATCAGAAGATATTCTGTTCCGGACAGAACAGGTTTTAGACCATCCCGGATATGGAAAAAAACATGGCCGACATTAATAAAATAAAATGTTCATCATTTCAAAGCTTACCGAAGGTGATAGTGTCACTTTTAAAGACTGGTATGGCTTTTCAAGCAAGTATAGGCACCAACCTGCTACTTTTGTTAGTTGTTATCATGATTTTTTAGAAGAAAGTGAAAAGATGGATGAATATTCTACACTAAAGGTTCTGGTAACTATAAATGCCATTTTCTCTAAATTTTAAGTTAGTTTTTAATTCTGTTCTCAGGTATTTCGTAAATGAAAAATAAAAATTAAAAGGTGTCAACCCGCCTCTATTTTTCCTAAAATCCGGATGAGAATCTAATATTATCTTTCTCTGGCCTAATGTATTTTATAGGCTGATTGTTTTCCTGAAGGCAACAATGTCATGTTGTCACAAGTCAGTTAACCTTGGAAACCATATTTTCATTTCATAAGTGTCTTTTAACTGCGGTAACCATTATGGGTGTTATGAATGCTATCAACAAATTTGTCTTTCTCCCAAAACATTCATTATGGAAATAATAATGGAAAGCAAACATTGAAACATTAAGCCAGATCTAATGTGTCTACCGCATTCTCATTGTAAGTAGCTTTACTAGACATATATCATCTGTTAAAGTAGTGTTAGAATACTTCATGAAATGCTGTAAAAAGGTGAAATCCTATTTGTGGTCAGTATGCACATCCATTGAGTTTTAAGCAGTTTACATTATTTTGCTGTTTTCACACAGGGTTCTCAATAAGTTTCAGCCCAGCAGGCCCAATTAACAATCTAGCAGGCCTGCTAGGGGGGTCCCCCCCCCGGAAAATTCTGAAACTTATCGCTTCATTTCCTGCATTTTAGGCTAAATCTATACTACTTAATAGCACTATTTTGAAGCCATTGTGTGGCGTATTTTAATGCAAAAATGTATTTGAAGCATCTTTATTACATGGCAGTATGATGCTACCGTGCAATATGGACACTATAAACACATTTTTGCACCAAACATTTATTAAATGGATACTCATTATCATGAAAATGACTAAGCCTTAATCAATAATTCTAATGAAAATTTTGCAATGCAATTGCCAGATCTCGATTTGTTGATATATTTTTTAATTTCTTACTCTTTTATTTAATTCAGTAATTACCATACGAAAAAAGTCTTTCATGTTTTTTTATCAAATTATTCATACAAAACAAGGAACTTAGATAATAACTACAAAAGGAAAAGCCACAAACGCGACCTGAAACGAAAGCGGCTTGTTCAAAATTTAAGAATTGCACAGCAATCGATTTTTTTACTGGAATATGTTAAAGACTCAAAACTCTTAGCATGCAAACAAGAACATGCAACAGGGGACCGAACAAACAAAGCATCAACGCTGAAATTCATTACTGGACATGCAATATTTAAACAAATTTGACCGGCATTCCAACTTTCTCTTTCATTTTGACAGATCACGTTTTCAAAACATAGTGGACTGTGTTCGCTTTTTCGCTTCACAGAGCGATTAAACTGTCACAAATTATTGGAAAAATTTTACCAGTCTACATTGCGATAACGCTGTTATTCAAAGCATTCCGAAACATCATTAAAAAGCGCAAAGGGGAGAAAGTGCCGAAAAGGATCAACATTAGCGAAAATAAACGCATGGAAAATTTTCCATTTTTGAGCCGTCGGGAATTTTTACCGGCCGAAACATGATTTTAAATGGCCATTTTGGCCGGCGGCCGGCTCTTATTGAGAACCCTGTCTCATGTAGTTCAAAACAAACAAAGTACACTAAGGGAAAAATAGTACCCCTTGATGCAGGTAGAGCAGGGGCAGATCCAGAGGGGGTTCATTAGTGTTGCTCAGATCCTTTTTTGGGCAGCAATTTTTTACTTTTGTGGGGATTTTGTCCAGTAAGTTGAAGATTATTATAAAGCTATCCCTAGATTACCGCAGACAAACCCCCTTTCTGGAAATCTTGCATCTGACTCAGGATAAAAAAAAAATCCCTTTTGTTGAAACGGGCTTGGTAACATGAAATTTGCAGCAACAGTTGCCTGGAGAGATGTGATTTTTCATCTGGTACTGCAGCACATGTCAGATTCATTTTCTTCCTTCTCCAAATGATAAAAAAGAACCAAATGCTTTTTTATGGAAATAAAGCTCTGGAACCTTGTCATGCTAAGAGTTGCGTCTTGAGAGGTTAATTTGTGAGATCATTAACCCTTTACTCCATGGGATATGGCTGTTACCCATGAGTGAACAGTGTAGATCCGGATGATCATTTGGTGCCATCTGATTAGGATCTTCCTGTTTGCTTTAAGATTTGTTTGGTTATTTCTGACCAAGAAGCAACAAGTTTAGAATCAGAGCAGATGGCACACACAACAAAATCTCCAATAAGTTATGAGAAAAAAAAAGATAATAATTGTAAGTTCTGTCCACATAATTATAGTTACAACTCTAATGTCAAAAAACTATTACTGAAGACACGTTTTCCTGTGGCATGCCCCATATAATGCAAACTTGATAGAATATTTGACACAATAAAAATTTATATAACTGAGATTTTTCATGCTTCATAGTAATTACAGCTTAAACTCACACTTGCTACAGTCCTTTTCCTAAGCATAACATTTCCTCTGACATAAAGTTTTGACAAATAAAAAACAATGGTCTCAAGTGACCAGAATCCGTGATCCTAATTGGCATTGAATTACTGGACAACCCATTCTGCTGCAATATCTCTTGACAGTAACTATAAAGAGAGAATTAAATTAGGCAGCCAACTGTGGAGTTCAAAGCTCTGATTAACCATTTCATGGGTTATAGGTATATCCCAGTAGTGTTTTTGTTTGAACCCAGGTCTTACTGACTCATAGATCAGCATAAGACAGGTTGTATTGAATAGGTCTGGCACATCATGGTTGAAAGTTGTCAGTAACTTGCAGAGGTTTGTCTCAATGTGTAATTAAGTTGTCGGTAATTTGCAGAGGTCTGGCACATCATGGTTAAAAGTTGATAGAAACCAGCTGACTTGCAGAGGTCTGGCTCAACATGCTAGTTAAGTTGTCAGTAAATTACAGTGGTTTGACACATGATGTTAGTAAGTTGTCAGTAACTTGCAGCAGACTGGCACCATATTAGTAAGTTGTCAGTAACTTGCAGAGGTCTGGCTTATCATGTTAGAAAAATGTCAGTAACTCACAAAGGTACAACATGTTTGTAAATTTTCAGTAAACAGAGGTCTGGTACTTTATGTTAGTAAGTTGTCAGTAACTTGAAGAGGTCTGGCTTTACTGTTAGTAAGTTGTCAGTTGTTGCATGATCTAGCTTATCACATTAGTAAGTTTTCAGTTACTGACAGAGGTCCGGCACAACATGTTAGTAAGTTGTCAGTTACTAGCAGAGGTCTAGCTTTACATGATAGTAAGTTGTCAGTAACTCGCAGAGGTCTTGCTTTACATGTTAGTAAGTTGTCAGTAACTTGCAATGGTCTGGCACATAATGTCATGAAGTTGTCAGTAACTTAAACTGAGGTCTGGAACAACATGTTAATAAGTTGTCAGTAAATTGCAATGGCCTGTCACAACATGTTAGTAAATTGTCAGTAACTTGCAAAGGTCTGGCTTATCATGTTAGAAAATTGTCAGTAACTTACAGAGGTCTGGCACAACATGCTAGTAAGTTGTCAGAAATGGCTTTACATGTTTGTGTCAGTTATTGCAGTAATCAAGCTCATCATGTTAGTTAGCTTTCAGTAACTTGAAAAGGGTAAACTCTCCCTGATTTCATACTGTTTTCATCCCTTGTGAACTAAGAAGCTTGCATTTAAATTAGCTTGTGAAAAGTTAATAGCAGCTTTAGTTATAATGTATTACTTCAGCTTAAGAATTAAACATCAGAGAATTGTAAATGGGTTGTTTTGGACAATTTAATCTCTCATAAAATCTTTGAATTATTTCCTGGAAAACAGAACTTTGAACTGGAGAAAAAATACATTTAAGTATGGTTTTCATTTCTTCTCTTAAACAGTTTTGTCTTTTTATTGCAAAAATGCATGACCTATGCCCAAGGTTATAAAACTGAGCATGGAAACCAGTCTCAAATTTCAAGCATCTGAATGGCTGAAGAGGCGACCAGTCACCATTTCAGCCAATCAGATCCTTGAGATTTGAGACTGGTTTCCAATCACAGTTTTATAACCTTCAGCCCTATTTTAGATTTCTATTGCAAGTTGGTTTTTTTTTAATCAGTTACCGAATAAATTTGATTTAAGGGCTTATTTGGTCTATTGATCAGACAGTGCAAAATAAGCCAATTTAGAGATAGCATCATAGAAATGGTTCATTGTAGGTGGGAGGAAATATGGTGTTGTCCTGACGAGGGAATTATCTGTTGGAGAAAAAGAACATTGCAGCTTGATCTACTTCTGATAGGGATTGGTCAGAACATGCAGTAATAAACATTTTACTCACCAGAATTTACCTAGATGCAAATTTTAACCAAATACCAGTCCCTGGGCTTTTGTTGGACCGTTATCTGTATGGATACCGAGTATATCTTATCTGTGACAAGAGTAAATCCAGATCAACTTGCACATCCTTATTGTTTAAAGTAAGCATGAAACCCTTCACGCACTTCACACAGTACGACAATAAGCACATGGTAGCTGAAGATTTAATAGTATTGATGTTTGAATATTCAAAGAAGAAAGTTATTTCTATATATTTTCAGGGGAATGGACCGTTTGGACGAACAGAGTCATATCAGAAGCTGGAGCAGTTAGGGGAGGGATCCTATGCAACTGTATATAAAGGAATCAGTAGGTGAGTGCTACCAGGGGAGGGATCCTATGGAACTGTATATAAAGGAATCAGTAGGTGAGTGGTACCAGGGGAGGGATCCTATGCAACTGTATACACTGCGAACTCTTTATAACGCGGTATAGCGGGTCCATCATCCCAACCGCGTTAATAAGTGAATCCGCGTTATATTTTCCCGCGCAAAATACATGTCCCGATTTTCCCCGCGAAAAATACATGACCCGATTTTCCCGCGCAAATATACAACCTAATTCACAACTAGAGATTATGCATAATTCTACGTAACGTCATTATTCCCCACACTGTACTCGACAAAAAATATTTCTTACAAGACACACAATTACCAAATTTCAAATAAAAAAAGCAAAACGGCAAGAGACTGACTAATAACACCAAGATCAAAATCGTATAGGCCTTAAATTATTGTAATGGAATTAAAGACCGTATATCTAGTTTGTTTAGATGCTTGCAGAAATTTTAATTATTTTATGACACAAACTCTGACATTTACGAAGTAAATGTAAAATAAATATTAAAACACTAACCATCTGAACATATTCCATAATTTATAAATTACATCCTAATTTTATCTCCAGTGTAATATTTCAGTATTGTTGCATCATCAACCAACTTAAACCAGCTAAAAAAAAAGACAAATGTCACGTACACACTTCTTGTAGATCAAACGATTTCATAGCAGAGCCAACAAAACATCACAGTCTCGATACGAGCCGACATTTTTCTTTGAAGTCGCATTTCATTGACAGATATTATCGCTGTTTACCTCCATAGTAAAAAAATGCAACCTCCATGAAATTAACGGGAAGGCGGATCAAAGCAAAATGTACATCAATGAACTACCGACAGGTTTTAAAACATGACTGGGAATAATTTTTTGTTTCTTTCTGAATTGTGTGGATTATGTAATAATTATAGAGACAATCGAATTTAGTAATGGATCAATGATAAAATTAAACAGTAAGTATGCATTCACAAGTTTGCCCTGGGCTGTTATCTGTCACTGGGAAAGGTGTTAAAACACGGTTGTTTTAGGGAAAAATGTGTGCGTCATTTGTGTACCTGTTACAATTGTGACTTCCGGTTTCGATTTTTAGCCTTTTCATGGTAAAAAATGGACTTAGAAAAAAAATAGGGGATCCACGGTACGACCGCGTTATAATGGAGCGCGGAATTAAACGAAGCGCGTTATAAAGAGTTTGCAGTGTATAAAGGAATCAGTAGGTGAGTGGTACCAGGGGAGGGATCCTATGCAACTGTATATAAAGGAATCAGTATGAGTGGTACCAGGGGAGGGATCCTATGCAACTGTATATAAAGGAATCAGTAGGTGAGTGGTACCAGGGGAGGGATCCCATGGAACTGTATATAAAGGAATCAGAAGGTGAGTGGTACCAGGGGAGGGATCCCATGCAACTGTATATAAAGGAATCAGTAGGTGAGCGTTACCAGGGGAGGGATCCTATGCAACTGTATATAAAGGAATCAGTAGGTGAATGGTACAAGGGTAGGGATCCTATGCAACTGTATATAAAGGAATCAGTAGGTGAGTTGTGCAAGGGGAGGGATCCTATGCAACTGTATATAAAGGAATCAGTAGGTTAGTGGTACCAGGGGAGGGAACCTATGCAACTATATATAAAGGAATCAGTAGGTGAGTGGTACCAGGAGAGGGATCCTATGCAACTGTATATAAAGGAATCAGTAGGTGAGCGGTACCAGGGGAGGGATCCTATGCAACTGTATATAAAGGAATCAGTAGGTGAGTGGTACCAGGGGAGGGATCCTATGCAACTGCATATAAAGGAATCAGTAGGTGAGTGGTACCAGGGGAGGGATCCTATGCAACTGTAAATAAAGGAATCAGTAGGTGAGTGCTACCAGGGGAGGGATCCTATGCAACTGTATTTAAAGGAATCAGTAGGTGAGTGGTACCAGGGGAGGGATCCTATGCAACTGTATATAAAGGAATCAGTAGGTGCGTGCTACCAGGGGAGGGATCCTATGCAACTGTATATAAAGGAATCTGTAGGTGAGTGGTACCAGGGGAGGGATCCTATGCAACTGTATTTAAAGGAATCAGTAGGTGAGTGCTACAAGGGGAGCGATCCTATGCAACTGTATATAAAGGAATCAGTAGGTGAGTGCTACAAGGGGAGGGATCCTATGCAACTGTATATAAAGGAATCAGTAGGTGAGTGGTACCAGGGGAGGGATCCCATGGAACTGTATATAAAGGAATCAGTAAGTGAGTGCTACAAGGGGAGGGATCCCATGGAACTGTATATAAAGGAATCAGTAGGTGAGTGGTACCAGGGGAGGGATCCCATGGAACTGTATATAAAGGAATCAGTAGGTGAGTGCATCAAGGGGAGGGATCCTATTCAAGGCATAAGATCATTCCTATCGAAACATGTAGAACTTGCTGCAGCATGAAAGTATTCAAGGAGACCAGAAAGTTTAAACGCCAACGATATATTTGGTAGGAACAAAATATTTGATAAGTTAGATGAATAAAAACATAGCTGTAAGTTGCAGATTATGTTTGAAGTCTCAAGGTTACTTCATGATATCATCATCTGCATGGCTTTGTGCCTTTAATCAGGGCTGTAGGTTATAAAGCTGAGATTGGAAACCAGTCTCAAATCTCAAGCATCTCATTGGCTGAAATTGAGACTGGTCGCCATTTCAGCCAATCAGATGCTTGAGATTTGAGACTGGTTTCCATGCTCAGTTTTATAACCTTGGGCACAGATGTAGACTGATTGAAAACAGCTCCAACATGTTCAGCCTCATGTCTCCAAGGAGGCTATAACTTCTGCAGTCTGGTGGTTTTCCGAGAAACTAATGTAGTAAACCTTTCAGAAATGATTTTACTTAAGTACTGGTCAGCAAAAAAGCCAGTGGTAAATTAATACAGATATCTAAGGTTTTTCTTTATCACATGCAATTTTTCTAGCGATAAATAGTCATTTAAATGTTCTTATTGGTCACCTGACTGTCGAGTAATCCATAACATACTATAGACGGTAATGACATATTTTAGGCTTACCTGAGCAAAATGCTTTTGTTTCAGTACAGTAGGGTAATTTCTCTGTTGACACAGGGGTAAATGCCCTCATAGATGGTTCTCTTATTGTGAGGTGATTGCATAATTCATTATCACAAGGACCAAAATTTCTAAAACTGTGGATCAGTCTCAAGTCACAAGCATCTTATTGCCTGAAATGGAGACCAGTCTCAATTTCAACCAAAGACCTATATATTACAATATATATGTATATAGATCTTTGTTTCAACCAATCAGATGCTTGAGATTTGAGACTGGTCTCCAGTCTAAATTTTGTGATCTTGGGCCCAGGTGTCATGATAATGATAGATCTGAAGATTGAATTTATATATGAATGGCAAAAAATCACGTATAACTTCAAACAGCTGAAAGATTATAGGGTACCAGTACAACTGGCATGTCAACAATATACTGCAAAGTCATTGATATTCATGGGGTCCTTACTAAATGGTCAGGATGCTCCTCTACAAAATATAAAATTGTACATAAATGTGATTAAACCCATTATTTCCTGGAAATGGGCATAGATTATAAGCTGTTTCCATGGAGATAGGGTAATGAAAATAGAAAACCATGAAATTAAGAATCTGCAAACATGTTTTCAACCATAGTAATGAAATTACATGCCAACAAATGTCTCTTTAACCCTTTACTCCATGTATATGCATATTAACATGTGCAGCCATTGTAGATCCAGATCAGCCGACACATCTGCTCTGTTTGCTTATCGGTCAGAAAAAACCTAATTAATCAAAATGTGAACCGTGCAGATCCTGATCAGATGGCACAGATATGCTGACTTAGCTGGATCTACACTGTTCACCCATGGATAACAGCCATATCCTGCGGAGTAAACGGTTAAGAACTTCTTTGATAACTTGGACAGGTGGCATTGCAGCTGTCAGTTATAGATGGTCTTTGACATCTCAAGGTTTCTCTGGATTCAGTGAATCACAAGGCTTTTACCCTTAACCCCCCATCAAAGAGATACACCTTAATTGCTAGGGCACACAGTTTAGATCCAGATCAGCTGGCACATCTGTTCCATCTGATCAGGATCTAAACTGTTTGCTTTTTGATTTGTTAGGTTATCTCTGACCAAAATGTAACCAGTGCAGATCCTGATCAGATGGCATGGATGTGCCGGTTGATCAGGATCTACACTCGTCGCACATGCGTCAAAAAGGCATATATATGGAGAATCACAATGCATTAAATCATGGAGTGAAAGTAAAAAACTAATGTTCTAACTGCTTCTTTATGTAATATCACTTAGAACCGTTTTTGCTTTTACACCACACAATGTTTGTCCTCCGATGTAATAACTTCTGCAGTCTGTTGATTTCTCAGAAACTGCACTAGTAGACATTTTATAAGTACAGATCTGCAATTTTGCTTGTCGAAAAATTACTGTTGTGGTCGTGTTGTGGTCATGTAATGGTTTTTTATGACATGCAAACCATCGTAAGGCCAATATTAAATATATGTGTGGGACTATTGAGATCTCTTGTTTTATCTCCACTGACCCTAGCATTGAAAAAGTTAAACCCTTAACTTCATATATACACATTTTAATGTGTGTGTGACCAGTGTGGATCCAGATCAGCTGGCACAGTGGTGCTGTTTGATCAGGATCTACATTGTTTGCTTCTGAATTTATTAGGTTATTTCTGACCAAGGTGTGACGATGGTAGATCCAGATTTGATTAATGATTAACCTATTGATGGAAGGATGTGCTGGCTAATCTTGATCTTCACTGGTTGCACGTGCAAAATAGGCGGATAATTATATTATGGAGTATAGGGTTATTATGATTTTATTACAACAAGAATGTAGAATTCTGTATGTGCTTGAATTAATTAACCCTATTCTCCATTTATTATCAATTTTTCACCAGTGTAGATCCAGATCAGCCAGCACATCTATGCTGAAACTGTTTGCTACTTTGTCAGTAATAACATAACAAATCTGAAAGTGAACAGTATAGATCCAGATCAGATGGCAAGGATGTGCTGGTGATCTACACTGTTCACCATGTTATAACAGCCATATCCCATGGAGTTAAAGGGTAAAGGCATGTCAAACTATGGAATCATAATATGTTAAAAATTAGTATGAAACACAATGAAGCAACTGTTGTTTATTTTTCAGTATGAATGACCAAGTTGTAGCCCTTAAAGAAATCCGAATACAGCCAGAAGAGGGGGTACCCTTCACAGCAATCAGGGAAGGTAACTCTTAACTTCATATTTACGTAAATTGCTAATAGTTACATTAACATGACTATTGAAGAACTGCAGACTCAAAAATAATGGTAATGCAATTGTAGCCCCTCTGGTGTTGAGGTGTAGTGGGGTGGGGGAAGGAGATTGTTAATACTATTAGGAATACGGTAGCTTTTCTTTCCTATTGATGGATTCAGTGAAGAGTGAATTCAGCGGGGCTGTTATTAACCAATTAAAATATCCTTTTACTGTTCCTAAAGTATACATTGGTAATTGTTTATACAGAGGGTATCCATATTAAATCATGCATGCATAATGTCTGTGGTTTAAACCATAAGTGCTCTATACTTAGATACTTTAACCTTTTACTCCATATGTATGCGTTTTAATGGGTGTGCAACCGGTGTAGATCCAGATAAGCTGGCAGATCAATGCTGTCTGATCAGGTTCTGCTTTGGTGGCATCTTGGTAAAAAATAATCTAATAAATAAAAAAAACGAACAGTGTAGATCCTGATCAGATGGCTGATCTAGATCTAAACTGTTTTGCCCATGCAGTAAATGTGTATCTATGGAGTAAAGATTAAAACAATATTATACAAGTTGCCAAGTTTTAATTAAAGCGTAATATTCTTTTGTTTTCCAGCATCGTTACTAAAAGGTCTAAAACATGCGAACATTGTTACGTTACATGACATCATTCATACGAAGGAAACTCTCACATTTGTCTTTGAATTTATAGTAAGTATGACTTTTTATTTTCTGTTCCCTTTATTTATGTCAAATTTGGAGAAGCTACAAGATAACTGGACAGTATACTCTGAGTCTATGTTGTTTAAAATTGCCTGTGCTCAAGATCATAAAACTAAATTTGGAGACCAGTCTCAAATCTCAAGCATCTGATTGGTTGAAATGGTGACTGGTCACTATTTCAGCCAATCAGATGCTTGAGATTAGAGACTGGTCTCTAATCAAAGTTTTATGTTTTTAGGCCCTGAAGAACCTATAAAAAAAGTACCAGTTTTTCTAATAATTGATAGTAGTAATAGTAAACACTGGTTCAGAGATGTGCAGGCTGACCTGGGCCTTCACTAGTTGCATATATTTGACAAATACTAAAATGCTTGCTTAGGGCTTAAAAGGTTTAACACAGTCTTTAAATCAAGGTGGTCTGTGTTCAAAGATGGTCTTTAATCAATGTTATATTGCATCTGCTTTAATGTAAATGTTTGAAAATGTTTGTTGAGGGACCACCCTGTTAAGGTGGTGTGTCAGATGCCTGATTCAGAGATTGGGGATTTGAAAGGAAAAAGTTTTTTTGCAGTTTCCTCAATTTGCTCACAGTGTAAGTACAATATGGTTGACCAGTCTAATATTTCAAACTTGCCATTGGTCATTGCTGAGATAGTGCTCACTTTCAACCAATCAGATTTGTGAGATCTTAGACCGTTTTGAACCTTGAGTTCTGTGCCAAAGGTTAGAAAAGTAAGCATGGAAACCATTCTCAAATCTCAAGCATCTGATTCAGCCAATTCTCAGTTTTTTAACCTTCAGCCCAGGTTTCATCCCAGTGTTCAGTTGTCAACATGCTTATTTCTTTACTTCATGCATACAGGTTTCATCCTATGTGCGACCGGTGTCCTGATTAGCATGTACATCCATGTAGTCTGATCATCACTGTTGGCTTGCAGATTCATTTGGTTATTTTTGACAAAGATGTACACAGAGTAAATGTAGAGAAGAATACATTTGTGTGCAAGCTGATCTAGATCTTTACTGGTCACACATGAAATAAAAACCATATCCATGAAGTAAACCATCACTAGAAAAAGAAAATACCTTTTTAAATAAAATTAAAATTAATGTTAATGTGTTGTTTACTTTCAGCATACAGATTTGAGCCAGTACTTGGAAAAACATCCAGGTGGCTTGAATACATTTAATGTTAAGGTAAGCTTTGCTGTTTTCTACTAAGAACTAAAAGTTAGGTGGACAAGCTACAGTCAGATTTTTAGGTTTTACCCTTTGCCCAAACTCCTGCAAGTACCAATAACATTTTATAATGATTTTTGTATTTTTTTCCATTTCAGTCAAGTTTTATGTCTGTTAAATTGTCTGCCTTTTGGTTAATTGTCTAAAATTAAATTTACAGACAACATGTATGACATGTTTATTTATCTATATTGTCAATTTAAATGATAACTATTCCCAAATAACCTGAATACTCCAAAAAATGCAGGTGTTGCATTAGAAATGTCTTTCAGTGTATATAGGTAGGTGGAGTTCAAAACCGTAGGGTTTTTTTCAAAGAAACCCAATGGTTCTTTAATATTTCTAGTCTGTATCTTGGGACTTTTGCAGAGAAACACTAATTACTTTTAGAAACACACTCTTGTTTGGGTTTTGAACATGCAACCTTCAGATTGTTAAAATAAGTGCATAACCACCACCATTCGGTCAAGTTTTAGACAACAAACTCTGAATAATTTTATTGAAAAAAATTTTATGTATGTTTTAACCCTTTTCTTTATAAAGATAACTTATATCCCATGTTTAACTCTTTCCTCCATATACACATCTTTGTGGCATGGGCGAACAATGACGATCCGTGCCATCTGATCAGGATCTGCACTGTTCACTATTTGATTTATTAGGTTATTTCTGACCAAAAAGCAACCAGTGCAGATCCTGATCAGATGGCACAGATGTGCCGGCTGATCTTGATCTACACTGGTCGCACTTGCGTAAAAATGCTTATATATGGAGGATATGGTTAAACAGTGTAAATCAAGGACAGCCTTCACATCAGCACAGTCTGATCAGGATCTTCACTGTTTGCTTTTAGATTTTAACATCTTTTCTAGCAGGAAAGCAAATAGTTTAGATCCTGATCAGACTGCACAGATGTTGAGGCTGATCTGGATCATTATTGGTCACTAGGTTCTAATAATTTCAGGAGTGCAAAACATGTTGTCAATGAAATTTACGAAAACTTTTGATTGTTTTATTTTTCAGTTATTTCTATTCCAATTACTCAGAGGTTTAGCATATTGTCATCATAGAAGAATTCTCCATAGGTAAGAGTTATTTGCCCTTGATTGCTAATTTTTTCCCAGTTTTGGTGATTAAATTTAGCTATAGGTTAGTAAGAAAGTTAACATTTTGATCTCTAAATTTTCAAGGTCTGTAAAATTTAGTGATAGGTTAGTAAATTAGTAAATGATTTATCATCGAATAGTATGATAATTTTCAAATATGAATAAATTAAACATAAAGATGTATAATGAATAAGTTATCTGAGACATTGAAGTATTCCATCGTGAACTGTGAATAGGCAGCTTTAAAGTTTTAGCAGACATTAACCCTTTTCTCCATAGATACGTATTTTTACGCATGTGCGACCAGTGTAGACCCAGATCAGCCCGCACATCCGTGCCGTCTGATCAGGATCTAAACCAGTCACATTTTGGTCATAAATATTCTAATGTATCTAATAGCAAACAGTTTAGATCCTGATCAGATGGCACAGATGTGCCGGCTGATCTGGATCTAAACTGTTCGCCCAGGCAATAAAGGTGTTTCTGTGGAGGAAAGGGTTAACTTGTTTTATGATCATGGGGTCTGATTTTCTTTCAATGTTTTTTTTAGTAACACAGCAAAACAACAACTAATTTTTTGTTTATTTTCATTTTTTTAGGGATCTCAAACCACAGAATCTGTTGATTAGTGAAGTAGGAGAGCTGAAGTTAGCAGATTTTGGTAAGTGTATTTATCATGTATTTGCATGTATTTATCCTGATATTAAAACCTCATGTCAACCAAATTTAACTTTTTTGGCGATGTTGGAATACAGAAAAACTAGCACAAAATCTGTCAAAATCTTGCACCTCTATGCCAATGGGAATGGTTCAAGATAGTCATGTGTTGAAATAACATATTCTAATTGGTGGATATTTCATAAGTTCAAAAGTTTTGATATTGGGCCGACGATGTGCTTCAAAAGTTCTTTACTCCGGGGATACAGCTTTGATCTTGTGTGATACCTGTCAAGATCCAGATCAACCCGCTTAGCCTGTATAAAAGCCATATCTCTTGGAGTAAAGAGTACAGATTTTATTTAGTTTGTATGTTATTTGGGAGGGTTTGCCTATGCATCAAACTTAACCCTTTCCTCCATAGATACACCTTTATTGCATGTGCCAACAGTTTAGATCCAGATCAGCCGGCACATCTCTGCCATCTGATCAGGATCTAAACTGTTCACTTTCTGATTTGTTAGGTTATTTTTGACCAAAATGTGATCAGTGCCTATCCTGATCAGACAGCAAGGATGTGCCAGCTGATCTGGATCTACACTGGTTGCACATGCATAAAAAATTAAAAATGCATATATATGGAGGAGGGTTAAAAAAATTCATAAAGAATAACATTTAGAGGTTTGTCATTTTAAATTTTGACAGATTATCAGAAAATGTTACATTTATGTGAATCATTTCATGTGATTCAGTTTTACCATAAATAGTGCTAAGGCAGATATGCAAATTGATACTGCCATAGAAATTTAATCTTGCAGTACTGTGTTTTATAGGAATCATTCAATTATGTGAATTTATACCCATGCATAAATGTGATTTTCAACTTGGTAATATAATTTGTCCTTTGGTAATTAAATGAAATTCTGTGTTGCAATTGATATCAAATTGAAAACCAGATGGGCTAATAAAAATACAGTAAAGGAGACTATTTTGAAAAGAAACTACCGGTAACATTAACAGATACACATGTTTTAACCATTTACTTCATAGATACACCTTTATTGCATTGGTGAACAGTGTAGATCTGGGTCAGCCAGCATAACCATGCCATCTGATCAGAATCTGCACTGTTTAATTTTAGATTCATTAGGTTATTTCTGTCAAAGATGCAAGCAGTGTAGCCCCAGATCAGATAGCACAGATGTGCTATCTGATCTCAATCTACACTGGTCGCAAAGGCTTTTAAATTCATATATATGGAGTAAATAGTTTAAGGACATTTAAACAGAAAATGTCAAGACAATTTTTTTTGCATACATTGTTTTCCTGCAAATGCATTATTGTATATTTCAGGTTTAGCCCGTGCCAAATCAATTCCTAGTCATACTTATTCCCATGAAGTAGTCACATTGTGGTATAGACCACCTGATGTTCTTCTTGGTTCTACAAATTATTCCATGTCCCTTGATATGTGGTAAGTTCTACAAATTAGTCCATGTCCCTTGATATGTGGTAAGTTCTACAAATTATTCCATGTCCCTTGATATGTGGTAAGTTCTACAACTTATTCTATGTCCCTTGATATGTAACCAGTGTAGATCCAGATCAGCTGGCACATCTATGCCATGTGATCAGGATCTGCACTGTTTGATTTGATTCATTAGTTTAATTCTGACCAAAAAGTGAACAGTATAAATCCTGATGAGACAGCAACGAGGTGCTGCTGGATCTACACTTTGTTCGCACATGTAATAAAACCTGTATGAATGGAGTAAAGAGTTAACCCTTAAAATGCTACAGAATTTTGTCAATTTTTCAACCAGTTTCGAACCCATTTCCATGCAGTTAGATCAGGGTCTATGAAGTTCAATGTTTTGTGATGTTTTTCAGAGATGTTTATAATCTAGATGTTTTCAAATGGTATAGGTAATATATTCACCTATATATTTTCATTATTTTCCAAAGGTTTAGTTATAAAGGATGTACATAATATATTCACAAAAATATTTCGTTGTACTTTTTAAAATTGTTTATCCCAGAGATAGATTAATTCAACATAAAATGTGCAGTCTGAAATGTGCATCATGAAACCAAAGCATTCCTTAGACCTAAAACAACATGTATGGATTCATAAAAGCCATGTCAATCAACATTATATGCCGAAGTAAACACAAAAATTAGTATTGGTTAACTCTTATTTTCATTAGGTCCTTTAAATATAGTATTGTGTGACACCAGAGGGCATGCAAAAAATCACAGTTAATGTTAAAACGAAAGTATAATGAGTAATTTAAGTAAATAAATGGTCATACAATATAATTGCATTAAATTTATGGAGATCATGTTTATGATTGGTAAATGATATTGTGTGTTTACATGCATTATAAAATCAAATAAGGTTTAAAAAACGTTCCTTAACCAGATGTTTTCTTGATATTTTGTATTGACAGATGTGTTCGTTTTCTGTATATTGTATATTCACTGACATACATGTTCTGCTTCTGTATTGCAGGGGCGTAGGTTGTATATTCACTGACATGATCGTTTTCTATATATTGCAGGGGTGTAGGTTGTATATTCACAGACATGATCGTTTTCTTTATATTGCAGGGGTGTAGGTTGTATATTCACAGACATGATCGTTTTCTATATATTGCAGGGGTGTAGGTTGCATATTAACAGAAATGTTCTCTATATTGCAGGGGTGTAGGATGTATATTCACTAGATGTTGTCTATATTGCAGGGGTGTAGGTTGTATATTCACTAGATGTTCTCTATATTGCAGGGGTGTAGGTTGTATATTCACAGAGATGTTCTCTATATTTCAGGGGTGTAGGTTGTATATTCACAGAGATGTTGTCGGGTATGGCCACATTCCCTGGTATGAAGGATGCCTATGATCAGTTGGACCAGATATTTAGAGTAAGATAATCAGTTTATTATACAGAATTACCTAACTAGGAAGTTTTTTTAACCCTTTCCTCCATTGATACACATTTATTGCTAGGGCGAACAGTTCAAAACCAGATGAGCCAGTACATACGTGCCATCTGATCAGGATCTAAACTGTTCACTTTATGATTTGTTAGGTTATTTCTGACCAAAATGCGACCAGTGCAGATTCTGATCAGATGGCATGGATGTGCCTGCTGATCTAGATCTACACTGGTCGCACATGCGTAAAAATGCATATATATGGAGGAAAGGGTTAATCCAATCGAGGGCTTTAATATGATATTCTATTTGTTATACAGAATTTGAATCCAATTCATGGTTTTAAATAATGACGTTAGAAGCTTATGTATAGATTTTACATTAATTTTTAGTGCCATTATATACAGGGTTCCTATGAAATCCTTAAACCAGGGAAAAGTCCTTGAATTTGGCTTATCAGCATAATGCCTGGTTAAGTCCTTGAATTTAACAAATCTTTGTTCAAGCCTTGATCAAGTCCTTGAAATTTCTGTTGTAGGGCTGTTAATCAAGATAATGTCGCCATGGTTTAATAATTTTTTGCAAATCGGGAGATTGGGATTCCAAAATTCTATTTTTAGCCATCTGATTGTCAGATTGTTGCATGGCATAACATGCATCTACATACTCTGATCAGGGTCTGCACTGTTTACTATTCAGTTATAAATTAATTGTATCCATATTCTTAAAACATTGGTAACAGTGAATAGACTACTTGATATTAACCCTTTCCTTGATATATACGCATGTTTACGCATGTGCCACCAGTGTAGATCCAGATCAGCCGGCACGTTCGTGCTGTCTGATCAGCATCTGCACTGGTCGCATTTTGGTCAGAAATAACCTAATGAATCAAACTGCGAACAGTTTAGATCCTGATCAGACGGCACAGATGTGCCGGCTGATCTGGATCTCAACTGTTCGCCCTAGCAATAAAGGTGTATCTATACAGGAAAGAGGTAATTGAAAGATGAGGTTTTCACAATAATCTGTTTATGGTTAAAGAATAATGTGATTTCTGTGTGTTTTAGATCCTGGGTACCCCTACAGAAGCCACCTGGAGAGGCGTCTCCTCATTCCCTCAGTATGATAGCAGTAAGTATACTAAGTTCAAATTTATATTGTTCCTAACTAGCACTCTTGTAGATTCCAAAAATTAAAAAACTGAGCAAAAAACGGCATGGATGTGCCGGCTGGTCTGGATCTAAACTGTTTGCCCATGCAAAATCTATGGAGGAAGGGGTTAAATGTGGCTCACAAACTATTTGACTGTACACAAAGATTTCACTGGTGAAGCTAATACACATGCACAAATTTGCAACAAGTTTCTATGAAGAAGAGTGCTATCACTTCCTGTACTAACAGCCATTCCAGAAAGCTGGGCTATCACAATTTTTTCCAATATACTGGTGAAAAATGAGAAAATAAAAGAGTTTAAATAAATTTAATTCAGTAGGCAGTTTATTGCATTTATCTAATTACGAAAAGAATTCAGTCCTTTAAGTCAACGATGAAGCTCTTTGAGCTACTTGATACCAAAATGTTTTTCATACTTTGATGAATGCAAAAGGTGATTAATTCAATCCTTTAATGATTATTGATGATTCATGCATAATTGAAATGCCATGATGTATAAGCCTGAAAGCTGATGGTTTCAGGCCGATGAATGCCACAAAATCAACACAAACTACAATTGCTTGATCAGTGCCCAAGGTTATAAAACTGAGCATGGAAACCAGTCTCAAATCTCAAGCATCCGATTGGCTGAAATGGCGACCAGTCGCCATTTCAGCCAATCAGATGCTTGAGATTTGAGACTGGTTTCTTGGCTCAGTTTTATAACCCTGGGTACATATTTCAGGAAAGTTTGTATCATACACCAAACAGAGTATGTCTACCATAATTCCAAAACTTGCCTACCTACCACATGCAGAAGATCTGGTCAATGAATTCTTACAGGTATTTATGTTTTACCTCCCTTCTTACCATTAAGACAAAAATTTATTAGACTTCTGTATTTTAAACATAAGATAAACATGAGCTGTGTCAGTAGATCTTGTTGTTTTCTATTTTATATATCCATTGATGATTTTAGCTAAGAACAGCATGTATCTGCAACAATGATACAATAAGTCAGATTTATAAATCCTTATCACAGACTGAGGTTTTCTGATTCCATATCTCTACAGTTGTCTGTGTTATATGCGTTATATAATTACGTCATTGCTATGTTGTGTATTCTGATCATGATACTGGCACATACTGGCCCCAAGGTTATAAAACTGAGCAGGGAAACCTGCTGGTCGCCATTTCAGCCAATGAGATGCTTGAGATTTGAGACTGGTTACCAATCTCAGCTTTATAACCTTCAACCCTGAACTCCGAAATATGAAATTCTATCCCCATTACGATATGTTAAGGCCATTCATAAATTCATTATTGCACTATCGTTGTTGTTATAACTGTTAAGTAAATCACATTTTGATTGAAATTTTGTTATTTAGTGTATTCAAATTTGTTTCGAGAGAGACAGGTGTATAATAAAAGGAACATCTTGACAGTATGCAGTAGGTAGATTTGTGTCATATCTTCGGTTTCACATGATATTGTTTACACAATGTCATGCAAACTGCAGACTGTTATAGTTAACAAGGTTTTCTTAAGAAAACCCTGGTTATTAAATTGGGGAATGTCGTTTGGCGGGCCGGCCTCATCATTTTATAATGTTTTTTGTTAAAGTTCACTTTTTCAAGGTAGAGCTTTCAAAATTAGTTGTTTTACATCACAATAGCAATTATCAGGACACGTTTTATCACTGTATATTGTCTTAGTTACGCCCCCAGCCTCTTCTTGTATTTCATATTTATTATATACCCATGAATCATTGTAGCATAGTGCAATGTTAATCTGCAAGAACGGTACAGTTTGTCGGATTAATAATTCCGTATTGCACATTGTCATTTTCCAATCCTGTATTTATGAAGCTTCAAGTAGTTTCTGCGTTCCAAAATGGCCAATTTCAAATCGCGATATTTTCACAAATTTTCATTTGTTTACTCCAGTGATACTGTTTCTTTAAAAATAATCATTGATTTCAATGACCTTTACAAATAAAACTAATATGAAATCACCAAAAAGTGTGATTGTATTATTTCTCATTGGGTATGTACACCACATTAAGCTTGACCGTCGATCTCGTGTGATATTGTTTACATATCCAACTTGACAAATACAAACCAACAGATTGCATACTGGTATAATATTCCATATGTATCCATTGTGTAAAGAAAATCTAATGAATCATGAATGATACGTTTCAGATGGATCCACAGAAAAGAATCTCTGCCAAACTTGCAATGCACCATGAATACTTTTGTGATCTGCCCCAGATGATACATGAATTACCTGACGGTATGTTGTTATATAACCCTTTCCTGTATAGACACACCTTTATTGCTAGGGGGAACAGTTCAGACGGATGTGCCGGCTGATCTGGATCTAAACTGTTTGCTGTTTGATTTATTAGGTTATTTCTGACCAAAATGCGACCAGTGCAGATCCTGATCAGACAGCACAAATGTGCCAGCTGATCTGGATCTACACTGGTCGCACATGCGTAAAATATGCATATATGAAGGAAAGGGATAGTATTGCTAATATTAGTATTGTTAATGTTAAAATGCCTTAAAAGCTATGTTTGTAATTGGTACAAAAAAATTCTGGAATTCATAATTCCTAGAATCAGTGGTCTTGATATAAAAAACTTAGACTGGATACCAGTCTCAAATCTCAAGCATCTGATTGGCTGATATGTTGACTGTTCACCATTTTAGGGAATCAGATGCTTGAGATTTGAGATTGTTGTATACACTCTTAGTTTTATGAGCTCGGGTTAGGCAAAGCGATTGGATAATCAGTGCCAGTAATGGTGTCAACAAAGGAAGTTCCTTATAATAATGAAAATAATCTGTCGTGAAATAAAAAAAATGTTTGAACCCTAGTGTATGAAGCACATGTTTTGTCACATTTGCAACCTGTGTCCCCCAATACCAACCTGCATATTCATGCTGTCTGATCAGTGTCTTTACTGTTTGCAATTAACTCTTTACTCCATATATTAAATTTTATACATATGCATCCATTTGTGTCATCTGAACAGGATCTACACTGGTTCCCACTTGGTTAGAGGTAACCCAATGAATCTTAAGTTGAACAGTGTAGATCCGGATCAGACAGAGCACATCTGGATCTACACTGGTCACCCCTGGATGCTTAGAGTTCATCACAAAGATTAGCTGATCAAGTGTTTATAACACAGATAAACTGGCTTTGGGTTCATTGCATCGATTAATGACTTAAGGGTCCACAATGCAAAGCTGGCTAAGGTATCACAACACAAAATTGCCAACAAGGTTAGTTTTCTTAACACAGATAAGCCAGCTTCGGGTTCATTATACACATATCTGACTTGGTGTTCAAAACACAAATTAGCTGGTAAAGGGTTCATAACACAGATAAGTGAGCTTTTGGTTCAAAACACAAACTAATCACTAAGTTCATTACACAAATTACTGAGGTTAGGGTTCATAATACATAATGGCTAGGTTAGAGTTATATATTGCTTTCTATTTTCAGTCGCATCAATTTTCAACATTCCTGGATTGTCACTGTATCCCGAAATGGATGAGATGATTACTCAGTCAATGTCACCGGCAAAACCCACCCGCAGGTCCAGAATACGAACTACTCTCAAAGTATGATTTCACACACTGTTTTACAGTGGTTTTTGAAGTAAAGACTTGCCTGTTGATATTCTGAAGCAGAGAAGGACCTTTGAATGAAGGAAGCCCAGAGACTTGTGATACAGATCTAAGATTAACGGAAGCAATATAATACGTCATCAGTTAATGATCTTAGATTAAGACGAGCTAACCACAAACAGAATTTATTTTAATTGAAGCTAACTGTAAACAGAATTTCCTGAATTCTTGAATTTGGGAGTCAACCATAACTTCAGATTAAGGGGAGTGAACCAGGAATAAAATTGAAGCTAACCATCAATCATGATCTCCTGAATTTTAAAGGAAAAGGGAGATAACCATAAATTTGGATTAAGGGGAGTTAACTGTGAATATAATAAATTTAAGCTAACCATGAATTGTAATGTCCTGAATTTGAAGTAAATTCGACTTAACCATAAATTGGATTAAGGGGAGTTAACCATGAACATAATTAATTGAAGCTAACCATAAATGATATCTTCTGAATTTTGATAAATGGGAGTTAACCATATACAGACTTCAGTCTTTGGAGAGATGGAAACTCACCTGAAAAATGCTGGATTAAAGAAACCTAGCCTGATATGTCTTAATCTTGGAATATTCCTTGTCTTGGATTAAGGGGAGATAATCATAATCAAACTATGCAGTTTTAAAT
This sequence comes from Corbicula japonica, assembly GCA_038501625.1. NCBI lineage: Eukaryota > Metazoa > Mollusca > Bivalvia > Venerida > Cyrenidae > Corbicula > Corbicula japonica. The sequence continues at coordinate 4,614,396 of JAZAYU010000052.1, forward strand.
CAGTGGAAGACGTCTTCTAAATACCTTGAATAACAATAACCTATCTGGCTGAGTTGTACACCAAAAAAAAAAAAAATCAGTGCAAGCAAATCTGTGTATTTTGTCCGGTACTGTTGACCGGTGCTTATTGGTAACACATAATAAGCAATACTTAGCAATACTTTCATGGAATTTTACTGAGAATTGATTATTCATAGGGTACTGATTTTCACGGATTTTTCAGGCAAATTGATTAACCCTTTCCTGTATTGATACACCTTTATTGCTAGGGCGAACAGTTTAGATCCAGATCAGCCGGCACATCTGTGCCGTCTGATCAGGATCTAAACTGTTCGCTTTTTGATTCATTAGGTTATTTCTGACCAAAATGCGACCAGTGCAGATCCTGATCAGACGGCACGGATGTGCCGGCTGATCTGGATCTACACTGGTGGCACACGCGTTAAAATGCGTATATCCAGGAAAGAGTTAACCAGTGTCAATCAATTGTTAGGGGGCTCCTATGTGAAACTTTATTGACATTACATTTAGTTTTTTTTACCCAGTGAAATTATGAAAGATGTGTCCCTACCTATGAAAATGTCACTTACATTCATGAGCATACAATTTTTTACCATTTTCAGTTAAACAACATTTTTGTAGGTTTTTAAAAATCTGGTTTTCAACTTTCTAAATACCTCCAATTTTATATATTGTGGTGGCTTTAAATTCATAAATCATTCTGCCCCCTTCTCCCCTTATAATAAGTACCCATTGAATATTAAATCACAGTAAATTATTTCTCGGTATACTTTACCTACTTAAAATCCATTTATACATAAATAGTTAACCCTTTTTTACAGTCAGTTAATACATCTACCATGTATCAACATTGAAAGAGTTGAAATGTTTCTCAATTTCGTGATTTTATGATTATGTTATACATGTATTTCAATAATACTATCTTACTTTATCTCTTTATAAGAAATTTGCATACCTCAACATCATTCCTTGTTTATAATGTGACATTCTCATTTTGTGAACTGGGTCCTTTTTACTATGTATAAATAGTTTAATCAAGTTTAAAACTGAAAATCCAAATTTTTATTTATTATACTATGTAATCTTATATCACGTCCACCGACCTCTTTATCATTTTGTTTATTTGAATTGTTCTATCACCCAATATTGTATTGAACCTTTTAACCCTTTCTTCCATATGTACGACTTTATGGTGTGGACCAACAGTGTAGATCCAGATCAACCAGAACATTGGTGCTGTTTGATAAGGCTTTGCACTGTTCACTGTTTGATTTGTAACATTATTTCTGACCAAAAAGTGATCAGTGCAGATCCTGATCAGACAGTTGATCAGGATCTACGCTGGTCGCACATGTGATAAAATACATATATATGAGGTAATGGGCTTAAGTGCTAACCACAGCATTTGATATGTCACAATTTTTACTTGTGTAGACCCACATCCACACAGTCTGTTCAGGGTCTACACTGCTTGGTGTTCAGTCAATAAACTCACTAACTAGATATCTGTAAAACACCCATTGAACTTGCCCAGATTGGTAGAAAAATGTTAACTTCCTTGATAAAAGTATACCGACAAAAACATTTTAACTCCTTTTATTTCAGTATACATGTATTTTTGCATTGTAAATTTCCATTCTTCAAGTATATGAAGAAAAGCCATGTCTTATAGTATTGTACATTTCTTTAACCCTTTACTTCATATGCATTTTTACGCCTGTGCGACCAGTGTAGATCCAGATCAGCCGGCACATCTGTGCCATCTGATCAGGATCTGCACTGGTCGCATTTTGATCAGAAATAACCAAAGGAATCAAATTGGGAAAAGTGCAGATCCTGGTCAGATGGCATGAATGTGCTGGCTGATCTGGATCTACACTGGTCGCACGTGTGTAAAAGTGGAGGAAAGGGTTAACTGAGTAATATGGACAAATCTGTGTCTTCTAAATTACCATATTGGTATGCTCCATTTAGATTTGCTTAAGCTTCAAGAATACCCTTTTTTATCTGTGCTTTAAAACTTTGTTTGCCAGAACCATGCTCCAATGTAACAAAATTGAAAATGAAAACCCAAGATTGCAATCCATTAGTTTTGAGACTGCTCAGTTTTAGCCAATCAAATTGTTGAGATTAGAGACTTGTTGGCTAGATATATCGTATCATTTGTGGCACTTTACTGCAGACACTTTACTGCAGACACTTTACTGCATACTTGTGGGCAGTATCAGTTTTATTATCTTGTGCCCAATAATGCTGTGAAATTCAAGAATGGACTCAATTAGTACAAAAACTGAAGTGTTGTCATGCACAGAAATACTGATGTTTTCTGCCCTCCTTTTTGCCATTACAGTTGCTGCACTCGATTTTAGTTTGCTTACTCTTTTTTGCCATGTGCTGCCAAAATACAAATTTATTTTAAAAATATCTCTTAGTTTCATACCCGTAATTTGTTTATTGTGATAAGGTTTATAACACAAGGTCAGAAAATGTTCATCTTAGAATTTTCTTTATGAGATGTGATTTACCGGTACTCCATAAAAAATGCTGCTTTTACTTAAATTTGTTATGTTTAATAAAGTCTGTGACAGTAAACGTTTAAAAGTTGTTCTTGAAAACTGTTGATAAATGAACTTGCAGTTTTTAAAGATGGTTATGTATGTTTCTGTTTTCATTGTTGAAATTATTTAGTTTTTCTTCAGTGAAGCCCTTATTTGTGCTTTTGTGTGTGAATCATATAATGTTATGATGATTTATTTATGCAGCTTAAATGTTCTGTTTGTTTTTAACTGGAATTCGGGGTTTTAACTTAGGTAAGATGTAGATTCAAGCTATGTGCTTTACCTAACAATGAAAATCCATTGCCCAAGATCATAATACTAAATCTAGACTCGTCGCCATTTTAGCCAATCCAATGCTTGAGATTTGAGACTGGTCTCTAATCTTAGTTTTATGATCTTGGGCCCTTGTCTAGCCTTTAAATCAATTACTGGTCATGAAGAAACATTGCTAATTAACAACAAAATCTTGAAAATGCTAAAAAAAATTCCAAATTATAGTTGTTTTGGTCAATGTTTCGCACACATGCTTTTACTTAAATCTTTGCCTTTTGGTACTATTTTAATCATAAGCGATCAGTTTTGATCAAGATCAGCCTGCTCTTGCATTCTGATATGGCCCTATGCTGTTCGCTTTTTGGTAAGAAATACTATAATAACTCTAAAAAAATTGAACAGTATAGATCTGGATCACTTATTGTGGATGCGATATTTCCCATTTCCGTGGAGTAATGGGTTAAGAATGAAAAAGATAGCTTGAATCTATTCTTGCATTTCAAACTGGCATGTTAAGTAATTTGAACAGAACCCAACTTTACATTTACTTACTGGTGAACTTGAGCCATGGCTGTTAATTGAAAAAATGTTGATGGTCTGGAAAATCCTGTATCACTCAGCCTTGGCATTTAATAATCTCACATTAACCCCTTTCTCCATATATATATGTGTTTTAACACATGTGCAACAAGTGTAGATCCAGATCAGCCTGCACTGATGGGATGTGCACTGGTCCAATCTTGGTGAGAAAAATCTTAATGAATCTATAAGCGTACAGTGTAGATCCTGATAAGATGGCATGGCTGTGCCAGCTGATCTTGATCTACACTGTTTGCACATGCGAAAAAATGCAAATATATGGAATAAAGTGTTCAGACCATAAAGTGGGCATGGCAGTTAGTAAAGTTATTTCTTTATATTTGTTTTCATGTCACTTTGAAACGCATACTACAGTGTAGCCATTTTATCTGTGATGAAATATGATAAACACCATGATTATTTTACATTTCTTATGTTCAAAATGTGTCTATAAAGATTATGCACTAATTTTATTAAGTTTTATGCATTTATATTCATTTATTTAAATTTTCATTTTCATTTTTGTTCAAGTTTTATTTTTGTCCTAGTTGTTGAGGGTGACTGGAGTAGTAAAGGGTGATTGGCATAGCAATACTTGTAGATGCATTCTGCTCTTTAATTATTGATTGTTTTTAACCGTTTACTTAACCCATTCCTCCATATACACACCTTTATGGCATAGGCGAACAGTGTAGATCCAGATCAGCCAGCACATTCGTGCCATCTGATCAGGATCTGTCGCTATTTGATTTATTAGGTTATTTTGACCAAAATGAACCCAGTGCAGATCCTGATCAGACGGCACGATGTGCAGGCTGATGTGGATCTACACTGGTTGCACATGCATAAAAATGTGTCTATATGGGGGAGTGGGTTAATATTTACATGTTTTGTTATGTGTGCAGCCAGTGTGAATCCAGATTAGCTAGAACATCTGTACCATCTGATCTGGATCTCTGTACCATCTGATCCGGATCTCTGTACCATCTGATCCGGATCTACACTTGATGCTTCTGGGTCAGAAATAATATTATGAATCTTAACAAACAACAGTGCAGATCATGATTAGACGGCAAGGATGTGAAAATATCTGGAATTTATTTTCATATGTTTTCTGATGTCATTGATGATGACATCATGCCTAATTTAGCATTGGCGTTCCTAATCCTTATTACAGTGATAAGAAAAGACAAGGTTTATCCTTTGATTTATGGGATATGGCTGTTTTCCATAGGCAAACAGCGTAGATTCAGATCTCATCTTTGCCGTCTGATTAGGATCTCTACTGATTGCTGTTTTTATTCATTAGATCATTTCTGTCGAAAAAGCAAACATTGTAGATCCTTATCAGCTGACTTAGTGTGATGGCTGATCTGGATCTACACTGTTTTCATGTTTGATAAAACCTGTATTGATGGAGTAAAGGGTTTATGAGGAATTACTTTTTTCTTACAGTTTTTTTTTTCTCTTCAAAACTTTGCCCACTGTCTTCTTGTTATTGATAAACACTTACTAATTTCAAACATTCAAATCAAATCAAATCAAATCATTTTATTGGTTTATATCCAAACAAACAGGATTGTTACCACAACAGTACAAAGACAATACAAACATACAATGCGTATTAATGTAGTAATCATAAGTAATAAATAGAGAAATATACAACAAGCGGAGATTGTTAATCCAGTATGTGGATTTCCATTCCGTAACAGTGCTTGCTTGTTAAGCTATAAACATAACCCTATGATAACTTTGACAGTCTTAATTGATATAAATTATGAATGCTGTAAATGCATATTTTTAAAATATCACTGTCAGTACATGAATTGCCTAAAATAAATTGCAATTTCTCTCCATCATTAAGCAAACTAAATGATGGTACACAGTCATTCAACAGATTAACCATATTATTCCTTTCTGTCTGCAGCTCATTACATCATTACAAGTGTATCTCATCTTCAACATCTTATTTACAAAGAGGACAGGTACTCTCCTCTAAAGGGATATTTAGGTGGCGTCCTTTTTCAATTAACAAATTGCTATTACTTATTCTTAATTTGACAAAAGTGGATACTGCTTTTCTGTCAGCATTTGAAATTCTAGTTGTCAGATTATTCAAAAATTGTGCTTCAAATTTATTCTCATTTCCAGTGCTAAAAAAATGTTTATATGTACATGTACAGAATCAAACTAAATAGTGGTGAATATTGTATTTGTCTAAACTTGCTAGTTGTTTTTGCTTGTCACTTTATTTTATAGAATGAAATGTCATATGACAAACTTTATGACTGTGCAATTTGAAATAAAAAATGTGACTTTTATTAAAAGTTTCTTATTTATCACCAGCATTCATCAAGGGAAAGAACTGTAATATTGAAAACAAACAAAAATGATCGTTGTTAGCTCCCTTGAATCTGACCTAACGCTCCACTATCATGTCATGATATTCTCTTTTTTTTACGTTATTCTAATCCAAAGGAAACGAAAAGGAATCACTTCGTTCAGTAACATTGCAATTCCTTGTACAATTTTTTATGCCCATATAAAGTGCGAGGCATATAGTAATGCACTCGTCTGTACATATGTCCATCCCTATGTTGGTACATACCCCAAATCTTGTAGCATCAACTTTTCATTAACTATTGGTCCGATTTCTTTCTGACTTGCACAGACGATCAAGCAGGATGTGCAGATGATCATAAAGCAAAGATTTTTTCTTGCGACCATTTTTACCACAGTTATGGCCCTTTGTTACAAATGTTGTTGTAGCAGTGGGGGTAACAGTGTCCAAAGACACATTCTAGTTTCAAACTTTTTCAGAATGTATATGATCATGTTGGAGATCAGCAATATGCAAATAGGAATAGAACAGATTTATGCCTGTATATTTATTGAAGAACTTTTAACATTTTAATGTTGTCCAATCCAATTGAAGCCTTATTCTCATCAAACTTGACAAAATCAGTGGCAAAGTAGGTAAGTGTTCTTGTGATAACTGTATCTTTCAAACAGCAACTTCAGAGTTCTGTTGCAAACAATATTTTCTTTTTATGCATAATCTGTGCTATGTTATTAAAGCAATTAGTTCATATTACTTGACCAACCAGAGTTTTTCACTTCAACTTGGTCATTAACGATGAAGTCATAATCACCTAACAAAAATAATAATTTTCTGATGGTAAACAGTGTGACATACAACTTTATTAAGTTACAGTCTCAGGACAGTATATGTATATTACTTCATTTAATTCAGCTAGCAGTGAGTAATAATGTTGGGTCTGGAAAAGATACCGCAAAGTGTTTTCCCCTCGAAACCAAAAGTAGACATGAAGGGAATCTTTCAGAAGATTTTTATGGTTGGTTTTCCATATCAGTATTATCTCAACAACATATTTTGGTTGTGTTTATCTTTTGAGTTATGTAATATTAACAGTATATGCAACATATTCTTCAGAACAGTGTTTGTAAAGACATGGTGTAAATTTTATTTTGAAAATAACTCATCTTGAAAAAAAGTAATTCAAAGTTGATGCATTACCCCACCCAAGTAGCAGGTTTGCGCTCCTTAATGATCCTTACTAAGAGCATGTTGAACCTGTCCAACTGATGTCTAAGGGAAACTTGTTGCCCCTAAAATGCCTTAAAGTGTATGAAACCTATTCAAATGACACCCAATGGAAGCATTTCCCCAACAGATGCCCAATGGTCACGTGTGAAACCCACTGTGATACCTGCTCACAGCAAGCATGTTGAACCTTCACAACAGTTATCTGCAGGAAGCATGTGAAACCCCACTGGTAGCATGTGACATTGACATAACAGATGCCCACTACATGCATGTCGAAGCCAACAGGGGTAATGTGAAGCACAATAGCTATTAAAGGGAAAGAACTTTAGTTGTCAAAATATTGATGATGTAAGTGTTTCCTCCCTTGACTGTTGCAAGAGAGACGGGGAGTTTGAAAACCTGTAACTATACTCTAAGAATGCCGCAGCAAACAAAACGCCTTATTGGAAATTTTGCATCTGATGCTGAAATTATAATTGAGTCTGGCACACGAAACTTGCAATGATTAGCATGACATTCCAAAACGTCAGTAGAATATTTAGAAATTTCAAGATCAAACAGAGATGAAATATATTCCAGAATATAATATCGTATATTCGTCTCACTTGAGTCACGCATACTGCATTTTAAGTCATTTAAATATTTGTGCAAGTGTCTCAGTTGCTGCGTTATTCATGTATCACACATTACTAGAGTAAGCAATGCTTTGTTACAATACGTCAATGGTTCCAATACAATCTAGATTCTAACGTAATATGATTTAAACTAGTTACTAGCTATGTTTCTCTTTCAAATAAAAATTATTAAAGATAATCTTAAAACTTTAATAAACCAAACATCACATGACTTTTTGTCTTGAAGAAAATACTTGTCATCCATCGGAAAATATATTATCACCATCCTAAATGGATACATATACATGCATGTGATTACGTTATAAAGTAACCAGGATTTGAATTAAAAAATAATGTTATTGCGATTTTTATTCTGTTTTCGTGCTTAAAAGATATATTTCGAGGGTCGGATTCAAGATTTTGAAAAAGAGGGCTCGTTTTAGTCGTTTTGGGATAGTTGCATAATAATTTATAATTTGTGGCTAAGATCCCCATCAGAATTAAATATTGATGGCTACGAAGGGGTTACCCCCTCTGGATACGCCCCTGTTGTATGGATTACAATGCTTTGAAAGTAGAGCATAGTATTATCTCTCATTTTCGGATAAACCTGTAATTAATTAGAAACACGTCGTCTTCTCGCTGCACATTGTGTGACAAATAAACCGCGTTGCGCATTCACGGTTGTGAGATTACTGCGATTTATATACTGCGTTCGTCTTCAAAAGCGTCCGCCGACCCAGTCGTCTGCTGGGATTTGTTGTGTCTGTGCGAAGTCTCTTAACATACATGTGATGTTATACTTTTCTTCTTATTTGTGACTTTTGGAATAACCTTTCCGAAATGGGAACTAGGTAAAATACTTAACAAAATATATTTATTATTGAGTTTTAATTGTTTTTGCTGATCATTTATGCATTTTATTCAATTGTCGTCTGGTTTTCGGTATTTACATAGAACAGGTGTTACTTACATTTGTCGATTGTCGTCTGTATATTTTGTATCTGCACTATTATCTGACAGTTAGAATAATTAATTTGGAAATTAAAAACGGTTCAATCATGTGTCTTTCCAGGTCTTTAATTAGTGTTGCAGTTTTCCTAATAGGGCTGATTGGTACATCAAAGGCTCAACGAAGGGGCGACACAGGTAAACTTTGAAAACTTAAGGAAATGATTTTTTTGATTTCGATTAATATTGGTGTACTGTAGACTGCAAATCATGGATACAGATCATTGATTGATGATAATATATCAATGATAAATGTTTAGTATATCATTTAAATTTTAATAGGTGTACTGATTGATAGAGCATGAGAATTATTTATCGTTAATATGACTTGAGAGCTATGTAAAATAGTTAATATACAAATATAGTGAGGATTTTAATAGAGAGCTGTCATGAATTTTAAGACTGGTATTCAGTTTAAGGTCGATGATCCTGTGCTAAGTTTGTCTGAGCCTCGGCATATTGGCTAACGATACGTTAACATTGTAGTAGGGGCAGGTAATCCAGACTAGTGCCGATGGCATATGATCACCGTGCTGAGCTGGAGAAACTAGTCTTAAAACTCCAGCCTGTGGTTCTTCAATCATAGGTGGCCCATCTGCTTGCTCACTTTTGGGTGTTTTTCCATTAAATGTGAGACAAGGGTACAGGCTATAGTATCTCTCGATCTATGAACACAGGCAGGTGTCATGACACATATTCCATTCCAAGTGCCCCATGCTCTGTACCATATTTTTCTAAGGCAATTCCAAAGGGATAAAAATTGGGAGAATTTTTACTTTAGAAGGGAAAACAAGGCTTGGAAAAACAATCCAGTCATGTGTTAGGTGCAGATTTATTGGTGTTTTTTTTTACATATTTGTTTGCTCATAATTTAAAAAGTCGAACTTCAGCTTACATTAGAATGTACACTTTTTGCTGTGTGGAGTGGCAGCATTTTCTGAATGTTTCCTTTTTTAACAACAGCTTAAACTTTAGATTTTCATTGCCTAGCAAGTCTGATATATAACAGTACATATAAAAGTGCATCAAAAATGTAACTGTCTACATTTTGCCTGTATTATGCCCTGTTGTGTTTTTTTTTTCTAGACTCCATCGATCATACTTACATTTCATACTCCTCACTAATGATTAATTAGGCATGGAAATGGTTGAAATTTACCACCATTTTCCTACTGATTTAGTACTCTTTACTGCAATAGAGGTGAAAGTGACCCATATATTTTCCCAGATTGCAATGCTGATGCATACCATTAAACCCTGTGCCCAAGATCATAAAACTAAATCTAGAGACCAGTCTTAAATCTCAGTGGTTGCCATTTCAGCCAATCAGATGCTTGAGATTTGAGACAGGTCTCAGCCAATCAGATGCTTGAGATTTGAGACTGGTCTCAGCCAATGAGATGCTTGAGATTTGAGACTGGTCTCAGTCAATCAGATACTTGAGATTTGAGACTGGCCTTCAATCTTAGTTTTATGATCTTGAGCCCTGAAGTGTGTCTATAAAATAAGATAAACTTTTAAGTGAGAAAATGAAGTGAAAGAATATCGTTATTTGGAGATGTATATCTGTTTTTTTGACATTTTAATGCAAATGTTACATAAATGTATTTTTTATACACAAGTTATAGAAATGTGGGACATGTGAATATTTTGTTTGTAGCAAGAAAAGACAACAATTAATTAGAAATAATAAAACATAATAAAATTTTTCATGAAATTTCTTACCTAGTAAAAAATGAGTTTCATTTTTTTCCAAATTAAGAACCTGAGTGTTGGTTAATTTGTCTTTAGTATAGTTTGTATTACTTCACGTTTATGCAAAAAAGGTTACTGTCCAGCAGTTAAATATCCTTTTATTACAAATGTTCTATCATTTCATTGTCTTAAATCATTTTTGAAGTATGTGTAATAATTTACATGTGACAGTGATTGAACCAAATTGGTTAAAAACTAGAGTAAAAATACAAAGATTAGTAAAAATTGGTGTAATTTAAGTCAGACAAAATTATCGGTTGTTAACCTAGACCGCCCCAGTCTTTTGAAAACAAAAACTATTTCAGAACTTCAATCCTGAAACGTTTCTTTTAAAAACATCAAGATTTTTAACTTTGATAACACTTTTGGATATACACCACTTGCCTAATGAAAATCTTGGGGCTGAGGGCCGCTATGTCAAGTATAACAGTTTTTTTTTGTCTGTTGTAATTCGAACCATTGGAATTTCATGTTAAACACTTTTCCCAACTTTGGTGGTATATTTAATACCAGTGTTGAAATTGAAAACAGGAGCTTAGATAAAATATATGCTTCTAAAATAGCTCATTCATGCAATTGAGTTTTATGATGAAACCAGTGTTTTTAAACCAGTGCATTTTTATAATTTAAGTTGTTTTGAATCGGTGATACTGTAACTTGGTACAAAGAAAATTTGATATACATGCTTTCATTTGTTCTCGGTATCTTTGCCTCCCCCACTGCTGTGTTACATGTTTGTTTTATTGTTTTTCAATGTCTATTTCAATTAAGTTTTACTGTCACAATATGCTATACCCAGGTCATAAAATGACAACAAAATTATCGAACATGGCCCCCCTGAGGGTACATAAGTTTGCTCTATGATCATTAACCTGTGTAAAAAAGAGGTGTGGCTACTAACCCCCAGGGCAAGGGAGGTTGAGATGGCAAAATGAAGATGGTTGATGTGATAGGACCTTGTTATAAGCAGGTATTAAATGTCTTCATATTATCTTTCAAAAAATTGTGTGTTAGGTATTAGAAGAAGTTGCCAAATCTCAGGACCCAAGATCATAAAACCAAGACTGAACCAATTTCAGATCTGAAGTATTTGGTTGGTTTAAATTGAGTCTCCAAATGGCCCAATCAAAAGATAGAGTTATGAGACTGGTCTCTCATCTTTATGAACTTGAGCAGGTTGATATCCCCACCCACTCCTCCTATCTTCCCACTCAGTGTCTTCCACCAAAGTGCAAAATACTGCCTCTGCAAAAATAAATGATAGCACAATGGGTGAGCAATGGTGATTTGGTTGAAGCATGACTGGGAAATAAAGGATAAGTTCTTATAAACTCTGGGGAGTTTTTTTTAAATGAAATAAAACCAAAGTTTTTAAGATTAGAAAGAGCTGTGACATTACAATATATCTACTATAACACTTGTATTATCATCCAGTTTTACATTAAAATCGGGAACTTTCTGTTATAAAAGTGCAATTACTCATAGTGGTATGAAAGTGGTTTGAGCGTTTTCTTGTCTGCAGAATTAATCATGAGATTCGATGCATGTGCAGCGAGAAATTCCAAGGAAATGATGAATTGCATATTTTTTTGGCGGGAACAGAGATAAACTTAACAGTGTTGTGTGTGAAAGTGTTGTGTAGACAGGATTTTTCACTTTTTTTAAATTAAAAATACTTTAAATTTAGGGACTTGATTGAGCTGTAATTGCAAAATAAGTGCCCCAGCCTCCTTGAATCTGTCATAGTAGTTGATTGTTTCTCTTCAATAATAAATCCACCCCTTTAAATCCACAAGGGACAGTTTACAGAAAAAAAACAACAATAAATTTTCTTCTTATCGCATTTCATAAATTTTTTAATATCAGGGAACATGATATTCTAGATATTTGATTTTTTACACATCTGGTGAATGTATATTAGTTTCTTAGATGTCTAGACTTAGCCATAAGAAATATAAATCATGTTTCTTGTGAAAGCTTGCATTTTCAATTTTGATATTTTCCCATTAATTTCCTTTTATCTTTTATCACATATTCAAAATAGGCTTGAATCAGGATGAGATCTGAGCTCCTCACAATTGGTGCTGTTGGCCAAATAGCAGTCTTTATGATTTAATTTATTTAATCAAATAAGAATTTGAAAAACACAAATGCATATGTCATGTACTGAGATTTCAGTAACTGTTACCAAGTTAACCCTTTACCCCCATGGGACCTGGCTGTTATCCATATGCACACATTGTAGATCCAGATCATCTGGCACATCTGTGCTGTCTGATCAGGATCTACACAGTTAACTTTTTCATTCATTATGTTATTTCTGACAAAAAAGTGAACAATTCATATCCTGATCAGACTGCATGGATGTACCAGCTGATCTAGATCTACACTGCTCCCACATGTGATAAAATCTGTATATCTGTGCCCAAGGTTATAAAACTGAGCATGAAAATCAGTCTCAAATCTCAAGCATCTGATTGGCTGAATTGGCGAATGTTGCCATTTCAACCAATCAGATCCTTGAGATTTGAGACTGGTTTACAATCTCAGCTTTATAACCTTCAACCATGGAGTAAAGGGTTAAGTACTAACCAATTTGAAAGAGAGCACAGTCTAAGAGCTGACCATTCTCAGTTTCACACCTTTTAGGCTATAATTGTGGTATAGGAGAACAGTAGTCTATAATTTGTAAGTCAGTGACTTCTAAAACAAATTTCTGAAATCAGAAAGTTTAATATCGGTGTAGTATTACTTTTGAGCAAATAGAGTGTTGATGTTTGGTGTTGGTCATATGATCTCAAAAGGTTTGTGACCATTCATCTAGTTGGCCTGAATAATTAAGAGGAATTAATTTAATACATCCTATCATATCAATATGATATAGATGTATATGTTACACATTCATGGCTGTGTGGTTTTGGGTGTAAGTCATTCAGTCTGTATTCCCCAAATTGTACACTAATACACTGTGTGGTCTTTGAAAACAGATCTGCTAATTTAGTTTGCTGCATTGCTGCAAGATCTCTCGTGCATGCAATATCTGTTTGTTCTTTTTTTTATTCTGCATAACCTTTTCCTCCAAATATGTGCATTTTATCGCATGTGTGACCAGTGTAGATCCAGATCAGCCAGCACTTTCATCTGATCTGGATCTACACTGTTTGCTAATGCGAAAAAAGGTATATATATGGAGGAAATGGTTAAATGCACACTTGGGTACCCAGTTGATAAGTTGTGTTCACTTTTTAACCCTTTAAGTACTTAAAGAAACAGCTTGTGTCACATTTGGGACAAATTAGAACACCAGGGCCCAAGATCATAAAACTAAGTTTTGAGATCAGTCTCAAATCTCATGGATCTGATTGGCTGAAATGGCGACTGATCGCCATTTCAGCCATTCAGATGCTTGAGATTTAAGACTGATCTCCAGATTTAGTTTTATGATCTTGGGCACAGGGATACTTCAAACGTTACCAATTGTCACACCAGGCTTGTCAGACAGGTCTATGTCTGTGACCGCATAGGTGTATTAACCCATTCCTCCATACACACAGCCTTATTGCATGGGCGAAGAGTTTAGATCCAGATTATCCAGCACTTCAATGCCGTCTGATCAGGATCTAAATTGTTCGCCTTTTGATTTGTTAGTTTATTTCTGACCAAAAGTGACCAGTGTAGATCCTGATCAGATGGCATGGATGGGCCGTCTGATCTGGATCTACACTGGTCGCACATGCGTAAAAATACGTATATATGGAGGAAAGGGTTAATGTCTGTGACCGTATAGGGTTATTTGAAAGATGTCAAAAAAAGTGCACTCCATTACGAAGATAGATTACAGATACTTATTGCACAATGTCAATAATTAAGGATATAGGTGTACAAAGTAAATATTTGTATATAGATAATAGGGTGATTGCTTTCAGATTCATTAAAACATTATTCAAACATTATGTAAGAAGCAAATTGATATCTTTACTGACTTGATCATTAGTGGTTTTATTTTTTGTTTAAATTTTAGGTGGACATCATATTTGGTTGTTTGTTTGTGTGTTTTGTAGAGTTACATAATGTAAAACTTTGATTGCATTGTACTGAAGTGATACTGCAGCATTAAAGGTTTTAGACTAAGAAAATTAATGATAGATTTTGCAATTCTGTCATATCATGACCTTAAAAGTTAGAGTTATGAATCTGTTTCCATGTCTGATGCACTCTATCACAAATGAGTATATACAAGCAAAACTTGTGCTGGGCTTAAGTTGTCAGGATTACAGAACCCTTATTTTGTGACACTTTTGTGAAATGATAGATTGTTGGCTTCCAGTGTTGCCTTGATTTGAAGTTATGTAGCAACTTTATACTGATGATGATGATGATGATGATGATGATGATGATGATGATGATGATGATTGATGTGCAGTCTGATCCGGATCTACACTGGCTGCACATGTGATAAAATGCATAAACATGTAATTGTATGGAGGAAAGGGTTATAACACTAATGCAGTATGCTATGTTACACTATCCAAAACGCAGTTTATACATTAATTTAGGAAAGAAATCTACTGTACAGACAACAACTCAAAAAGAGGATCACAGAAGATAGCTTTTGATTCTCAACTATGTGATACAATTAAAGTATTCAAGGATAAAATGTTCAATGAATTACTTATTGTCTACCATGCTCTTACATACAGTATAACACTTAAGTGTCTTTAATTGGAAACCCATTAATTATCTCAAGTGTTTATCAATTAAGGCCATGATATATAGTACCTGAACAGGGCAGAGATAGATTAGACTAATTGATATTTTTTCTCAATGAAATAGTTACATGATTGAAAATGTTCTTGGCTACTTTATAGTAGGTATAAAACAGCCAAACAAAATATAATGGGAAAAAATATTTTGGTAATAAGCAATTACTGCACATTTTGTCTGCATACTAAAGTTTCTAAAATTCAAAGCAATAAACAAGTATGTCACATCCAGGTCTACACTCAGTCTGTTTGATATTCATTAACAAAATTCAGTTAATACACATTGAATACTTATAAATTTCTCTAAAATGCCTACTGACAAACAGTGTATGGACTGGTTTGATTATGTCTTGATATTAATTAAGGTGACTAACAATATAGAAAATTGTTTCATTTTTTGTTTCTGGCAATACCATGTTTATATAATGTAGATCTGAGACACTAAAACCTTTGAGTTTCTGAAAGTTGACTGAACAAAAGGGCTTTGTGTAAGAGAACTATTTACTCCATTATATACTGATTTTACTGCAGATGTGAACATTGTAGATCCAGATCATCTGGCACATCTGGTAAGAAATAAACTGATGTATCAAACAGCAAACTGTAGATTTGTAGATTCTGATCAGAATGTACTGGGTTGAAGGTTATTAAGCTGAGTTTGGAAACCAGTCTCAAATCTCAAGCATCTGATTGGCTGAAATGGCAACCAGTCGCCATTTCAGCCAATCATATGCTTGAGATTTGAGACTGGTTTCCATGCTAAGCTTTATAACCTTGGGCACAGATGTGCTGGCTGATCTTAGTCTACACTTTTCGACCATGGATAACAGCCATATCCCATGGAGTAAAGTGTTAATTGGTAGGTGCAAGAGAGCGACATCACTACGTTACTTACCCTTCCCATATCAGTGGTTTACAGTAATCGTTGAAAGGGTAGCTTTAAAAGGACTATTAAGTATGTATTGCATTCACACAGAGATAAGGCACAACACTGGTTGCACAATCGGCCAGGAAATCGGAGCAGACTTCGCAAAAAAATTAGCTAATCAGTGGCAAGGTGTTCCCCTTAATTGTCGTGGTACAACTTAATTTATGAATGAAATTTGTAAGACCTCCCCTTACGGTTTATCTTAGAGGTCTTGAATCTATACAATCACACAGAGGGGTTTAAATTTCTGATTTTGTTGAAAATACTTGCCAACTATATGAAAAATACTTGCCAAATGTACTCAATATCCTAAATAAACTTTTAAGAATAGACATTAATGACAAAATGTTCATGTTTGAATACAAAATACACTACTAAATTCTAGGTTCATTGAGTGAGATTTTTGTTGACTGCATTCAAAGTAAGTTTAAATTTGGAAAAAGTTGGATGATGGCTGAAAATGTACAATTCATGTCATATATATTTCTTTCTGGTCAATTGAGCTCACAAACTGAAGCTAATAAATTCAATATTTAACCCTTTACTACATGACCATGGCTTAAATCCCATTTATGACCAGTGGTGATCCAGATGGGCCTGCACATGCAAGCTGTCTCAGATCTAGATCTAAACTATTCACTTTTAGATTAATATGATTATGCAAGCAATGTAGATTTTGATCAGACTGCATGGATATGCAGGCCAATCAGGGTCTGCACTGGCGACACATGGGATTAGCCATTTCGATTGAGTACAGGGTTTCTTCTTGAAAATCAGTCCTCTGCTATGCATAATGTTTCAAGTACATTACTGAAGTTGAAATCGGATGTTTACCAGATACCTATTCTCATTGCACCAATTCATTGAATTAATTAACATCTTAGTAAGTTCGAAAATTGAAGGTGGATTATCATGTTCTTTTAATCTCAAAATTATGGCTATAAACATTTCAAAATTAGTTGTGTTTAATTTATGTACTTTTACTAATGTTACAATGCAAAAGAAGTACTTTGGCCTACAACAACTTTCCTGGGGAGTAATCTAACTTGGTTGCACAACCAGTCTATTTTTACTGTGGTGTAAAAATCACCTGCCACATCTGTGCCATTTGATCTGGATCTACACAAGAAACGTGTGTATTCATTAGGTAATTTCTGGCCGAGAAGCAACCATTGTAGATGCAGACCATAATGTATAGAGTAAAGGGTTAAATAATATCATGGTGTTACATTCTGAAGTATTGCTTATTTAAATAAACACAGACATTTTATTAAGAAAAAAATCACTAGATTCTGATCATCCCCCTTTAGTGTGTACTGTCTGGTCTGATTGGTACTTGTGCAAGTAGTAATTTATCAGGTGATAAAATTTTATCTGTATAGTTATGAAGTTTTACAAAATTCTTGCACAAACTTAGCATAGTAATCAGTGATTTTTATGAGATCATTGCATAAAATCTTCTCTTGTCTAAACATCTTAAGATAAAATTGTCATCAGATTTGATACCTACCTTTAACTCATAAAATAAAGTGAAGAAAAAATACCTGAAATATTTCTACTTTTAATCTTTTATCATGGTATAACAGGGTATGTGAGCAGTCTGGAGAGAAAAAAAAAAAGAAAGTTGGAGTGAAACTTTCTGATCCACTGTCTGAATACACCCAGCGCCATGCCCTCCATGCTGTTTTACTGATAATATAGTGTAACATCCGATGACTGCATTTGTTTTTGGTTACCCAAATATATAACTGATCATTGTTAATTTGACCATTACATGATAACCCGTTTATACAACCAAGCATCATCTTATGGCAGATTATAAGATATGGGTGAATTTAACATTTTTCTGGTGATCAATACCAATTAACCCTTTCCTCCATAGATACACCTTAATTGAAAGAGCGAACAGTTCAGATCCAGATCAACCGGTACATCTGTGCCGTCTGATCAGGATCTAAACAGTTTGCTTTTTAATTTGTGAGATTATCTCTGACCAAAATGCAACCAGTGCAGATCCTGATCAGAGGGCACGGATGTGCCGGCTGATCTGGATCTACAGGGTGGTCCGACAAAGGTGTATATACGGAGGAAAGGGTTAAGAGATCTTTGTAAAACATTTTACTAATAAAAATATATAAATTGTTTGTCACATGACTGTCAAGTTGTATACTAGTTTTCAGACTACTGACTGTGGAAAAATCTAAAAATGGAATCACTCAAAACCGAACTACATAGTGCAAAGAAATAGTGATTGGTAACTTGTAATTTAGAAAGCTGATAAGCTCTGTTATTTTAATTGTTTGAAGCCAACTGATTTTATCAATTAATTAACAAAGTTGCAGAATATGCATGTCTAGTCCTCATAATGTGATTTACAGTACATGTGGTGAGTAACTCTTACAAACTTCAGTTAGTTTTGCCGACCCCTCTCAGTACCTTTCCTGATTTGATTTAAGTAATGTCTTTTCTCTGTTAAGGTTATTTCCCTAATACAGAAGTGACTTCCTGTCTGGCAAGTATAAAAGGGAAGAAAAATCATACTATATTGTTTAAGTAATACGAAATATGATGACATATTTACTATTTAAAGCTATCCAATACCTTTTATTGGAAAAAATATAGTTCAAGGAAATTTGGTAACATATTCTAAATGGAAACAACTCTCAAAAGTGTCATGTTACATTGTGACAAAGAAAGATTGTTTAGAATCCTATGAAAATCATATTCAACAAACAACCACCCGCTGTTTCCAAAAAATTCAGGAGTTGTTGTACCCCAAAATATTGTTCATCAAAATTAATTCATATTTTGCAATACCTTAAAGTTTATTAATAATGTTTGTATGGGATACACAGTACAGTTTTATGCACCATTTCATATGAAAAGAACTTTAATATGTCTGGATGCATATATCATTTTCAATAGACATTGACTCTAGGGGGTTGCTTGAATATTCACCACAGTTTTAAGACATCCAAGTTCGCACAAAAAACAAAATTGAATTATGTTCTCTATAGTGGTTTGCATTTAGCTTTATTGAAAATGGCAGTTATTTGTCAGACCTTTTAAGCCCTTTAAAGTTGTAGTCCTGAGGCTTTACTCCATTGAATATGACTTTTATCAGTGTCAGTCCAGATCAGTGCCCAAGGTTATAAAACTGAGCATGGAAACCAGTCTCAAATCTCAAGCATCTGATTGGCTGAAATGGCGACTGGTCGCCATTTCAGCCAATCAGATGCTTGAGATTTGAGACTGGTTTCCAATCTCAGCTTTATAACCTTCAGCCCAGCTGGCACATCTGGGAATTTTAACTTTGGACAGATATGCCCATGAAATCTTCAAATGCTTCATTTTCACAAAGTAAACAAAATGTGGAGCCAGACTGGGGAGGGAATATAGGTGGAGATGGGGCTCCAACCTGGAACTGCTGACCTGCAGGTTAAAAGCTGTCATGAAGCCAGCGACCAAACTTGTACTTGGAAACATTGAACCTCGGTCTGAGGTGCGGATATAAAATGGAATGTCACTTTGATTAACAAGCTTCCGTTTTATGTTGCCTCATTATCAGAACACGAGATGGTTATTGCAAAGAATTTGTTATGTTGTTTTCATTAGACAGGATTTATCATTATATTACTTGTACATTCCATGTTAATTGACAAAGAGAGTTCTTGGTTTAATACCAAATTCTTAAAAAAAATATTCCTAATGCATGACATGAACAATTTTCAGTGTTTGTAACAAACAAATTACATAGGCAGTTAAACATGCAAACATGCATTTAAGAATTACAGATACAAGTTCGTAACTCTAATATACTGTTTTTGATGTCAATTGCAAGAATCCACTGTGTTTCTGCAATGCAATCTATATGCAATTTCTGCGGTTTCCTGAGAAGAAAACCCCATGGGGATGACAATATACAAAATTCTCTGGTGCCAGGAATGTGCGCACCTTAAAAAGCACTGCACCTGCAGCTAGTAGGTTTAGATTCCAGTAGATTAAGACTATAAAAGAACAGTTATTTTCCCTGATAAATTATATATTACAGCATTATTATTTCATTTAGTTAATAAATTCGTTTAAATTCGTTTAAGTGCTGTGTTTTCAAGAGGATTTACTTTGCACTTATACTTTGTTGGTGATTTCAGTCATTTGATTCCAAAAATACTAGCAAAAATAATTAAATTGTCTGAAATCTTACAGTATCAACGAAACATGTGGTGTTACAGAAATTAACTTTTCTGTGAAGAACTGTTACAGATAATTGATTCTAATCTCATAATTGTTGCTAAAATGTAAGTGATCTATTCAAATGAACCTAGTATGTTTTCTTTTTATTCACTCTTTCCTCCACAGAAACGTCTTTATTGAATGGGAGAACAGTGCCCAAGATCACAAAACTAAATCTGGAGATCAGTCTCAAATCTCAAGCATCTGATTGGCTGAAATGGCGACAAGTCGCCATTTCAGCCAATCAGATCCTTGAGATTTGAGACTGATCTCAAAACTTAGTTTTATGATCTTGGGCCCAGTCTAGCTCCAGATCAGTTTGCACATCTGTGATGTTTGATCAGGATCTACACTGTTCGCATTAAGATTCATTTATTTCTGACCAATATGCGACCAGTGCAGATTCAGATCAGATGGCACAGATGCAATCTAGATCTACACTGGTTGCACACACATTAAAACTTGTATATATTAAGTAAAGGGTTTAAATGTAGTAAATATTTTGATGCATTTCTTGTATCCATGACAATGTCACTTCTTTATTGAAAAAATGTTTTTAGGTTCATTGCAATTTTAACACACACTCCTTTGTGCCGTTTCAGAAATATATAGTGAGAACAACCTTAAATTGTTTATCTCTATCTTAAATTGAAGCCATTTTGGAATTTTTATTTTTTCGTTTTGTAAGATGTGGTTTAAAGTTATCAGTGTATTTTGTCTAGTTTATGCCATCAAGCACGGCCGAATGTTTATTGCATTTGTAATACATCTGAACGTAAGAATGCATTTTATTGATGCACAGTAATGCAGTAATGCGCAGCTTGTCTGTTCTGACATTGCCCCTCAGCTATGCACCTATTTGTTTTTAGAAAGTTTTCAACAGCATGCTAATTACGTTGTTTAAAAAAAGAAATTAATTTCTTCTGCGTCTGGAATGTTATCAAATTTATACATTGCAATATGCCACAAACTGGCAACTGGATTTATAAACCATTATTTTGACAAATTTCATTTTCCATGGTTTTTAACAATATAATTATTGTGTGAAATATTTTTGATTTTAAAAAATTTGCAAAGTTCTGTGATGGGCTTTATTAATATATTTTTCCTTTGATGTTCTTGTTTAACTTCTTAGTTGCACTCCAGGCAGATCATGCATCAAACTTTAACCCTTTATTCCATAATTATTATACTGATTTTATTGTGTAACAAGGGTTCTGAAAAATCCACGCCTGAACCAAGGATTGAATTAAAAAGCAACCAGTGTAGATCCTGATCAGATGGCACAGATGTGTGAGCTGATCTGGATCTACACTCAGGCCATGGATAACAGCCATATCTCATGGAGGAAAGGGTTAAGCACCAAGTACAGTTAAAAATGAGCATCTTGCTTAACAATATTGTCCAACATCACACTAGTAATCACTGTTGATGGGCATGTTTCTTAACTCTTGACTTTTTTTATAGTTATTTCCCCTTTTGAAATTTAAACTTTTGGTAGCCTCATACATTTATACATGTATATTGATTTTATTATACTGCCAATAGATACCATGAGCTTGAAAGCTCATTGTGTGTGAAAATTATCTTAAATTTTAGTTACTCAAATACCCATTTTTATGGGGATGCAGATTTTGTATTTTTTGGAGATTGTTTTCTCTGGATTTCGTGTTATTGCACAGGTGTTCATGCTACATAAAACTGTCTTATCTGACCCAGACATACAAGATTTTCTCCAAATTTGGTGATCGAAATCCATGTTCTAATTGTTTCCATATTGTGTACATGTCATTCATTTACCAGCGTTGATTTACAGAGATCAAAGGGTGAAGCAATTAGCGTAAGAAAACCTTTTAAAATCATTCATTTCAGTACCGGCCGTTATACCACGAGGGCAACCTTTGATGAAACCCGATTCCAGGTTTTAGTTCTTAAAGATCTAAGTTCATTTTGACAAAATATTCATTAGTTTGAGTGATAGCTATTCATTTTGACAGGTTTTCAAAAAAGTCATTAGCCTAATGAAGTATAGTTTTGTTTTAAAGTAATTGATATGTCAGTTAAAGCTGGTATGAAACATAGTTTGTTATGAGACTGAGCAATAGGAATTGTGTAATTGTTCAATAACAACATTCATGATTACTTCAATGGTTTGCCAGTTATGAAAAGATGAATTAGCTAATTAGCCCTAAATGATCATTCTACATCTTTTGATACTGTCAGATCTGTTTATCTACACAAAATCACATTTGTCATTGTTGCACTTAAATACTTAATTAATATATTTACATAATAACAGAGAGACAGAAATAAATATTTGGAAATATTCATGAAGATGACACTTAAGGTGTAGGTGATAGTCATGTATACATAATCATTTTTCATCAGAGCATGATTGGTTCCCAGCTTGCCTAGACAACTTCTACTGGCCCGCCACTTACAAGCTTAGATCTCTTGTGCACAAATAGGGAGACAAAGACTTTTATGCTAGCAATGAATTACACACAATCATCTTGAACTAAGCATTTATCAAGCATAAGATGCGCTTTGAAAATCTTAGTTGTTAGTGCACAGCAGCTTATAAAGTTAGAGTACTTCAAAAGTGACCGTTTAGCTTGTAACCACTTTCATCTTCAAGGCATATCTATCCTTTGTCCTATATATTTATTCATAGTCTGCCTAGAACAGAGGCAAAATTAAATAAGTTAATTATAACATGGGAAAGAATGTAAATAGGTGAAGTCACGCATTCACTGCTACTGTTATTGTCTCAGATCTTGACAAACCAAACAGCCTTACCCTCTTTTGTGGAGCACATTCCAGGGTGTGAATGAAAAGGCTTTTAAAATGACGCTGGTTTGGTGGAATAGAGGCAAAATTAAATCGGTCAATCATAACATGACAAACCAGCCTTCTTCTCCTTTTCCGTGGAGCACATACCAGGGTGTGAAGGAAAAGGCTTTTAAAAATGACATTGGTTTTTATATATCATTCTGTTGAAAGTGTTTATTTAGTTGGTCAGTAAGCCATTTGGTATATCAGGACAATCTTTTTAATCCCATCTCAGAAGATGAAGTCGATCCATTAACACATGGTCAGTGTAAACAGCCATGCTGATCTATGCATTTAAATCCCCTGGATTAGCCACGCTGATCCCCTTTTACCTTAAAATGTCTTACTTTACTTAATGTTCATAGATAAACAGATGATTATATATTTGTCGAAATATGTTAACATGACCAAAGATGATTTATTTAAGCTTTGTTTAAATTTGTTTGATATAACTCAAACAAGTTTTAAACGTTGACCGTAACAGTCCAAGTCCAATGGTCAAATTGGATAAAATTCAGATAAACATTGAAATTTGCGCCATGAAATAATGATGTTATTTGATCGGTAATAAAATGTGGTTTATTAGAGGACAGTGATTTTGATCAGCTGGTTTTAGAAGGTTTAAATTGTAAAACTTGGCGTTGTGTACATTTGTTTGTATGTTCAGTCACTTGTTTCAGAGTGATTTTATCACAACTGGGAAATAATAATTTTGGTTTGACCCTGTACTCCGTATATGTGACTTTTATCAAATGGGTGAACAGTGCCGATCCAGATAAGCCCATCTGTGCTGGCTGATCAGGATCTAGACTGTTTGCTAATTGGTCAGAAACAAAGTAATGAATCTTAAAGCCAACAGTGTTGATCCTGATCAGATGGCACAGATATGTTAGATGATCTGGATCTAGACTATTTGCCCAAGCGATAAAAGGGTATCTACGGAGTAAGAAGTCAAGCTGAATCTTTCTCCCTTTACTTTGAGGATATGACTGATATCCTGCCATCTGATCAGGATCTACACGGCAGCTTGCTTCGAGATTCATTAGGTTATTTCAGACCAAGGAGCAACCAGTGTAGATGCAGATCAGTAAGGCAAATGGTTGTCTTAGCTTTTGCTTATAAGTGTAGCTTTTGCTTATAAGTGTGTTATCAAATCTGTCTTGGTCTAAATAAATAGATTTAAAGAAGCTGTCATTATTAGATCCTGATGAAACTTACTCAGAATTAATGGCAAAAAGTAGGTCAAAAGCTTGTGCTTAAAACTGTGTTTGTGTAAATAAATAGATGTTAAGAAGCTTTAATTATTTGATGCTGATGAAACTTACTCAGAATTAACATAAAAAGTAGATCAAAAGCTTGTGCTTAGTACTTTGTTAGATTTAGTCAAGGCCAAGAATGAGTCAGTGTAGTTCATCCTAACCTGGACAAAGCTGCTGGAAATCATCTTTTACCTTACAATGCTGTTATTCCAGACAGTGGAATGATTCCCAGTGGTATGATTATAATAGACATCTCTAAGAAATACTTATATCATTATATCTGCATTACAGTCATTCAGGCTGGCCTGACTCCAATGACACAATTATCATTTGTACTCCAAGTGAAAAAGAATGGCATCCAGTCGAGTTGATTATTGATGTATATTTTTATTTAATACTATTTTTATTGTGGCCTTTATGTCATTCCAGCAGCATTTTTAGAGAGAAGGTATTCAAATGTCAAACCACTGAAGCCAGAAGTGGTTTTATTGTTACTCTCAAGCTTATGTCAAATGACTTGATAATCCAGTTACCACTGAATGTACTTTGGTCAACACATTTAGCAGTCAGGAATATGTATGTCTCTTTTGAGGGGTCAAAGGGGCACTATTAGCATTTTTGGCACAGGAAAGTTACCATCCTTGTTATGGGGTATCGCTTATATCCCTTGGGTGATCAGTGTAGATCCAGATCAGCCTGCACATCTTTGCTCTCTCATGGTCAGAAATAATGTTATGACTTTAAAAGTAACTCTGTATCTACACTGGTTGCAAATGGGATATTAGTTCATATTTGTATCTACTAACTAATTTCATGCATAGATCATTTTTCTAGATTTTCCACCAAGCTTGCTCTGAAAAGATTGTATTTCTTGAATTGGGGTCAGTACATATCAACATTTTTACACAAAAATGGGCAAAAGTGGTTTGTTGTCTCAGTAATTAATAACAGTTGTCTGAATCTATGATATAAAATGCCAAGGAATTAATTTTTATGTAATTGATGGCGATCAAATTTTCCAAATGTGCGTGTTGGTCATCGATTTAATATACGTAATTAATTTGTTGATGGAGATTGAATTTCACAAATTAAAAGGTAATTTGGGTGAAGAATTATATACTTATTCTTGGTATGACTTACTGTTTTGTCTGCACTTTGAAGCAGGTTATATAACTGTTATCAGTTTTTTTTGGAAATTAAGTATAGGATAGAGTCTATTAAGACGTTTCTATAGAAAATAGAAGCCGAAACGAGCGCAGCGAGTGCAGGCTTCTATTTTATATAGAAACGTCTTAATAGACTCTATCCGACTTAGAAGTTGCCCTACATTTGTAGCTTTGCGCATGTGCAATTGAAAATAGATCACTATTTTGTTCACTGTAAAGTAGAAAATAGAAAGGTGTTCTATTGAAATAAATCGCTGAGGAATTTGAATTTTCATAGCTTCTGATTGGCTACAAATGTAGGGTAACTTCTAATTCTGCTTAGCATCCAGTGTAATTGACCTTGAAAGTGTGTCAAACATAAGTATCATGTGGAAGTTGAGAAGTCAAATAATCCCAATTTTAGATTCATTGGGTTATTTCTAACCAAGATGCAACCAGTTTAGATCCAGATCAGATGGCATGGATGTACAAGCTGATCTGGATCTACATGTGTTAAAACACTTATATACAGATTAAAGGGTTAAGATACTTTAAGATCATTTTGGTCATGTAGCTGTAAGCCATAGAGCTTATATGCCTTGGCTGTTTGTCCGTAGAGTGAGTGTGTTTCTATCCATGTGTCGCATAATTGTAGGTCATTATAAATGAGCACTGTAAAATAAATATCAAACTAACCCAAACAATTTAAAATAACTTACCTGGCGTATATTTCTTTCTTAATTGTACAAGGTTTTGTTAACTCATGGTGGTCTGTGACCTTTTCGGGCTTTCATTCAATTTACCGAGATAATCGTTTACGTTTTTTTACAGGTTAAAGTGTTAATACCTGGTAGTTGTTGGTGACACACAATTATACTGACATGCAATTATACCTCTCTGTTATAATTGACATGCTCATTCACAGTGACTGTAAGTCTGTATATCATTGACCCAAGCTCAACAGAATTAAAATAATTATATTGTCTTTAGCTATTTTGTTTTTGAATTTTAAAAATTCTTCTGATTGCAGAAATCATATGTAACAATGATCTCTTGACTCCCAGAGATTTAAGTAAAACGGGGGACTACCCCATGTCCTGTCAAAAATTTTTATAAACTATGTTAATTTTGGGATTTGTTTTACCGATCCCTTTTGCTTTCCAGAAATTAAACAATTTAAAATACTGCTAGAGAGGCAGCATGTTCGGATGCATAAATCCAGAGCCATTTATAGAAATGAACTGAACTGAACTGTCCAAAACTTGTATTCGGACTTTTGTTTATTTTACTTTGAGATCTTCGGTGGCTGCGTGAATTAAAGTTATTGTTTCAATGTATTTTATCAAAATTGTTCATCATGACTTCAGGCTTCATGTTTTCATTTGTTCAGACTTCATGATTGTATTTGTTTTAATGTGGAATGTTGAGGGAGGGGTCATTACTGGGAGGGGTCATTACTTGCACACTTAAAGATCAGGGGCAATCAGATTTCATTACAATTAATTCTGTTTACTTTTCTTGCTTCAGTTAAGGATTCATTCTAAGGGTAAAGGTCAGACATTTGATCGACACATGGTTGTAAATCACAGCGATTACCAATAGGATAATTGGCAGGTAAATGCACTAGAAACCAATGTATTGACAAAATGTTTTCTTTCCTTAAAAATTGGCACACCATGATTTGACAGTTGGACAAAGGGAAAGGAAAAAAGACTGTGTCAAACTTCAGAATTGTCTACAGCGCTCAAGATCATAAAACTAAAATTGTAGACCAGTCTCAAATCTCAAGCATCTGATTGGCTGAGATGGTGACTGGTCTCAAATCTCAAGCATCTGATTGGCTGAGATGGTGACTGGTCTCAAATCTCAAGCATCTGATTGGCTGAGATGGTGACTGGTCTCAAATCTCAAGCATCTGATTGGCTGAGATGGTGACTGGTCTCAAATCTCAAGCATCGACTAGTTGCAATTTCAGCCAATCAGAAGCTTGAGATTTGATACTAGTCTCCAAATTTAGTTTAATGTTTTTTTTGGGTCCAGATATCATTATTCCTTTACTCCATTTATAAGGTTTTATCTCATATGCAACCAGTCTTGATCCAGATCAGCAGGCACATCCATAGATTCAGATCAGGATCTAGACTTTAGATTCTGTGCTGGCGGATTGGGATCTACCAGTGCCATGTAGTCTAATCTGAGAATCTACAAGTGTTGCCAATGGGATATACCCCATAACAGATCAATCTTCACATTTCAAATGATATTCAATTCAATCATTTCAGAGATGATTCCCTTCAACTTCCCCTTTTAAATCTGTACAACCTTATAAAAGGTCACTTGTAAATGTATGAATACTAACTGTTACGCAAATCAAAATATTTACAAATTTGAACATAACCTATGCAAATAATAAAAATAAATAAATATTGAATAAAAAGTAAATATACTTCAAGGATATTGCAAATAGCAAATAGCATGGAGGCCACAACTATGACATCAAAATACTTTCCTGAAAAGAAAGTATAGATACAGGTTTAAAAGACATGTTTGAAAATGAGGAAATGTGCATATATATACAGTCTAGGGGTATTCAGAGGTCTCGTACTTCAAACGTTTTTAGGTTGGAGAAATTTTCTGTGTGGTTTTTGCATGAATATTGACAGTGATTAATGTAAGAGGTGGCTGCAAAGTGCAAAAAAGTTAAAATTTTAAAAACAGACTTTTTTTTACAAAAATTGATTTTTTTTTCACAATTTTTATCAACATACCCATCTGTAACATCATTCCATGTATGAACATCTATCTGCACGCTCTTGGTCTACACTGTTTGCTTATCAGTCAATAAATTATTGAAATAAAACAACAACAACAATAATTGAACTGATGATAATGAGAAGTCAGTGGTTGAACAGGAAATGAACCAGCTGTTGTGAACCTGCGATCTGTTTTTGTTATTCCTAATTAACTGTTAACACTTAATAAAGTTTTAGTCTTTTTTAAGGATAGCGGGATAAGAAAAATTGTACATAATTATATGTTAAAGGTTCCATATTGTGCAATCGCAGCAACAAGGATCAAATATTGCAGAATGATGCTTGAAGTCACTGAGGGCCACAACTTGCAAGGCTTCTTTCAGTCTTGGGTGTGATCTTCCGCTGTACATGCAAGTCTGGGTCCAGGGGTTTGTTTGGAGCATTCTTATGGCAGTTCCATGATAACTTCCAACTTTCAGGCCAAAATTTCAAAAAAAAAAAATATTTCTGCCCAAAAAGGGGGTCAGGAATGCCTCTAAGTCTGCTTGCAGTCTCAAAACTGACCAATGGCAAGAAAGAGTGAGAACTTGAACCTGGTTCAGAATATTTAGGGATTTGCAATTTTATCATGTGATTAGACCCCTGGTAGTATCAGCCTCCATTCCGTTAATAACACTCCAATGCCTTAAATTAATTCAACTGATAATTTTGTTCAGGTCAAAGGGTAACAAATAATTTCACAGTGTGACATGTTTTGTTATGACTTGATAGCTCTTGTATTGCCCATCATGTTTACATGTTAAGTTTATTGTTCGGACACATTTTTATACAGTTTGTTATGTACATTTCGGTCACTTCTGTCAGAGTGTATTAATCATTTTCACACCTTACACCTTAACAAACACTGTAAGCATTAAGCATCTGAACATGGTTTATGAGACTCACTGGTCTTTTTTTTTCATTAATTAACCAGGTTTTTTTGGAAAACTTTAATTATTCGATTGGGGTGTGATGTTGGGTGGGCAGGCGGGCATCAACATTGCTAGTTGTCGTAGATCGTCTTCGTCGTGCTTTTAAACGGATGCGACCTGTTTGCACTGTCAGGTAAAACGAACGACGATTAATGCAAACTACAAACAACAGAATACGGCGCCATGTTCTGTCAAAAAAATACGAAACACGCATTCAAAACTGTGCCGGGCAATCATTTTTATCCCAAGAATATTGTTGTGTAAGTGAACTATTCATCAGTAACCATAAAAGGTTGAGCTTTGAAAAATTGACATAGTAATCTGGTATCACAATAGCAGTTATTGGGATAAGTTTCTTAACTCTTGACTGTATTTTGTCATAGTTATGCCTATTTTCTAGAAAATCTGGTTTTGTCACATTGCAGTGTCTTCTTGTTTCCATTTTTAGGAATGGATGTTCCCTCTCAAAATTTGAGTGGGAGGCATATAGAGTTCCACTTGTCTGTCCATCTGTCTGTACGTCCCCAAATCTTGTGGCATCAACTCCTCCTAAACTATTAGGGGGATTCTTTCAAACTTGCATTGATGATCAAGCAGGATGTGTAGATGATAGTAAAGAAAGGATTTTTTCCTGTGACCACTTTTACCAGAGTTATGGCCCTTTGTTATTACAAATTTTGTTGCAGCAGTGGGGGCATCAGTGTTTGAGGACACATTCTAGTTAACAATCCTGCAGTTAACTTATCATATGTTGTTATTTTTTCATTTGCAATGGCAGCAGCAAGATATTTTCACTAGAATACCGACTGAAAAAAGCTTTGTTACAATCAGTGCTTCAAGTGGTTTTTAAGTATTAAGTATTCATTATAGAAGTGACAAGTATGATATGATAGTGTTTTGCATACACAATAAGGAATGTGCATTATCAAGTATTCAAAGCATCATTCTAATGGTTGACAACAGCAAAGTTACATAAAACAGAATGAAGAATATGGTATGACACTGACAATCCTGTGAATTTACCTTGAGCAGGTCAGAGATTTTAATCTTTTCTTCATATATACGCGTTTTAGCGCGTGGACGAACAGTGTAGACCCAGATCAGCCGGCATATCTGTGCCTTCTGATAGGATCTACACTTTTGCTTTTTTGATTTATTGGGATATTTTTGACCAAATGTCAGTAAAGGACAAGTTCTTAAAGTCAGAAAATTGTTTTATGATCATACTGAGTATGGATGTTCTTAAGAGCACCAATTGAGTTCAGGAAATAAACTCTTGATTTGACAGTTAATTGGTGTTAATGAGCAGACACCATGCAGCATGTCAGACAGTTAATTGGTGTTAGAGAGCAGATACTATGTGTACGTCAAGCAGACATCAAGCAGACACTATGTACGTCAAAAAGATCTACGGCATGGAGTAATCCAAAGTCCTTGCGGAGTACAAATGGCTGTTAACTGTTTCAATGTAAAGCAAAGTCTATGTCACAGTTGCAACCAGATCAGGGCCCAAGAACATAAAACTAAGTTTTGAGATCAGTCTCAAATCTCAATGATCTGATTGGCTGAAATGGCGACTGGTCGCCATTTCAGCCAATCAGATGCTTGTGATTTGAGACTTATCTCCAGATTTAGTTTTATGATCCTGGGCACAGTCTGCACATCCTCTAAGTCTGCCAAGGATATAATCTGTTCACTTTTTGATTACTGAATTGCTGTTAACCAACCATATGAACAAAATATGGAATAGTTCAAATAGAAAGAAAAGTGATTGTTTTGTTAAAGTTACGGCAACACGGAATCATGGCAGGGAATGTTAGTCTTTGGTAGTTCATGATCATCTCTCCAAACAGTGACAAAATTCATTTGCAGAGGTTTTGTAAAAAACAGAATCTAATCTTTGAAGGTTGGTAGTTTTTGAAATTCTCATCAAAATGTATAGATCTCAGCTGTAAAAGTCCAGTCAACTAACAAGTAAGCTTTTATTGTAGGAGGGCTGTCATTATTGTTGAACTATTTTATTTACCTTACTCCAGCTACTTGACATTTCACATCTTCATTTTCTGTACCTGTCACCCATAATGTACAACAAAAGATTTACAAACATCTTCTGAATCTTGTGGCCAAAGGCTGTGTTTTTCTACATCATTACTAATGGCTGCTGAATGTTGTGTGTCAATACAGACACTACTATAATTAATAGTAACTTGACACCCGCTTTATTTTTGTTGCTGAAAAAAAATTGGGAGATGGTTTTAGCTCTCTTGTCCATTCTCATGCGCCACCAGTGTAGATCCAGATCAGCCTGCACTTCTTTGTGGTCTAATTAGGATCTACACTATACAGGTAGACAGTACTGTGACATGTTATATGAACTTGACCCAGCTTTATTTTTATTGCAGAAAATTTCAACGTTCTTGTCCATTCCCTTGCAGCATCAGTGTGAACAGTCTAATTAGGATCTACAGTATTTGCTTCCAGGTGGGAAATTACCAAATGAATTTAAAAGCAAACAATATACATGTAGATTCTGATCAGACTCCATTAATGTGCAAGCTGATCTGGATCCTCACATGTTGATATGGGGTAGAAGAGCAACTCTTTACTAATAAAGTACCAGCAGTAACTGTTATGATCCTTTGACAATGTGGTTCATTTTCAATACTTTCCAGAAGTGAATACAATTATTAAAGGAGCCTCTACCAAACATGAAACATTTGTTGTATCTTTATCTATTAACAACATCATGTCCCCGTTTTGCCTTTCCAGCTGGTTTATATATTGGATGAGAAGCTGTATCTAAAGTCATTCCCCTCGAAAATGCATGTGGATGATACAAGTATTTGAACAACTGGACAAAGAATGATATAAAATTCTCAGAAACAAGTAAACCTCAGAAATGGGCTTTTAGGATTGTCACTGAATGATCAGCTGCAAAAGTTAAATATAGATAAGTGTCGCCCAAACTCGACCCGGCCTGTTTTAATTATGACAAATTGAAATTTCCAGTGTCTGGTATTCATACAAAATTCAAGTTGTTTTTATATGCACAGTTAAAGTAGACAAATTAATTTACTTGACAGTTCATGCTGAGTTTTTATGATTTAAGATGTGTCAGTGAGGGGGCTGACTTAATCATGTTACCATCTGTAAAAAGTGCAAAAATTTCGAAACCATCATGCTCATGTTTTGCAAGAATGTCTAATTTCCTACCAAGTTTTTTTGTCCTTGCAGTGTAAGGTGTTTTTAGCTCACCTGAGCTTTAGGCTCATGGTGAGCTATTGTGACCGGTCTTTGTCCGTCGTCCGTCAACAATTTCCTTTAAACAACATCTCCTCTGAAACCACTGGACGGATTTTAACCAAATTTGTCCTGGAGCATCCTGGCACTAATGTCTGCAAAAGTTGTTCAAATCATGACCATAGGGTGAAGGTCAAGGTCACTGTTGCTAAAAATAGAAATTTAGTTTCTGCTCAATAACTCGAGTTTGCTTTGGCCTATTGACTCCAAACTTGGTCTGTGGGGTAGCTTATATGAAGAGGTAGCTTGGGATTGCTACCCAGATGTTTGTGATCAAGGTCAAGGTCACTGTTGCTAAAAATAGAAATTCCATTTCCACTCAATAACTTGAGTTTGCTTTGGCCTGTTGACTCCAAAATTGGTGTATGGGTAGCTAATTTCAAGAAGCAGCTTGGGATTGCTACCCAGGTGTCTGTGATCAAGGTCAAGGTCACTGTTGCTAAAAATAGAAATTCAGTTTCTGCTTAATAACTTGAGTTTGCTTTGGCCAATTGACTCCAAACTAGGTATATGGTAAGCTTATATCAAAAGGCAGCTTGGGTTTGCTACCCAGATGTCTGTGATCAAGGTCAAGGTCACTGTTGCTAAAAATAGAAATTCAGTTTCCACTCAATAACTTAAGTTTGCTTTGGCATATTGACTCCAAACTTGGTGAATAGGTAGCTTATACTAAGAAGCAGCTTTGGATTACTACCCAGGTGTCTGTGATCGAGGATGAAACTCATATTGTGCCAACATTTCATAGCAAGGCAGTGTTGCTTCATGAAAAACATACTCAGGTGAGCGATTCAGGGCCATCATGGCCCTCTTGTTTTATATATATTCTTACAGAAAATGGAAGCGCAACTTCTTTCAAGACGAAGTATTCTCGAAAGAAGTTGCATTTCTAAGTATATTGGTTTAGTGAATTAGAAACACAACTTCTTTAAAGACAAAATATATTTCATGGTCAAAGAAGTTGCATTTCTAATTTATGTAAGTATATTAAATATCTTAACCTAGTTTTTATGTTCAATTATGTGCAATATCAGAAGCTTATAAAAACTTATTTTTTGTCCAAAAAATTAAGTGACAAGTTTGCTTACGTCAGGGTGGATTTAAAAGGATTTTCAGTTGGTACTGTCATCTGTTGTGTTTTTTTGTTTTTTTTAAATGATCCATTAAGCTATTCCGAAATGGTAGATTTTGAAAATGTAAACATCATGAATGTCTTTATTAATTATAGAATTTTGACTTCAGTGTTAAAAATATAATTATAAAGAAAGAACTTTATAGGCCATCAAATATTACAAATATGAACTTTTTTGAGGCTTAGTATAAGTGAGCTGTTCATGCTTAGATTAGGGCTGAAGGTTATAAAGCTGAAATTGGAAACCAGTCTGGTCGCCATTTCAGCCAATCAGATGCTTGAGATTTGAGACTGGTTTTCGTGCTCAGTTTTATAACCTTGGGCACTGAGCATTTGAGTCTGAATTTATTCAGATAACTGACCATGAAGCTTGAGTCTTGAGACAGACCTTAGTGGCCTGGCTATTTTCATTGATTGTTTAGTACCCAAACCTCCCTCCAACCCTTCCCCCACCCCTCTCCACCCTTTGAAATAAATCCAGTTACATAAACAATAGCAGTAACAACTATCATTAATATAAAAACAAGCATGTGAAGTCATTGTTGAAAGTGATGCCATTAATTATGTTGATAACAAGGAAGATGCTGTATGTTATGGTGGAAACATTAGGGTCACTGACATGATCCAAACAGTACTGGAAACACTCCTACATCATTCACCAAGAGGTGGAGTACATGATATTACACCCTTTTGTCCAAAGTAACTATATTTTGTTTTCTTTTGGCTTCAGTCCAGTGTTCTCAGAACTGAAAACATTTTATTTTGTTTGATTGGATACTGAATCTTTTTTAAAAAGTGCAGATGCAGGGTGTGGGGTGTTGGTGGTGGTGGCGGGGGTGGGGGCTGTCAAATAGGGTGGGGAGGTTGTT
This sequence comes from Corbicula japonica, assembly GCA_038501625.1. NCBI lineage: Eukaryota > Metazoa > Mollusca > Bivalvia > Venerida > Cyrenidae > Corbicula > Corbicula japonica. The sequence goes on from JAZAYU010000052.1 coordinate 4,648,957, forward strand.
TTGATTTACTAAATAGTGACTCATTTAAAAGCTACAGCTGCAGAATGTGGCAGTGCGGTTGTCAGTATATCAAGACTTTTTCATAAATTTTAATAATTATTCAGTAGTGACCTTATGGAATTCCAGCACTGTGATCTGAAAAATTCCAATGTGCACATTAAAGATTTTACACTTTGAAATAATCAGCTGATCAAGCAAATGGATCCTTAAGCCATGGTTTACTGAAACAGAAGTATGCACAGGAATGCATTAATCTTTTGTCTCTGCAAGGTGGGTGGAAGATGGATCAGATTATGCTGTAATTAACCTTGCATTATTAACAATACATCATGACACCTTAACCACTTCTTTCACTTTCTTCCTGGATACTGTAGCCTCAAGAATTCCTTATCTTGTCATTGTCTGTAAATATCATGATACCTCCAGGCAAACTTTGCCAAAGCAACAGTTTTCATGAAAGAAAACAGTGTATAAGTGCTTTATTCCTGGGCACAACAGTCATGCATTAATTTCTGAAGTAGATAGGGTAAAAATGATCCATTTGTAACCATGAAAACAGAACAATAACATGTTGTTTGTGAGAGATGATTTTGTTCCATTAAGTAAAGTAAACAAAACTTACTGGTAGTACAGGCTGATCTTTGTAGTGAAAGTTACCAGTTTTCTCATAGAAACTTACCATGATAGATTAGTCAAAGAAGTGATTTAAAAAATTAACCATGAATTTCAATCTTTAGTCTCTGCATTAAAAAGAAATGATTACAATAGTTATTTGATAATTAAACATAATTGTTAACAATTGCTGCAAATTAAACTAGTTACAATGGTGATGTGCTAATTAAACCCATAGTTACAATTGCCATATGCTAATTAAACCCATAGTTACAATTGTGATATGCCAATTAAACCATGGTTACAATGGTGTTATGCCAATTAAACCATGGTTACAATGGTGATATGACAATTAAACCATGATAACAATGGTGAAATGCCAATTAAATCATGGTTACAATGGTGATATGACAATTAAACCATGGGCACAATGGTAATATGCAATTAAACCATGGTTACAATGGTGATGTGACAGTAAAACATGGTGGTGGTATTTAAAACATGGTTTCAATTGTAATATGCCAATTTAACCCATAGTTAGAATGGTGATATGCTAATTAAACCCTTTGTTATTAGTGGTAAGTCAAGTGACACTGTTTTACTATAATGTACCTGCAGAAAGTAAACACAAACCAATGACTTACTCCTGAATTTCATTACTTTTCCATTTACTAAATATGTAAGGTTTTTTTTGCCTATGCAAGTAGTTTAAATCCATATCAGATGGCACATCTGTGCTATTGTATCTGGATGAACACTGATCATCTCTTGGTCAGAAATATCCTAAAAATCTAAAAGTGAACAGTGTACTGATCCCCAGATCTGATAGCACGGATGTGGATCTGGATCCACAATGTTCACCCATGGATAACAGCAATATCATTATCAAACGCCAAATGTAATGATTTTAATATTTGCAGACACAGAAAAAAACAGCATCTCTCATCACTAGATTCAGTGACTATATTGCAAGCACCTGCATAAAAGAAAAATTCAGTCAATTACTGTAAAGTCAATTGAATCGGCATGCATGATTTTTGTGTAATTTCCAACAAATGTTACATAGTAATAAATCATCAACATAATATTACAAAGTTTTATTATAATGGTATTATTTATATGAAACTTGTTGTAATGTTAATTGAGATTGTAACTATTGACAATCAGTTTCTATTGGTTTACTCTTTGCCCAATAACAAAATAAAATGGATTGATGATACAGTAAGAGAATCGAGGCTGATCTCCAGGTAAAGCAATATTTCATCACATGTGTCAAACAATTCACTGTTTAAGAATAACAACATGACCAGAAAAAGATAACAATTTATACAAAACAGAAGAGTAAAAGGGAAACCAGTTGCAAACATAGACATTGTAAAATATTTTCAGACTTGTGATAAAGAGAAATTAGAGTATTATTTGTTTGTATTAAAGGTGTAACTATGTTTTTTTTTATTTCCAAGTTGTAATATGAATTCCAAGCTGCTGTACTCTAGGGCTAAGGTCATAAAACATTTGAAACGAGTCTCAAAACTCTGGCTTTTGATTGGTCATTTTGGAGGCTGAGCTGACTTTCAGCCATCAACTGCTTGAGATATGAGTGGTTTCCAATCCTCAGTTTTATGACCTTGGGCCCTTGAGACTGCATAAAAGTCTCTGAGGTTGGTGATCCCAGATATCTGTATGAGGTAGGGGCATGTCACGGGAACAGGTACCTTGAATCAGACAGCTGACGTCAAATCTTGAAATGACGTCATAAAGTTTAGCAAACAATACTTATTATGTATTTTGCATTAAAAGTAACATATGGTTGTAAAACATGTGTTAGAAATCGCCAATTAGTTATCAGTATATAATAAATAATTCTAAATAATTGCCAAAAGGAGTTAACAACTAAAATGTCAAAAATATGACAGAAGACACCTTTTCCCATTACGTGCCCCACTGACTTAAAACCCTGGCATAGCACACACAGAACATGCAGAGTTCATTGAAAAAGTGAAAATTCCAAGAATGGGTTAAGAATTAAGCTGAAAGGTTTTTTCATTAAATGTCAGTGTTAATTTTGTTAAGGATGACTCCGTGCAGTTGAAATATTTCACAGATGTCATTATTGGTGATTCCTTGCATTCCACTGAATTGTGGAGACCATTTCCCATGGCATTTTACTAACTTATTTATTTATTTATTTTTAAAAAATTATATACAGTGGCCTCAAAGTATTTTCATCCCCAAGTATATTTTTTTGTGAGTCCAGTGCCCAAGGTTATAAAACTGAGCATGGAAACCAGTCTCAAATCTCAAGCATCTGGTTGGCTGAAATGGCTACCATTCCCCATTTCAGCCAATCAGATCCTTGAGATTTGAGACTGGTTTCCAAACTCAGTTTTATAACCTTCAGCCCTGTACCAGTACATTCTAGTTTGACTGCATCATTAATGAAAGAAGTGTGTTTAAGTCATTGAAAGTCATTGATTATCATGGTGTGGAGCTGTGCCCAAGATCGTAAAACTAAATCTGGAGACCAGTCTCCAATCTCAAGCATCTGATTGGCTACAATGTTGACTGGTCCCAATTACAGCCAATCAGATGCTTGAGATCTGAGACTGGTCTCCAATCTTAGTTTAATGATCTTGGGCATAGAAGTCAATTTGCAGGTCATCAATGATATTGTGGGAAGCTGTTCTGCTGTTGGGTAACTAATTAAGTGCAACCTAACTCCTGTGTGTATTATGCCAAATGCCAGTCAGGTCCTAAAATGACTTCAGTGTGTGGTAGCCTGCTGTCTCCCAATGTCTGGCTGCCCAGATTGGTTTTCAGATTTGGCAGTATGACCTTTGAATTACAAATGGTCACCATAGTGCAATAATTGTATATCTCCTTCATATTACAATGGTACTCATACAGTTATTGCAAAAATGTGATGAAATGATTACAAGTTAGACTGAAGACAATAATGTTGTTGTTTTAATATATTTACCACAAAAATATGCTAATAATTTTGCAATTGAAGAAAATCTTAATGAAGATGATCATTGCCAAAAAACCAGTAGGTGGAAAAAGTTATATTAGATTTACCATTAGAAATTAAATGCAAATCACCGTCTTTTCAATATACTCTATTGACATTAATAGATATGATCAATGCTTTCAATTAAGTTAGTTTTTCTTGATGAAGCTGGATAACATTCTATGTTCAATTCACCTGTTTGTAAGCTTTGATATGGGAACACATAGGGTGTAATTTGCTATTAATTGTTAATATTAGTTATTAATAAAACTACAGTAGCATGGTTGTTTACGCAATTTAATGGGGATCGGGTTCCATTAACAAATGGTGCAGCTGTGCTGGTAATTAAACCAATTAAATAAAATAAAAAAAGGATTAGCATTATTAAACAGTTACTGTTCTGTCTCATTAAGAAAACAATAGTTTCAGGCTTACCCAGCACTGTCTTTATTGGTCTTACTTTCATTTAAACCCCTTACTCCACAAATATGCGCTGTAAGGCATATGTGATAGGTGTAGATCCAGATCAGATGTCAGATCCATGCCATCTGATCAGGATCTTCACTTGTCGCTTTTTTGTCAGAAATCACATAATGAATTAAAAGCAAACAGTGCAGATCCTGATCAGTTGACAGTGAAGAACTGGCTGATCTGGATCTACACGGTAAAGGTGTATGTATAAAGTAAAGGATTAAAGAATGAGAAATTTTTATTAATGAAGTATGAATTCCAATTTACAAGTTGTTGTTTTTTTTTTCAGGGAGAAAAATGATTTTCAATATTGTTTGAGCATTGGATTTATTAAATCTATTCATATTCATATTTGATCATCCTGCCATTGCAGGAAATAATAACATTTGATTTGAAAATACTTGTTTAAGAATATTATTTACTTTCATAATGTTATGGTATAAAACTACAAATCAAACTCAATTAAATGCATGTAAACATTAGGCTAGAATAAATAAATCTCTTGATTATGAAACACAATTGAAACATTATACTTGCCAAATCACTCTTAAAGTGACATTTGCCTTAGCAGATGGTCAAATGTTAATGTGTTTAAATCTGTATTTATTTCACACAAGTATTTGCTATAAATCTTGCCTTTCACAGGGAGTTACTCACCTTATTTGTCCTTCACCTGTCTGCCTTCAAATACTTCACCCTAAATAATTTAAATCCCCAATATTAGGACACATATTTGCATAATAGCATAGGACAAAGTACAACTCCTTGGTTGCTCCCAATGGGAAGGTTAAAAGGAATGCATGGATCTGTCTCCTCTGAACTGACAGGGTCTTTAGTTGAAATACTTGTAAGGATACTTAAAAAGATGTGTCTTGTGAATTAACCCTTTCCTCAATAGACAAACCTTTATTACGTGGGTCAGCAGTGTAGATCCAGATCAGTCAGCACATTTGTGCCATCTGATCAGGATCTAAACTGTTTGCTTTTTCATTCATTAGGTTTTTTCTGGCCAAAAAGCGACCAGTGCAGATCCTGAATTCCTGATCAGACAGCATGGATGTGCCGGCTGATTTGGATCTACACTGGTCGCACATGCGAAAAAATGCGTATATATGGAGGAAAGGCTTAAGGAGACTTGAAAAAAATGTGTCTTGTTGTTTAATGACATAATATACCTTGATTCTAGTTCAATACCAGTGGCAAATTGAATTTGGTGACTTTTTCCAATTATATTTTTATAGATGATACGATTTATTGCATAATTATAGTCATGTATTAAAGAAAAAGAAACTTTGAAACCCACCAAACACAACAAATTTGAAACAATGTGCAGGCTCAGTTTTTTTTTATATAGACTGGCTGTGCTTATTACTGCCCAAACTGCCTAGCCCCAGAATCTACTCTAGCAAACATGAACATTTTGCTCATTACTTTTAAAATCAGTTCGTGCATGGTATTTTAATAGTAAAAATAAATAATATGTCTTAGTTCAAGTGTGGCAAAGAGAATTTTAGTGCACAATTTTAATTTCATTTGTCAGATGTCAAAGTTTTCACATGTTTGATGGTTAAGTCTGTCATTTGTTGTGCATGATGAACATTTTCCACCATCAGCCCATGAGCTGCAAATGCAATTAAAGACTGTCACAGGAGAAAAGTTTAAGTGATGTGCTGACACCAGGCATTATTTAAATGCAGCATCGTTGAATTTTACAAGCCCTGGTCATGTAAAATCATCAAATGTTTGCAACTTACAATTTTCGTAATGTCTACTAAACATTGGCATAGAGGGAGATTTGCTTAACCTTGAAGCTTAATGAGAAAATTTCACAGAGTTCATTGCAGTAAGAGTGATATACATAATTCCGGAGTTCACGAGTGAAATATATTTCTATCGTTCACTGGTAAAAAAACAAATTTTCTTTTTATTTTATGCATTTAGTTAACAATTCACATGAATTGGACAGAAAAATTGCATGAACTGGCGCCAAAAACATTTGTGTATGATGTTCCATCATGACGTCATATATCCAAACTTGAACCTGTTTTCTAAACGTTCTTATTCGGAATATAATGTGCGTTTGGGTACCAATGCTAAAAACAGTGAAAGTAAAAATGATATTCCACTGTTTGAAAACAGTGAAATACCACTTTTATATCACTGAGAAAATTCTATAATTCACTGGAAAGCATAAAAAAATATCAATATTTATCAATGTAGATGTCTGCATTTTCAACCAATCAAAGTGATGCAAAGTGAATTGTTAAGATTACTAAATCTAAACAATAATTCCCAAGCTGCAGTCATATCACCTGGTATTTGTAAGATATTTAAAGAAATTACGAAGTTATTAAAAGCAGACCAAAATTAAACACTTAAGCAAGCACCTAGACTGTAATTTTGTTTTAGTGGGAGTAAAATATTTTTCATTTAGTGGGAGTTTAATATTTTTAATATTTTGAAATGTTGAACATCTCTAGACTTACGGTAATAGAACATGATGTCTGTTTTTTCTTATGCACATCCAGTTGTCAAATGTTGCTGTAATTTCATTAACATAACATACTTTAAGTGACAAATGAATTATTGCACCATCCTATGCAGATGCTGATAAGGCCTTGGCCCTGACATTACAAGATCTTTTGTCATCATGCAGTGCATTATATAACATTCTGTAAATGATGATATTAATAATATAAGACAATGCCTATTAGTTATGCCGATAGTTTTTTGTTCAGTTCACAGACATGTGACATTTGATAGAAGTTATTATACTACTCAAAATTTGATAGGGATCGCTTTGCGTTTTATCCCGAGTTATTTCCCCTACCAAGTTCCAACCTCTGTTGCGCTTCAACAGTTTGTCGGCTCATTCCTTTTTTGGCACAAAGCTGATGTAATTGAACATATTTTCAGAAAAACAGCAAATGTTTTATTGTCTCAACCTAATGTAAGGAATTAACCCTTTCCTGTACAGATACACCTTTATTGCTAGGGCGAACAGTTTAGATCCAGATCAGCCGGCACATCCGGCTGATCTGGATCTACACTGGTCGCACATGTGTAAAAATGCGTATATATCCAGGAAGGGTTAACACAATCTTTGAAGTGAGCCTTATCAAATTTTGAGTAGCATATTATGTTGGTTATCTCCCTTTCTGAGTGTACGTGTACTTCATGCCGCACTCCCAACCCACACACACCAGTATTTTTAATGTTTATATTTGTTCTCACTATCTGGTTAGTGTTCATTTACTGATCGTTAGTAATCATATATCTACTACGGAATAAGTACGAGAAAATCAGTTAATAAAAAAATAACCCTTAACTTGGGTGTGGCTAATTCCATGGGTGACCAGTGTAGATCTCGACCAGTTTAGATCTACACTGATCACTTTTAGATTATTAAGTTTAACTACAAAGTGAAAAGTGTAGATCCAGATCAGACTGCAGGGATGTGCAGGTTGATCTAGATATTCTCTTATCAAACTCAGGTCATAAGGCGAGTAATGAGCAACTGTTAAGGTGCAGGTCACTGGGTCTGATGCAAGATTTCCAAAAAGGGGTTTGTCTGGGGCAGTCTTGGGGTAAACATGATTTGTTTTGGACAGTCCCCATGAAGATTAAATATTGCTGCCAAAAAGGGGGTTCCAGTGATCCCCCCACCAAAATCCCTCCGGATCTTGGGAGGGGGTGGGGTTGATACCAAGTTGAGTGTACGTACAGTGATGTAGTTGTTTTCAAAGATTGTGCTGTCTGTCAATAAGAAATGTAAAACGTTAATTAATAAAAGTTGGTAATCTTAACAAATTTCGATGAAAACAGGTTGTAATATTGTTATGATTTCGGTAGTTTATTCTGAATGAGATTTTTGGTGCAGATATAAACTATTTGAAAACAGTCTTCTTATTATTATGTTAAGAGACTTTTTATGAAAGAAGTTTTATATTAACATCGTCAGATAAGCAAGCAATAATTATATATGTTGTTAGTTTAGCTAACTTCATTTTTTAATTTAAGAATCAAGTGAAAATAGACTTGTAGGAATGACACAGACCATTAACTCTTGACACAGATGCAAATTTTTTATACAAATCCTGCATGATGTTTTTATTACATTTTGGGATTGTTAAGCATTTCTCATTTACTTCATATATACATGGCCAAACAGTGTACAATGAAGATCCAGATCAGCTGGCACATTCTATGCCATCTGATCAGGATCTGCACTGTTTGCTTTTAGATCCATGGGGTAATTTCTGACCTATAAGCCAGCAGTGCAGATCCTGATCCGATAACACAGATTAAATTATTTTGGTATGAGTCACGGATGCAGTCAGAAATGTTACAGATACCAGTTGAAAACAAACCTGTCTGCATTTAAAAATATTTATTAAATTTTATTTACTAGTTTCTGATGCAACCTGATTTCATCATGCTTATTTAACATAATTCTAAATCTCTGTAGATGTTTGAATAAGATTTCTTGGTACTTTTTTAACATAAATGTTAGAAAGTGCAGCAATGCATATTTTTGCTTGGAAAATTGAAATATTAGCAGTAACAAATAGACAAACAACAACAAATTTACTATATGTTTTATAAGCCTGTAAGGGCAGATTATACAATCTAAATGATCATAATGAACTGCACTTAGTAGAAACCTGCCAACTTGCAAATGACCAAACCAAGATTTGGCACCAACTGGTTTATGGTAAGCATTGAGTCAACAGAATGGTTTGTGGTAAGCATTGAGTTTACAGAATGGTTTGTGGTAAGCATTGAGTTGACAGACTGGTTTGTGGTAAGCATTCAGTCAACAGAATGGTTTGTGGTAAGCATTGAGTTTACAGACTGGTTTGTGGTAAGCATTGAGTTGACAGACTGGTTTGTGGTAAGCATTGAGTTGACAGACTGGTTTGTGGTAAGCATTGAGTTGACAGACTGGTTTGTGGTAAGCATTGAGTTGACAGACTGGTTTGTGGTAAGCCTGCATTCAGTTGACAGATTGGTTTGTGGTAAGCATTGAGTCTGCAGAGAGGTTTGTGGTAAGCAAATTGAATCAACAGACTGGTTTGTGGTAAGTATTAAATCGACAGTTGATTTGTGGTAAGCATTGAATTGACAGACTGGTTTGTGGTAAGCATTAGTCAAAATTTGGTGAAGTAAGAAAATTTTAAAGTATACCTGGGTGTGTTAGTTTTTGGAGATTGCAATCAGCTAAAAAATATGATGATATTTTTATGACCAGAAACATTAATTATCCAGAAAGGGGGGTGCAGTTCTTTATTATAAATTTATTCAGTCTTGTGGTATAGATATACAGTCAGATTCTTCATATATGCTTTAAATCACCAACTTTTCCCACCTGTTTGAAGTCAGAAATGTTTTTAACTCACCTGAGCCAAAGGTTCTTGTCGAGATTTTGTGACTGCTACCTTTGTCTGTCATACTTGGACAATTTGCTTTGAACAACATCTCTGCGAAAACCCTTGATAGATTTTAGCCAAATTGTGCCAGCAGCATCCTTGCATTGACTTCTTCTAAAGTTGTTAAAATAATGATCCTGGGTTAAACTGTTCACCAGCCTTTGGGCTTATAAGCCAAAACATTTTAGTTACCATATTTAAAAAGTATAATACAAGAGAATTCTTGATATAATTTTTACCATTATGTTGTTCAAGCAGTGATGTTTCATAAAATAACATGGCCACCATGGCTTAATATCATTGTATGGCAATAATAAAAACTAGATCTTCTTAAATTTCGCAAGCCAAATTTCAAAAATATTTCATAGAAACATGACTTTGAAGACCTTAAAGTCATATCCCTTGGTTAAAAACATGTCTGCATAGGATGGGAGGGGTCAGAAAATGCATCCACACCCCACTGAAACTATAAATTTAGCATATTTAACCTTTCTCCCCATAGATAAAACTTTTACTGCATGGGCAAACAGAGTAGATCCAGATCAGCCAGTGTATCTGTCCCATCTGATCAGGATCTACACTTTAAGATTCATTAGGTTATTTGTGACCAAGAAGCAAACAGTGTAAATCCTGATCAGATAGCACAGATGTGCTGGCTGATCTAGATCTACACTGGTCACCAATGTGATGATAGTTGTGTCTGTGGAGTAAATTGTTACAATATGGCATCATGTTTGTATTTCTGTAGTGCCACTCATTAATGCAAAATAAATGATGATGATTTAGATTATAACGAAATCTAGTTACACTAATTTCTGCATCTAATAGAAAGACAGATGTGCATAGAATGTTGTTATCTCATAATACACCTGTTTGTCTTTTACTATTGATGCATCTGCTGGAACAGGTAATTGTTTTAATTGTTAATTAATTGCAGCAATTAAAATGCCATCTTCCCAGACAGACTCTTGTACCTGCTGTATGCTGGAAGTATTAACAATAATCCAGCTAGATAATTGTTTTCCATTGCAATCAGGAACATCAAAAGAGTTATACACTGAAAACTTTGTTTGCAGAAAATTTCATTTACCAAAGGCAGGGTTCATTGTACCATAGACTGATCTGACTTCTGGATAAGTGAGAAATGTTTAATTTCAGATAAGGATAAGGTAAAATGTTCATGTGCAGAAAAGTACAGTGGCATTGTCTTTCAAAAAACACTTACCATATATGTCTTCCCTGGTCTGTCAATCAACCCGGGGTCAACAGTGGTTCCAAATATGACATCAGCTGTGCTTAGTATTAAATGCTTTAAAAGATTATCATTTGTGCCCAGTGCAGCTTCTATTTAAGCAAATATTTGTAGTAGCAATTTACAAAATTTAATGCATTGAATACCAAGTAAATAGCAGTAAAAAACAGTATTCTTCACTGAAAGTTATGATTATAGGGGTTTAAACAGTATTAGAACATATAGTGTAGACCCTTAAAAGACTTCACACATGTACAGGCTAAATAAATGTGATAATTGCCGCCATGGAAAAAAGCAAACATCCCTGCATGTGTGAAAAACACTTTGATGAATCTAGGTTGAATATGCAATTTATATAAAGCCTTAAATCTCCCTGTATTTGACATGGATGTGCTCTCAGCATGTGAGAACGTTTTTCAGACTTCTAGAAAAATTATGGGTGTTAAATAACTAAGAGTAATTTGCTGTATCACTTTATAAATTATTGCATAATATCCACTTATCTTGTCTGTTTATTTTATGCAATTTTATTCATTATAGAGCTTGAAAGAATGTCAAGAATGTAGAATTATGTCATGTGAAATTAACCCTTTCCTGTATAGATATGCATTTTTACGCATGTGCGACCAGTGTAGATCCAGATCAGCTGGCACATCCGTGCCGGCTGATCTGGATCTGCACTGGTCGCATTTTGGTCAGAAATAACCTAATGAATCAAAAAGCGAACAGTTTAGATCCTGATCAGATGGCACGGATGTGCCGGCTGATCTGGATCTAAACTGTTCGCCCTAGCAATAAAGGTGTGTCTGTACGGGAAAGGGTTAATGCCTGTGCTAGCTACCAGAGTGCCATTTGACCCTTTAAGTCCCTGTATTAATCCTGAACTCCATGTGATATGGCTGTTTTCCATGAGAGGAAAGTGTAGATCCAATTTAGAGCCATCTGATCAGAATCTACACCTATGCTTTTTAATTCATTAGATTATATCTGATCAAGTTGCAAAAAGTGTAGATCTTTATCAGATGGCATTTAATGTTCTGTCTGATCAGGATCTGCACTGTTCGCTTTTTGGTTGGATATAACCTAATTAGTCAAAAAGCAAATTGTGAAGATCCTGATCAGATGGCACAGAATTGTTCCGGCTGACATGGATCTACACTGTTTGCCCACACATGATCAAGACATATATATGGGGGAAAGGATTAACAGCCTGTCCCTTTGTGTCACTATAAGTATGACAAGACCGGAGTCTGTAGTCTAATCCGTCCGATCCAGTTGTTGCAATATGAATGACTGGTTTAGTATAATCCCCCTCAACATGGCTCTTTGGACATAATAATGAGAAAATATTATGGTAAAGTCAGGATTGAAATTTAGAGTTCCATTCTTTGTAATATTATATTTGTTCTGGTTCATGTTGAAAGTCAGAGAACTATAATAGCCTTTATTCCAAATATACACATTTCATAGCATGGACAAACAGTGTAGATCCATATCAGCCAGCACAATAATTCCATTGCTGTCTGATCAGGATCTGCACTGTTCATTTATTGGTCAGAATTAATCTAATGAATCTAAAAGCGAACTACAAGTCCAGATCCTGATCAGGTGGCATGAATGTCCCAGCTGATCTGCATCTTCACTGTTCGCCCATGCAATACAGCTGCATGAAGTAAACAGTTACTTGTAGAAAGAGAACTTTAATAGTGTCTCTTAATTGGATGAGGTACTACTGGTTCCAGAATTATTGTCACAGGAGTGGTTATCCCTTTCCTCCATATTAATACCTTTATTGCGTGGGCAAACAGTGTAGAGCCAGATCAGCTGGCACATCTGTACCATCTGAACTAGATGTACACTGTTTGCTTTTGAATCATATTGTTATTTCTGACCAAAATGCAACCAGTGAAGATCCTGATCAGATGGCATGAAAGTGCGGGCTGATCTGGATCTACATTGGTTGCACATGGGTAAAAATGTTTATATATGGAGGAAAAGGTTATTCACAATTACTGCGAACAGTATAGTACTAAGCAAAATATTTTAACAAAATTTAATGCACAAAAAATCTGTATTTTCTTTACCGAATTTGCTTCTGATAACATTATATATAAATCAAATATAATAAGAAATGCAGTTTTAAATTCCTGTCTGGTATTTTACACAATGAGTGAATTGATGTAAATGTGATGGGGGGTAAAATGATCTGTGCAGTTTGCTCCTGTGAAGAAATTCAATACATCCTTATTTGTTAATTGTACCGCAACAGGTGGTTGCCTGCATTGCAGTGATTAATTGATGTGACTTATATTTTGATCTACAGATATTCAGTTGTTGGTACACTTGTGGTGTACAGGTTTTGTATGGTAGTGATGGGTTGTTGGTACACTTGTGGTGTACAGGTTTTGTATGGTAGTGATGGGATCTACAGATATTCAGTTGTTGGTACACTTGTGGTGTACAGGTTTTGTATGGTAGTGATGGGAGCCAGATATTCAGTTGTTGGTACACTTGTGGTGTACAGGTTTGGTATGGTAGTGATGGGAGTTAAGCCCAAGAAATTAATTGATTAATCAGGGCCCAAGATCATAAAACTAAGTTTTGAGATCAGTCTCAAATCTCAAGGATCTGATTGGCTGAAATGGCGACTGGTCGCCATTTCAGCCAATCAGATCCTTGAGATTTGAGACTGATCTCCAGATTTAGTTTTATGATCTTGGGCACAGGTGTCATTTCTTGTTACTGTCACAATTAATTTCTTATCATTCAACTATGCAAGGCTGAATATATTTCTTAATGAAACAGTAGTTCATTTGTATGAAATTTGCTCCTTATTAAAATTTCATTAAAGACTACAAAATATAGAATGAGATTGCTAAAAAATAAGTCGGTCACATGTAAATTGAAATCTGCATACATGCTTCAACCGTACTTACTATATTTGTAAACGAAACTCACATTATTAATATTTTGGGAAAAAATGTGACAAATATTCGTTGTAAACTAGTTAGGAAAATTAATTTGTTGTGGGAAATACATGGAACTATCTTTATTTTTCGTGCAACTACACAGATTTGATGAAAAAATAGCCTCATATCAATTGGAATTACATGTTTACCAATCGAAACCAGATGCTTTAAATTAAAACTTAGTGAAAATGATATTACAACAAAGTTTCTTCTATTTCTACAACATTAACTCTGCCTTTTAGTAATTTTTATAAACATTATTTTAATGAGTATTACATGTCTTTTGAAGTGTAATGGTTGATGCAAAGTACACGGAAAGACACTGGGAACTTGATGGAAATCAGAGCTACTTCAGATCAGGAGCATTCTAAAGTCATTACTGAAATTGAGATACATTTCCTGTCCACTGATAAACTGTTTAAAATTGTGAGGAATTTGAGCAACTCTTGCAATTTTCAATTAAGAAATGCATGTACAGCAAAACCCTTAAGAAAGACCAATGCGAAGTTAGGACCCCTGTAAGAGTATGGTCATCATTTAAAAGTCTCTTTTTAACAGCTATGCACTATTTATAATCATAGGTTCCTAAGATAACCAGGTGGTCATAGGATTCTAAGGTCACCAAGGTCACCTGGAAACCTCAAGGATACCATTTAATCAATAATAGTAGCCTATGATACTTGCTGTAATCTTATGATGTAATCATATGAACCATATAAGGCTGCCAATTAATCACAGGAATGTCAACCTAGAGTTACCAGGTTATCAGTGCTAGTTAATCACAAGAATCTGTTGGCACCAGGTAATCAAATGATTATGTGAGCAACTGGTAATAAAAGGACCTTATGGGCACCAGGTAGCCATTTGATTCAGTTATGTTTAGGCTAAAATAAAAGTCCTATTTGAAGTGTTGTGCCAAAGATGGTTACATTAGATAATTTGAAAAAAAACAAACATTTTGCTTACTAAAAAAACAAATCTATCTTGGTTAATGTTATAAGTAACATCTTAATTCTGAACAATGTTTCTTGCCGCTACATCATTCTTTGCAATTTTCTTAATTTACATGGCTTTTAGAGCACAAGGTTGTTTAATTAAACACATGCTTAGAATCAGACTGATTTCACATAAAGATTATTTTATCACTTCTCCGCCTCCTTAGAACTCTAATTAGGTCAAAGTTGGTCTGATGTGTGGTTCTTGACTGACTTCTGTAACTCCAGTGTATTAATTTAATTGCCATTAAAATCTCGTAATTATTAATATAATGTTTTGCTATGATTATGATAAGTATCTGTTTGTGAACCCTTTCCTCCATAAATAAGCATTTTTATGCATGTACCACCAGTGTAGATCCAGATCAGCCGGCACATAATTGCCGTCTGATCAGGATCTGCACTGGCCGAAATTTGGCCAGAAATAACAGAGCAGATAAAAAAAGCGAACAGTGCAGATCATGATCAGACAGCAGGGGTGTGCCGGATGATCTGGATCTACACTGTTCGCCCAGGCAATAAAGGTGGCCTCAGTCTGGTATAAAATTTGGGAATTGGGTTATGCTGCCATTTTTACCACAGTTATGGCCCTTTACTCCCTTTATATGGGTTAATTGCATATGAGGCCAGTGTTGATCTAGAAAAGCTGGCACAGCCAAGCCATCTGATCGGGATCTACACTTCTTCTTGTTCAGAAATAACATAATCAATATTAAAGCAAACAATGTAGATCCTGCTTAGACATCATGGATGTGCAGGCTGTTCTGGATCTACACTGTTCGCTCATCATAAAAAGGTGTACATTATATTATGCAGTAAAGGGATAACAAAAATAAATATGATGATAGCAGAAATAACCTATATTTTCAAAAGCATCACTGGAAGCAATTTTTTTAAAA
Organism: Corbicula japonica; assembly: GCA_038501625.1. NCBI lineage: Eukaryota > Metazoa > Mollusca > Bivalvia > Venerida > Cyrenidae > Corbicula > Corbicula japonica. The sequence goes on from JAZAYU010000052.1 coordinate 4,664,594, forward strand.
CTTTTTAGAAAGACTAAATATTGTCCTTGACAATCATCAGAAGAGTTGTGTGTTTTTACAATTTATCATGTTGCTGCTATTTTCAGAATGTTGGCTGTAGACGTGGAATTTTCATTATCATGATGCATTTTTTGTTTTTCATTGGCAGTGGTTTGAGATCTCAGACAGTGCTGAAGTAAAGAGTGAACATTGGTATTTCTATGTTTTATGTTTTTTCTTTTACAAATTGGTTAAATTTTGGAGAAGAAGAAATTAAAGAGATGGTTAAAGTAGTCAGTTCCCAAAACTAAAGATCATCAATCAAAGAATTGAGACCAATCTCAAATATCAAGCATGAGATTGGTTGAAATTCAGACCCAAGTCTCAAAATTGACCAATCAAAAGCTGAAGTTTTGAGACTGCCAGTGTTATTTCCCTTTTATAATGTTCAATAGAACACAGCTTCCTTGTAGTGTCACAAAGTTGGCCTGAGTAATATTACAAAAAAACAATCTTTGATCTTCATATAATAATGATTAAATAATTCAATTATTAAGTGGAAAATACCGAGGTAACAATTGGAACTCCAGTGAAAGTTACTGCACTTTCATAATTATTTGAATGTGGTTTTCAGAAACACTTTTTATGGGTTCTACCATTTGTGGATTTTAATTGTCTAAAATTACAATTCAAAATTGCCAATAATATAATAATATAATTTTTTATTTTTGGATCTTACTGATTCACAAAAAGAATATCAATAAAACAGAATTTACAGTTTTTCACATAAATTCATTTAAAAAATGATTTCATGCATTTTACCACATAGAATTTGAGCTTATTTTCAAAAAAAGACCTTTGGATTTCAGTTTTTCACATGGATTCCATCAGAATATCAGAATAAAAATTGTATGCCTTTTGCCTCTAGAACAGATATTTAAAATAGAGGAATGTGTTAGATATCACTGGTTACAATTTCCACTGGCAAGTGTTCCATTAAAATACTTGCTATAGTGTGATACAGTGCAGTGGGTTAATTTGAATCTAATGGTAATGAGTTGAAATCTCTCAAAATATCTGTTAAATTTTCCACTAAATGGAGATTGCAACAGAGATGGCTATAGAGATGGCTAGGTATGTCAATCACCAGTCAAACTTGTGTTATTCTGTTTCCAATTTGTAGGTTTTGTTGTTTCATTGCTGTTGTTGCAGCTGTAGAGAGTTTGGCAGTGTTGAATTGTTCGGTTTGACTTTTGTGATTTTGGCAGGTGAATGTATGAAATACTATCTGCAATTATTAGTCCAGCAGGGGGCAGAAAGCTATAATGTGACCATAATGGACTGGGTCTATGTTTATATACGCTGTAATGGATCGGCTGTTTTGGAAAACAAATGAGAAAACCAGTCCCATGGTGTCAATGTATCTAAGTTCGACAAGTGTACAAAATTGTTGCACTGAATTTAAAATGTAGTTTAACAAAATTTTTGGAGTTGGTATCTGTTAACCCAATATATTCATGTTTTAACGTGTGCGGACAAGTGTAGATCTAGATCAGCTGGCACATCTCGTCACCTTAGTGCAATAACGGTATAAGTACCATTGAAATATGAATTCTGTGCTATCTGATCTGGATCTGCACTTGTCCTATATTGGTGAAGTTAAACTAATGTGAAGAAAAAGTGAACAAGGGTAGATCATTATCAGATGGTACAGATGTGCTGGCTGATCTCGATCTACACTGTTTGCCCATGCCATAAAGTCATATTAAATTATATGGAGGAAAGTGTTAAGTGTATGCCCTTTACGAAGTTTTACTCATCATCTCTTATAAACAGCACTTATTGTAAGCTCTTCATAGATTATCATGAATATTTCTGTTATTTAGAAGGGCTTAAATATGGGCGGAGATTCACTTATGACAATTTCCTCATTGTGTTGAATAAATTGAGTTTGGATTACAAATGATGAGGCAGAAATGTGGGATGAAAACTTCATTTATTTATAGATCGCATCTTGGAAATTGCAACTGACATATAATTGTATTTCATTATATTTGACTCATGTTATGCAGTCCTAAATTACACTTGCAATTGCTGCAACTAAATAGGGTAAAATTGTAGCAGTTAATATAACACTCATAGGGATTAGCTGAGTCAGTAAAAGCCACATACTTTCTGAAGTTTTGATCTTTTCCTCCATAGACACGCCTTTATTGCATGGGCAAACAGTTTAGATCCAGATCAGCCGGCACATCCGTGCCGTCTGATCAGGATCTAAACTGTTCGCTTTTTGATTCATTAGGTTATTTCTGACCAAAATGTGACCATTGTAGATCCTGATCAGACAGCACGGATGTGCCTGCTGATTTGGATCTACACTGGTTGCACATGTGTAAAAATGTGTATATGTGGAGGAAAGGAATAAATCAATATTTCATTGAAACCTGTCTAGGGGTACAACAATAAGTGGGGAGGGAGATCATGTAACCCCTACCCCATCTATTTGTTATGCTGATGTTTCGACTGTTTTTTAGACTTCATGGAAGACATGAACCAATATGACTTTATTGCATACAACATTTTGATCAGGATCTATACTATTTGCTTTTAGATTCATTAGGTTATTTATTACCAAAAAGCAAAGAGTGCGTTTAAGAAGCTCTAGATCAAAAAGCATGGATGTGCTGGCTGATCTGGATCTACACTGATGTTGCCCATGCGATAAAATGCCTGTTCATTGAGTAATGAGTTAAAGTCTTCAAGTAGAGATTTCAGTGTGAGTATCTGTCAGTATAGACTAGCCACTAGTCTGATAATAAGTTTGTTTGGTCTTTTTATTTATATTTTATACATCATAACAAACTTTTTATTGTTGCCAGTCTATTTTCCATCATACTGCATTCAGAGAGATGTCTGAACACTGTGCCCCTGATAGTGCTAAGGATAGGTACACAACAATTATTATCCACAGTAGAAAGTCCTTTTTGATTATTTTATATAGTGGTTAACCATCAATGAAATCATGCATTATTATTCATATAAGTTGTGTGTGCTACTTAGTAGTTCTTGTAACCAACATAAAACAAGTGAAACCACACATTATATCAATATGTTTATTTAAGTTTACAAAAAGGCACTTGGTAACCCCCGCTCGAATGTTCCCTTGCTGATTTTACTAATTGTTTAAATATCAATCCCCAGAGGTGTGTTAAATACGTTTTTCATTCATCAAAATATCTTAAATGATCACCTGATCCCATGATCACAAAATCGGGGTATTTGATTGGACAGAAGAAAAAAAGACAAATATCAGGAGTATCGCCTCATTGAAGTTAATTGCACCTAACAGAATGGGGCGATCTGTGTGTGTTGAATTGAAATGTTTTTTTAGATTTTTTGTCTTTAGCTTTTGGTAAAACATTGCAGTTGAACTAGTAACACAGTACAGTTTTAACACAGGCAATATTTTTGATAATGTCAACAAATGTGGCCTTGATCAGTTGATTTAGGTTCAGTGTTTTTTGCATTTCACGTCCCAATTATTTTGTGTTACCATTTCCTAGAGATGATAATCCATGTCTGACCATGAGTACTGGTAGATCCAGATCAGCCTACATAGGTGTCCATTGAGTCTTACCAGGATCTACTGTTTTGCTTCTTGGTCAGTAATAACCTAAAGAATCAAAAATCGACAAACATAGGTCTTGATCAGATTGCATTTGTAGGTATGCAGGCTGATCAGTGGATTACCATAATACTCCTATAAAACAACACTCCCCTAATAAAAGCTCTATAATTATGTAAGTTTTTAGGGAAAAAAATCAGTTAATCCATATTTATTTTCTATTATTGTTTAGAATCTAATGTTACTCCCGATCTAGATGCACTCGTGATCTAGATGCACACCTTACACTAAACAAAAGTTTTTCTGAATAATTTGACTGAACAGATTGCAGCTTCCATACAGTTGTAAACTGGGTAAACTTGGACGTCAGCTGTTTAACCTTTTCCTGAATATAAAAAATTATGCCTTTATGGTGAAGGTGAACAGAGTAGATCCAGATCAGCTGGACATCCGTGCCATCTGATAAAGATCTGCACTTTTCGCTTTCTAATTTATTAGGATATTTCTGACCAAAAAGCTAACAGTGCAGATCTTGATCAGATGGCAAGGTTATGCCAGCTGATCTGGATCTAAACTGTTCACACATGAGATAAATTGTGTATACTAATATATGGAGTAAAGGGTTTAATTGCACCTGGTATTTTAAAACATATATAGATAAAGATTTATGTCAAATCATGAGAGATATAATAAACATTAATAAAATATACATTTTCAATTACAGCAAATCCTTTGAACTTGTTTCATTTTGTGTTTCGAGTACAAAACATCTAAATTGCAAAAACAACAGCAAGATGTTCTTGTGATAAGATAATAAAAGGGGCGTTGCATTGTCTGGGAAACCAAACTATTTGAAATTACTTACGGTAAATGAAATTTTCACTGAGGTGTTCATTTAAATACACTTGAGGCAGCCAGAAATTCAAACTCAAGCAGCTGATTGGTTGAAATGGAATGAAGTCTCCAAAGTGACCAATCAGAAGTGAGAGTTTTGAGACTTGTCTTCTGCCTTTGTGTACCCTTTTTAACCCTTTCCTCCATAGACACACCTTTCTTGCTTGGGGCGTCTGATCAGGATCTGCACTGTTTGCTTTTTGATTTATTAGGTTGTTTCTGACCAAAAAGCGACCAGTGCAGATCCTGATCAGACAGCACAGATGTGCTGGCTGATCTGGATCTACACTGTTCTGCACGTGTAAAAATGCGTATTGATGGAGGAAAGGGTTCATGTGAACCACCTTATTTAGTGGAGGAGACATTCATTTCGTGTGTTTGCATCTGGTGTCAATTAATATTTAATGCAAAGATGAAAGAGATTCATATGCAGATTTCAGAAACATGAAAGACATATTCTTTCAAAATTCTAAAAAACATGCACATATTCTGAAATAAATGTGAATTGCCATGTTTCAAAACCAGCAGTAAAATTCTGGAATAATACAAATTTATGGATGTTAAATGTCCAAAAAACTATATTGAAAAACTAGGGTTTAGTTAGATAGTGAAAAGCAGAAAAATATGTCATGGGAAAAAATTCTTTCAACTGCATATCTGCATATTTTTTTTAAAAAAGGAATCACAGTTGGTTAAAAAGAAGGTAGTAGTAAAATAAACAGTTTTTTTCTTATTATTAGGTATACATGTATTTCAGTTGATTAAATGATAGATTTATGATGTTGTACACAAGTAATTGACAGTTTGTCTTCCTTCTACCTTCTAATCATCAATTATTGCTACTTTTTGCCTCGTTAATGCACTGTTTTGGGCATTTTTATGCACTTCAGGCAAGTTTTATGTTAATTTCATCTGATTGAATTTGATCAATGATACCAAAAGTCAAAAAGCAATTTGAGTTTTAAGCTTGAAATAAAGCTTGGTACAGTACATAAATCCCACCCAAACTCTCTCAGATATTGCTATTTTGCATAAAATCCTGCCCCAATCCCAAATGGCGGCTGTATGAAACAGCACAAGAATGACAGCTGTATTAAAACAGCACACACCAAATGTTAACAACTGCACTACAGTGACAGCTGTATTAAACACTGCCCTACAATGACAGCTGTTTGAAAACAGAACTATAATGACAACTATATGAAAACAGCTCTACCTTCTAATCATAAATTATTGCTACTTTTTGCCTCGTTAATGCACTGTTTTGGGCATTTTTATGCACTTCAGGCAAGTTTTATGTTAATTTCATCTGATTGAATTTGATCAATGATACCAAAAGTCAAAAAGCAATTTGAGTTTTAAGCTTGAAATAAAGCTTGGTACAGTACATAAATCCCACCCAAACTCTCTCAGATATTTCTATTTTGCATAAAATCCTGCCCCAACCCCAAATGGCGGCTGTATGAAACAGCACAAGAATGACAGCTGTATTAAAACAGCACACACCAAATGTTAACAACTGCACTACAGTGACAGCTGTATTAAACACTGCCCTACAATGACAGCTGTATGAAAACAGAACTATAATGACAACTATATGAAAACAGCTCTTCTATGACAGCTATATGAAAACAGCACTACAATGACAGCTGTATATAAACAGCACTTCAATGACAGCTGTTCAAAAACAGTTCTTCAGTGACAGCTGTTTAAGAACAGTACTTCAGTGACAGCTGCATCAAACAAAAACAGCACTACAAATTGACAACTGTATGAAAAAACAGCACTATGCTGGCAGCTTTATGAAAAACAGCACTATGCTGACAGCATTATGAAAAACAGCACTATGCTGACAGCTTTATGAAAAACAGCACTATGCTGACAGCATTATGAAAAACAGCACTATGCTGACAGCTTTATGAAAAACAGCACTATGCTGACAGCTTTATGAAAAACTGCACTACAATGACAGCTATATGAAAAACTGCACTAAAATGACAGATGTATTAAAACAGTACTAAAATGACAGATGTATGAAAAAAATACTAAAATGACAGATGTATGAAAAAAATACTAAAATGACAGATGTATGAAAACAGAACTAAAATGACAGATGTATGAAAACTGTACTAAAAGATAGCTGATGAAAACAGCATTGACAAAAAAAACAGACATAAATGAATCAGGCGAGCAATTTTGGCCCATGCATCTGACCATCTTGTTTACCACAAGTTGTGGTTTTCTTAACCAAAAAATAAAGTCATTCAGGCTGAAAAATCTGTTCAGCCACATATTCACATTCTGCATAGAATTATTCGGTTTGTGAACATGCGGTTTTATTTCATTGCACCTAATGCTTCATGTAATTGCTAACTGTGAATGAACGAAAAAGTGCAAACATTGCACTTTTAAATCATTTACAGACATGTGATTTTTGGCTAACCTGAGCTAATTTTAGGCTCAAAGTAAGCTTTTGTTATTGAGTTTTGTCAGTGACAATTTGTCTTGCTTCCTACAATAAGACAAACTTCATTGGTATCCCTATGAATTTTAAATTCTCTCTGGTTTATAATTAATGCAAGTACATTAATATTCCAGACTGGTATGTCAATACATGTATTCCTGTGATCTGATTTGATTGCATTTCAGATCAATTTCCATGAACTCTCTATTCTTTGTTTGAAATTTTAAAGAAAATAAATCTTACACAGACAACAGAACATTCAGGACTTAAGTCAAAGTACTTAGCATCTTTTTAAGAATACAATTCCAGTTTTGGTGTGTTTTGATTATCTCTTGTAAAGGTTCTTACCCTATATTGCATATATTATACAGGTCTTTCAGCAAGGACTATTAGATCCAGATCAGATTGCAATTCTTTCAAATCTGATGTGGATCTACACTACTTGCTTCTTGGTTGAAAATACCGTAATGAATTTAAAACAAACAGTGTAGCCCCTGAACAAATGGCATGTATGTGCCAGCTGATTTGGATCTAAGCTGTTTCCAATGAGATAGCAGCCTTATCATATGGAATGACGGCTTCAAAACCAAAAAACAGCATATTTAAACGTTAAGAGACAGGCTGGTGAGGCAATTAAGTGTCACAATTTAGTCACTGTGAAAGTAAGGACAGCGAAAGAGTTTTTGTCATGAGTGATTTCAAAAAAAATTAAACTATTAAATCAGATTCAGAACCAAAACTTCTTTGGGTAAAGGATCACTTTCCAGATTTCTTTTTAGTGATTTATTTTGTGATAATGAAAACCAAGATTATGTGTTGGTACAAAGATTTGACAAAGTGATAATGTCTACCCTTTTAAATACAAGTGTGAAATTTGATTTCACTTAGGTAACCTTTCTGTGAAATACTATCCCAAACAGAAGATGGAATCTGTACTGTGATATTTTTTTGATATTATTTATTAAAGTTTTGTTCTTTTAGCTCACCTGGGATGAAAATCATAAAACTAAATCAGGAGACCAGTCTCAAATTGTCCAATCTCACTGCAAGTGCGGCTGGTTGCCATATCAGCCTATCAGATGCTTGTTATTTAAGACTGGTCTCCAAGCTCAGTCCTATGATCTTGGGCCCAGAGCCAAAGGCCAAAGGACACATCCTTTATCATCACACTCAGTCAGGATGGATGTGCCGGCTGATCTGGATCTACATGGTTCACCTTTGGATGACATATTCTTTAGGGTATTGGGTTAAATGATTGAATTGGCTTAGACTGTCAGAACAGGGAGAATTATTCCAATTTTAGGGAGAAGTCAAATAGGATGTTGGCTTTCTGTATTAAACATATAGGGAAAAACTCCCTTGGCTTATTAGAGGGAGACGTTCTGGACATTAGGGAGACTATTTCTCCATAGTCTTCCTCTAAGACATTCCCTGGTACACATGGAACATATCAATTGTTAAGCAGTCATGCGCTGGTTTTCATGTGAACCTGAGTAATTCGGTGGTCTGTAATTTTAATCTCATATATTAAGTGTTACATATTTTGATACTTATCTGTCTTTGAATTTCATGGAAAACAGATGTGCACTTTTCTTTGAGTTGAATTCTTTTCCAGATTTACAACTTACTTCAATGTGGTCTTTGATGGTTTTGAGGAAAATTATGCAGGTTGAAATTTCAATTTAACCTCTTAATTGAAATGTAGTGGTTCAAATATACTTTCTTCATATTTTTCCAGTCCATTTATCACTCATTTTGGTGTTTGATAAAAAGTTATTTACTGGTTTATGAAATATTAGACCTTTTTCAATTTTTCATACCTGGCCTCAAGATAGGCAGCCTGAGTTACTTTTGATATTAAACTGAATTTTTTTTGGCAAAATATACTTGTATGATTTAGTCAGTGAATACAATTTGAAAGAAGCAAAAAATTAAATATAAGTATATTCAAATGGAAGGCTGGAAATTTCACAGATATTCAAAAAATGATGCTGATTCAATTAAACTGGCATGTTAAAATGCAGCAATAAATAACAGAAGCCAGTGTCAATCATCATCTTAATCAACAGTATTTATCTTTATGGTTCAAGTAATTACAGTGTAGCGGCACTTTATTAAGTTGAAGAAAACATGAAATGCAGACAGAGAAATCACTGCTAATATTTGTAAAAGACATCAGTAGTTTGTCTGTAAGAATTGGAATTTGAATAGTCTCACCAAATCAATTACTATTGTCTGTTAGAACATTTATAAAGACACCAGATATCTGTCTGTTTGTCCATCTGTCTATCTGTCAGTCGGTTTGTCTGTCTGTCTGTTCTCAGAAATAAACACTTCTATCTATCTGTTTGTCAGATATAAACACTGTCTGTCTATCTGTTTGTCAAAAAATTAAAATGGAATATGGACAGTCTGAAGAATTAAAATTGTTGACACTGTTAAGAGATATAACTGACTGTCTGTAAAATATATTCAGTATACCAGCCATAACTTTAATTGGTTTCGGAGTTAATGGTCTGTGAGTAAAGAATCATCATCTGGATTCAAAGGCTGCATGAAATTCCATGAGGTTGTCTATCAATGGTGACCATATTGTGGATTCCTAATTTTTTGTGTTATTTTCATCAAACTTCCTTCCAGAACATTTTTTTGAGTTATGTCCCTTTGATTGCTGATTTTTAATCAAAATAACACTGCATTTGTTGTTGTTGCTACACCTTTTCATTAGCTCAAGACCATAAAAAACTAGTGTCTAGTCTCCAAAGCACAAAAAGCAGTGGGATCAGTCACAATACAGACCAATACTGGTTTATGATTAAAAGCCCTGTATATAGTTTAGCAATATTATACCATTTTCTTTTCTTGCTAGGTGAAAAAAGGTGCAGAATGATTGAATTATAAAAAAATCTTGTTGCAAAATTTATGATTAAATTATTTGGGTCAGTCAGTGGCAAAAATGAACATCAAATTGCATTTTTTATTGGAAATCATTAATCAACCAGCAGAATATAAAGGCCTCTTATAAAACTGCATTCTCTGTGAAGTTCACAAACATGAGGACAACTTGCAAACAACTTGCTCATGATATAATATGTCTAGACGAAAACATGCAAGAACAAGGTTACACAAGGCTTTTAAACATAATTGCTAGATTCTTATCCGGTTTTGTGGGTGGTAAGTAATGTGATTAAGACAGAAGAACAGACAGGAGAATGTGGAGAGAAGTACAGGCATCTGTGCCATCTGGTCCCTTCGGACATAAGTTTTTATGGTACAAAAGTTTTCACAAAACTACTCTTGCACCAGAGTATAAATAATATTTAACTTTTGTTTTTAGTACTTAAGGGCCTGCTATTAACTGGCAAATGCCTGCTATAAACAATAGAAGGAACATTCAGAAATCAGGATCATCATGAAAAAAAGCAGGCCTGCTGCTTGTTGTGTTGGTGTTGTTGTTTTTTCTGAGCAGTTTATTTCTCTTTTTGCAAAACTTAAGTTTGATTTGTGTTGATCATTGTCCACTTTTATCCTTTACTCCGTGAGATATGGTTTATCCCATTGACAAACAGTGTAGATCCAGATCAGCTGGTGCACATCCATGCCATCTGATCATTTTTAGATTCATTAGGTATATTTCTGACCAAGAAGTTAACAGTGTAGATCCTGGTCAGATGGCACTGATGTGGATCAACACTGGTTGCACCTGCGATAAAACCTGGATATATTTATATGGAGTAAAGGGTTAAATTCTAGCCATACCTGAGTTTAATTTGTGCTCATTAGTCTTTACTTGAATTTCTAGTTGGGACAATTTTGACCTTCAGGCCGGTATTCCATAGTTCCGTGATCCGTGTCCACGTCCTGTGCCCGCGATTTTTCACTCACCAAAGATATCGTTGGGTATATTCCATATCTCTGTGTCCATTCCACATCGCGGACACGGACGCGGAGGTATGGAATATACCCAACGATATCTTTGGTGAGTAAAAGATCACGGACACGGATCACGCATCACGGAACTATGGAATACCGGCCTAACTCTGGTAAAATAGTCTTTTGTAGAAGCTTAATTATTTAATTTTGACCTTCAGGCCGGTATTCCATAGTTCCGTGATCCGTGTCCACGTCCTGTGTCCGCGATTTTTCACTCACCAAAGATATCGTTGGGTATATTCCATATCTCTGTGTCCATTCCACATCGCGGACACGGACGCGGAGGTATGGAATATACCCAACGATATCTTTGGTGAGTAAAAGATCACGGACACGGATCACGCATCACGGAACTATGGAATACCGGCCTAACTCTGGTAGAATAGTCTTTTGTAGAAGCTTAATTATTTCATATTTCGCACAAATTTGTGCCAGAATTTAATTCCGAACAAAATTTAACACTGTCTTACAAGTGCAAATGTATGCCCACAACAGCCTCTGAGTGAAGAACAGATAATCACTGTTTATGATTTTGAAGTTATGAAAATATTTATACGACAGGGGGCTGCAAAGCTGGCCAGTTTATGTGTGCAGATGGAAGAGCCTGTATATCATCAGTGGTACTTTGTGATGGTTTCCCTGATTGTGATGATGGGTCTGATGAAAAAGGAGAAATCTGCAGTAAGGCTGAATGTATTGCAGTGCTGAAGATTATTAAACAGAGATTTGAAACCAGTCTCAAATCCCAAGCATCAGATTGGTTGAAATATGACCAGTCGCCATTTCAGCCAATCAGATTCTTGAAATTTAATTGGTTTCCATTCTTAGTTTTATAATCTTGGGGCCAGTAGATTTGCATGTTGCAAACCAATCATCATCCTGCTCGATAGAAATAACCCATCACTTACTAATGGTAAATTAAATTTTCTCACTTTTCTATCAATCTGAGCCATTTACCTTCCAATTCCTCTATTATTATCCAGGTTTTAACGAAAATCCTATTTATAAGATTGGGGTATGGCAGGCGGGCGGTATCAAACAGGGGTGTCTGGTCAATAACTTCAGTTTGGATAAAACAGTCATACAGAAACTTTCCATATAGCAAGCTTGCATGAAGACCTAGCTTGAGATTGCATTTGGGCCCTGTTGGGTCAAGGTCACTGTTACCTAAAATAGAAAAACAGTTTCCGGTCAATAACTATAGTTTGGATAAGCTAATCTTTCTGAAACTTGGGATATAGCAACATGAAGACGTAGCTTGGGATTGTATTTGGGGCCAGTAGGGTCAAGGTCAAGGTCACTGTTACAAAAAATAAAAAAAAAACAGTTGGAGGTATTTGCTGAAATTGTTTTGGTAGGTAGTGTATGTGCAAATTAAACTTGGGATTGGATAAAAGTCAAGGTCATTGTTACTAAGTTTGGAAGAACACTGTTTATGCATTGAAAACCTGTCTTAAGGGCTGAAGGTGATGTCTCCAAATGTGAGACCTCAAGCATCTGATTGGCTGAAATGGAGACTTGTCTGTTAGCCAATCAGATGCTTGAGAATTGAGACTGGTTTACAATCTCAGTTTTAAATCTTGGGGCCCACACATATCTTAATGGGTGCATTTCTTTCAAAAGAAATTATTAACAAAATAGGAAGTAAGATAGACTTCTAGTAGACTGCTGGAAAAAATGTGGGGTTTCTTTCATATCTGAGGCAGGATGATGGTTGAAGGGGAAATGCTCAAAGCCTGAAAATCTTGTCATAAATTTTTTCCATATTGTCTTGCACACTCCTAATGCTACTTGAAATCTTGACTTTCAAGATTGTCTCACAAATTCTGAATGCTACATGAATCCTGTATTAAATATTGCCATAATTGTCTCACAAATTCCAAATGTTGTATAAAATATTGTCTTTATTGTTTAGAACATTCTGAATGTTATATGAAATCTTGCCTTAATTTTCTAACACTTATTAAATCCTATATTAAATATATTATATTGTCTTAATTGTCTCACAAATTTCAAATGCTGTATTAAATATTGACTTAATTATCTCACACATTCTAAAGGCTACATGAAATCTAGCCTTAATGTGTTCACAAATTGAATCCTATATTAAATATTGCCTTGTCTCACATATTCTAAATGCTGTATTAAATCTTGACTTAATTGATTCACAAATTCTGAATGCTACATGAAATCTTGCCTTAATGTTTTCACAAACTTTAAATGCTTTAATTTTAACTCAGTTGTCTTAATCATTCCAAAATTCTATATGAAATCTTGATATTAAATATTTTGTCATTGTCTATGCTGTATGAAATCTAAGAAATATTATTTTTATTTCGAATTAATTGTCTCACACATAGTGAATGCTGTTAAATGTAAATACTCGTGGAAATCGTGATAGGAAATATTATCTGATACTCGCACACATTTTAAATGTTCTCTGGTTAAAAAATCAAGTGACACTTGAGATACTGGCTCCTTGAAAATTCCTTATCTTATATTATTTTTTAACACATTATGCATGCTCTTTTAAATTGTTTAATTAAATAGTGCCCTGCTGTCTTTAAGTCATTATGAATACTTTTGAAATATTGCCTGTATGCAACATGGAAAATTTTGGACAGTAAAGTCTTGGTCTCTTCTTTCTGAAACATGGTCGTCTGTCCAGTCCCCAAATATTTCCCATCTGTCTGAAATTGATATTGTCTTTATGTTTCACACAGTGGGAATGCTATTAGAAAAGTAATGTCAATTGTGGATGAATATTGTAACAGATGCTATATAATTAATTAAATTATTGTGCATGGTGTAACAAGTAGTAATATAAACAGTGCAATTGTAAGGTATCTCACCGTCTGGAATGCAATATTGAAATTGTGGTGTCAACATTCTACATGGTATCATACACCTGGAACTGGATATAGAATCTGCTACTTAGGGAATGTGATGTAGGATGGGAAAGTTAACACAGTTAGGATTATGTGGTGTGGAATGCGGTGGGAATCATGTGGTATAGATGTGGTGGGAATCATGTGGCATAGATGTGGTGGGGATCATGTGGTATAGATGTGGTGGGAATCATGTGGTATAGATGTGGTGGGGATCATGTGGTATAGATGTGGTGGGAATCATGTGGTATAGATGTGGTGGGGATCATGTGGTATAGATGTAGGGGGATCATGTAGTATAAATTGTGGTGTGGATCATGTGGTATAGATGTGGGGGGGTCATGTGGTTTAGATGTTTTGGGGATCATGTGGTATGGAATGTGGTGGGGATCATGCTTTGCAGAATGTGATGGGGATCATGTAATATAGTTGTGGGGGGATCATGTGGTATAGATGTGGTGGGGATCATGTGGTATGGAATGCAGTGACACAAATCTTAAAGTAACCATTATAAAATAAAAGTAGATATTTTTGGTATCCTGAATGCTTTTCTATACACTGATAAAAAAAGAAACAGATATGGGATGATAACACTATGTAATGTAAAATCTAGTCTAAAAATGCATGAGTCCTAATCACTCTGACAATGATTGTCCTGTACTGCATGACAAAATTTAAAAATGGCAACAATGTAAATGCTCATTGCACTGGATCCTCGTCTTTACTTGAACATAGGGGAATGCTAAGTTTAATTCTCTTTGGGTTTGGTAGAAGTCAACTTAGACAATAATACAACCAAACCCTATATTTAATATGGGGCATAATTGTTGCTTTTTTAACTCAATAGTGATTTATACAGAAACTTTCATGAGAAAGTATTGAAATCTGCTGTCAGTAATTATAAGTTACATCTATTTGCAAATATACATGTATTATGCCCAGTACAGTCTTCAGAGAGACCTAATCTTGGCTTAAAAATTTCCTTATTTATCCTGGGTCCATGGAATTATCCGATTAACCCTTTCCTCGATATTTGGCAAGGGCAAACAGTGTAGTCTGATCAGGATCTGCTCTGTTTGCTGTTTTCTTTGTTTGGTTATTTCTGACCAAAAAAATGAACAGTGCAGATCCTGATCAGATGTCACAGATTTGCCAGCTGATCTAAATCTTCAATGGTTGCAAATGCAATAAAATGTGTATATATGTATATATGAAATAAGGGTTAAGCTTTTTTTCTCTTTTAGTATTCTCTTTATACCAAGCTAAATCTTGATGGGTTGTCTCTGTTGTTTGTTACCATTGGGACACTTCTGTTTGCCTAAATGACTGTCAATGATGTTTGCAACAAATTAATGTTGTTTTTTTCTGTCCCTTGCTGTTATATTAAAAAGCTGCTCTACAAATTTACCAGGCCTGAAGGTTATAAAGCTGAGATTGGAAACCAGTCTCAAATCTCAAGCATCTGATTGGCTGAAATGGCGACCAGTTGTCATTTTAACCAATCAGATGCTTGAGATTTGAGACTGGTTTCCATGCTCAGTTTTATAACCTTGGGCACAGATGCTCCTACCTTCTTTCCAATAAGAGTAAGATTTGGAAAAGATTACAAGGCTAAAAAGCTAGCCATTATAGTAAAAATTTTTATTTGACTGCACCTATATCTGTTTGTATTAAATTATTCCAGGGTCATCAAAACTTTAATGCATTTAGTTGAAAGATATTTTAAGATCTATCGATTTTATTCTCCCTCATAATTCTGTATGCTGTCTTAACCCTTATAAATCCTCCATAAATATGCATTTTTACGCATTTGCAATCAATGTCGATCCAGATCAGCCGGCATATCCTTGCCGTCTGATCAGGATCTGCACTGGTTGCATTTTGGTCAGAAATAACCTAACAACTCATATAGCGAACAGTTTAGATCCTGATCAGACGGCATGGATGTGGCGGCTGATCTGGATCTAAACTGTTCGCCCATGCAATAAAGGTGTATCTATGGAGGAAAGGGTTAATTGTTCCTAATGACAATATCAAAGAAACTCTGTAACTTTTCTCAGCAACACTATGGTGTTTTGAAAATATCTTACCATACATCTTTAACTTGATTCTTCAATTCTGTGATCCAGCAGACATGTTATTCAGTAATTTCCTCCCTTACTGATTACTTAAAAGCTTCGCCATGAAATGGCATGCAATTCTGTGCTTTCTTTTTACAGGTAGACTGGTTTTCATCTGCTTTTAGATATTTTTGTTACCAATCTGTTTTCAGTAATATTTCTCACTAGAGTTTTTTGTTCATTTACTGTTTTTTTTTAAATTTCAGTTTAAATATTGTGCTTTTTTTCAATTTATGTTGACAGGTATTTCTGAGTACTAGAATGTCTTATCATGATCATTATTATACTGTAACCCTTCAGGTACGAGATTTTGTGTAGAAGGCCAAGAACTTTGCCCAGACAGGTCAGCTTGTATAACACCCAGTCAGAAGTGTGACTCGGTCAAAGATTGTACAGATGGATGGGATGAAACTCTAGCAGAGTGTTCTATTGGTAGGAGTTGTCCCCCTTTGTTGTTTGGATGCTTTTGAGTTCACTCCCCTGTTTTGGCTGGTATAAGCATGGATTGTCTCCCTCTCTTTAAGTTATCTAACTCTGCACATTTTATGTTGCGTAACAGTGTTTTAAAAATGTCATGTAAAGGGAATATATACCTCTCTGTTTTTCAGTTTTATTTAGAATGTTCTATCATTTGTTTCCTTTGTTCATAGCTAACATTTCTAACTTCTAATTTGTTATGAAGAAGTTTGAGTTGTCCCCCTTTGTTGTATAACAGTTCTGTTGTTATGTTTCCTGTTATCAATGCATGAGTTCAGTTTTAAATTTGAAACACATTAATTTGTCAGGATGATTTCTATTTTGGAGGATGGTGTAGCATGGATTTTACTTTGTTTATCTTGTATTTAACTTAAACATGAATACCTTCATAGCTTTCCTTTATGTAAAAAAATCAGTTAATATATGTGTAACAAGTGTTCGGAAAAATCCAAGCCTGAACCAAGGATTGAACCTGGGACCCCTCACATGCTAGTCTGACGCTCTACCATATCACCATAAAAACTAGCTCTATGGTGAGATAGTTCAAGTACGGTAGTAACACAACCTTAGCCAGGTTACATATGTATTGCCTGTAAAAAAGAAATAAAAGAATAGAATAGAAGAATAAAAAATCAGATGCTTGAGATTTGAGACTGGTCTCCTGATTTAGTTTTATGATCTTGGGCATTGGAGAAAACAAAGCAAAGATTGGTGATCAGCATTATTTGTATCTGTGGTTCATTCCTTTAGTTGGCTTTCATTGGACAGAAAGTTCTAATGCATTGGGGCTATTTATCGGTAAACTCTTCGCTTTTGATAATGTAGATTTAATTTCTGTAACTACTTATAATATCATATTTGCTTATCAGCATGAGGAAGACATGGTAGCAAAGGCATTTATTTTGCTTATTATGAACATTTCTTTACAGGAATATTCATTTGAGTTTTAGATAATTAATATTTTAGTTTTTCCTTCTGACATTCACTAATAGAAATCAACATCACTACAACATTTTCTTGAAGTTACATAAATGAATTCCATTCCAAATAACTGACAGGCATTTCATAATAGTGATTAATGTTAAACTGTGTTATATTAGACAT
Source organism: Corbicula japonica (assembly GCA_038501625.1). Taxonomy (NCBI): domain Eukaryota; kingdom Metazoa; phylum Mollusca; class Bivalvia; order Venerida; family Cyrenidae; genus Corbicula; species Corbicula japonica. Next base: position 4,682,078 of record JAZAYU010000052.1, read on the forward strand.
AATACTTAACTGTATGTTACATTTTTCTACATTTCATCACATTTGATTTTGACAGAATCTGATAGGAAGGAAAGTTATGCATATAAATCACAGAATGTTTCCGCTTATCTAACTTTATATCAGATCAATCAAATACTATGCTTAAATGCCTGTTTTCAATGTATTTTTTTCTCATTCAATGATAAAATTAATTGATTCTGTCAAGAAATTGATACTAAAATGTTGCACATTTTCTTGATCTAAGATAATCCTGATGTGTTAACAGATAAGTGTTTCATGGAAAGCAGTTAATCATTTTTAGAAGTTTCTTCCATTTACTGTAACCTAAAAAATGTTTTAACATGTTTGAATATTGACTCTAGGCATGTGAGGTCTTCAGTGTATATAAAATATTCTAGCGAACTGCAACCCGATTTTTTATGCCCCCATAAAGTGGGCACTCATCCATATGTCTGTCTGTTCATACGTACATCCTCTAAATCTTATGGCATCCCCCCCCCCCAGTTTTTTTCAAACTTGCACAGATGACCTGCTTGCATGTGAAGATGATCGTTAAGAAATGATTTTTTCCTGCTTCCATTTTTATCAGAGTCATGGCCCTTTTGTTATTATAAATGTTGTTGCAGTGATGGGGGCATCAGTGTTCGAGGACCTGTTCTAGTTAATTCTACATATACAAACAAGTCATGACAAACATGTTTTTATATTATTTTTAGCATTATTTTTCAAGTATAAAGACTTAAATGGCTTCTGATGAATGTTCAGCTAAATCAGAAATGTTAGAAGAATAAAGTTAAACATGTTTTATAACTTAGTCAGGGTTATGTGGAGGTGTGGGCACATCCATGTTTTTCATTTTCAGTTTTATTACTTATGGCACAGATGATTTATGCTGATATAAGTTAGAAGTCATAGTTAAACTGAATCATTTGTGATTCAAAAGAAGATACTAATGACATTTGGGAGTGCAAGTGGTACAATATCAAGAGCAACTAATAAACTAGAAAACTTAGAAATACAGATCTTCAGTTGACAGGCAAATTAATGTGAAGTTTTGCAATTTTTACATTATTTGCCTATTTGTCATTTCTTTTGACCATAGACTTGCTAAAATTAAAGGAAAAGGTGAACTTTTGTAAGCATTTTGAGTCATGTCTCTTGAAAATGTAGTAATATGAGAGTGATTTCCCTTGAAAATATAGTAATAAATGAGTTATTTACTTTGAAAATATAGTAATACATATTAATGTCTCTTGAAAAGAAAGTTATGCCTGAGTGATGTCCCTTAAAATTCTAGTTATACATGAGTGATGTCCCTCGAAAGTCTTATTATACATGGTGAATGTCCCTTGAAAATCTAGTAATACATTACGAAATTAACATTTTTAATGGAAGTTAAGCAAGTGCTTTCTAAAATTATTACTTAAAAATATAATTTAAACATGTTGAAGCATGCATATTTTTTTCAAATATATTTTAAATGAAATTTTAATGGTTTTAAAAACTGACTTCAGATATATTAGATTCGTGCTTTAATTAGTCTTTGAGATTTCGTGGGTTGCTGGCATAGCAGTATTTCTTGTGAAATTTAAATGAAAAAGGTAACATTTAATGAAACCCTTGAAAAATAATGTGCACTTAAATAAATCCAACTGTTGACTTAATTTTTTTGCCCTTTCTTAAAGGCAACAAAAAAGCTGAAAAATTTACTGCACTGAAATTGATTAATCCTCATGAAATTTATGACTTCCAACTGGTGAGTTACTGTTACGCTATTATGTTTTGATTTCTTTAATGTCTCGGCTGACAAAGAATCATATTGTTTACTCATCATGCACCCCTACTGCACTAGTAAATATCTGATAAGTGTATTTTTTATTTACTTACTTACATAAATATAAATAAACTTTTTTCTCATAGACGCTAACTCAGCAAGTTGGAAATTTTACTACATAAAAATTCAAGCTTGTTCCTGGATGTTTGTTTTGTCTGCAACAGTTAAGAGTTTAAAATTGAGTAACTGGAACATGGTCTTTTACATTATGTCTGCGATATAATTAACCCTTAACTTCATAGATACATTTTTATTAGCAAAAAGTGTAGATCCAGATTAGTACAATATCTGACCAGGAAGGGAAAAGTGTAGATCCAGATCAGACAGCGATGATCTGCTAGTTGATCTGGGTCCACACTTAGTGGTCTCAGATGCAATAAAATCTGTATTTATGGATTAAAGGGTAAAAGGTACAATACAATATAAAAAAAAATAAAATGAAATGTTTCTATATATTCTATGCATTAAAAAGTGATTATCAAAACCTCTTCAAATCTGAAAGAATTTTGAAAATTACTGGTAGTCAAGAATTAAGCTTAGAAATAAAATTTGAAAATATTGTTAATTTAGTTATTTAATATGCAAACATATTATGCAAAGTAGCTGGCAAAAAAATTTATTTCAAATATGATATTTTCAAAAAGTAACATCCAGAGTTTTTAATTTGAGAAATCAAATTATGCAATTTTTGATTGCAAAAATGAATTTTTTAAATAGGTAAATCCAGACTGTTTAATTTAAGAAATCAAATTATGCCATATTTGCATAAGTAAATTTTACACACATCAGTTTTTTCTTCCACCATGTTATATAATTGAATGTTAATACATAATTAGCATAAATATTATGTCATAAACATTGAACATGCTGGTGTCTAATGAGCATTAATTAAAAAAAACTACTCATCCTAAATTAATTGTCAGATTCCATAAACTATTTCAAGTTTAAAATATTGCAATCTGTATGGTGATGATTTAGATTAAAGATACTCATTTCTATTAACACACTTCTATTTATGCAATTTCGTTTCGTTTAACCATTTCTTCTAATTTTTTAGAAAATGTTATGGTTGCGGGAGCATTTAAAAGGAACTCTATGGTACATGTATGTTATGATAGTGGGTACTGTGGCTGCTGTAAAAAATCTGTTAAGTTTTAATAAAATGTAACATCATCTCCTAAAAATTGCTGAAAAACAATACCTCCATTAAACTTATGAGTAATGAGGCATACACCTTGATTTAATTTCATTTTATTGGTAATTTTGCTTTTTTAAGAGACTTAACTTGGCAGGGTAGAAATCTTTTTATATAATCTGATTCCCTATGATGCACACAATTAGCATTGCATGGGATTTTATCAGAACGATTTCGTGTTTTATTACTGAAGGAATGTTAACTTAATATTTATGAGGATGATGTCTCCAGAAAAAACATGTCAGCATGACAAAATAGCTTAATGCGGGCAAAGTTTTCAGAGCATCCAGTTTGTAAAACTTACACCATATAATTATAATTCAAGGGCAACCAGTGTAGATCCAGATCAGCCAGAACAATTGTGCCATCTGATCAGGATCTACACTGTTTGGTTTTCGATTCATTAAGTCGGATGGCACAACAAGGAAATTAAAGAAAATATAACTGTTGGAGCAGAGATGGACGTCTTTAAACCATGTACTCCATTGGTCAGAAATAACCTAATGAATCTAAAGCCAAACAATATAGATCCTGATCAGATGGAACAGATATGCCGGATGATCTGGATCTACACTGTTTGCTCACGCAATAAAGGTGTATCTATGGAGTAAAGAGTTTAAAAGAGTAATAATCAGATTGGAGTGTAATTGGAAAGGAAGTGGAATCTTTTGAGGCAAAACAAGACGGCTAGTAGTGTTTAATTGTAGAAATTGTCCATTTCAAGGTTTTGCGTTGCCAAGATTTTGCATGTAAATTCTGCAGCAGTTTATTACTGTTTTGTTTTTTTTGCAGTGTTTGGGTGCAGAGACACTGTTCTATATCTGCACTTCATTTTATTTTAAATATTTGAAACAGCTCTGAAAAAAATGAAGTACATGCTTTATTCGCTATTATTTTTCACCCTCTTTGATTTCAGATCGAAACAAAGGCCCAAGATCATTAAATTGATATCAGAGACCTAAGTTTCAAATCTCAAGCAGCTGATTGGCTGAATTGGAAACTTGCAACTTTACTTACAAACCATCAAATTTTATTCAATTTGTTTGAAATTAAATGTTTAACCCTTTCCTGTATAGATACACCTTTATTGCTAGGGCGAACAGTTTAGATCCAGATCCGCCGGCACATCTGTGCCATCTGATCAGGATCTAAACTGTTGGCTTTTTGATTAATTAGGTTATTTCTGATCAAAATGCGACCAGTGCAGATCCTGATCAGACCGCACGGATGTGCCATCTGATCTGGATCTACACTGGTCACACATACATAAAAATGCGTATATATCAAGGAAAGGGTTAAAGAAATCAGTTGGTTTGTGAAAAACCCACTTTTTACAATTCAACTTATAAAATTAATGTTATGTTATTTAAACTCATTTCTGATTGTAAGCAACTTCTGTTTCAACATAATAATTATGATATACCTGTATGAATAGAATTATTTTTATCATTTTCTTTTCACCTCAACTTGAGAATAAATGTGATATAAAACATGCCAGTCTAAAGGATTCCATCTTTAAGATCACAGATAAAATATAATATTACCCCTATAAATTTGTTACTTTCTAGTTTTTGAATTCCCCATTTATTTCTGATTTTGTATCTATTTAGAATATTGAAGATTGTCTAGGGCAGATAAAAGACTGAAAATAATTACTATCTCTTGCTAAGTATGTGGCCCAAGCTCATAAAACTGAGATTGAAAACCAGTCTCAAAGCTCAAGAATTTGATTGGTTGAAAACGAGAATTATGTACATTTAAGCAAATTAGATGTTTGAGATTTGAGACTGGTCTCCATTCTTAGTTTGATGATCTTGGGTCCAAGGACAGTACCATATTGCTTCTGTTAAATGATGTTTCTTTATGTCCAAGAATTCGCATTGAAGAGGTGTTATGGCTTCAAAGATCAGTGGTTTGTGTTGCAAGATCATTGGATTGTGTTGCTTCAACACATTTTTATTGCTTCAGGGCTGTCATACGGGTTGTGTTATGTCAAAGCACACAAGAGTTGTGTTTTTTCAAAGTATACAGGGTTGTGTTGCTTCAGAGCTATCATAGGGGCTGTGTTGTTGTCAAGCTGAACTAGTTTTGTTGCTGTACAATCCAACAGATTTTGTGTTGCTTCAAAGCACACAATAGTTGTGTTTCTTCAAAGTTCACAGGGTTGTGTTGCTTCTGACCTGTTATAGGGGTTTGTTTCAAAGCTGAAGTGTTTTCAATGATGCTGTAGAGTTTACAAGGGTTGTATTGCTTCAAAACACACAAGTTGTGTTTCTTCAAACTTCACATGGTTGTGTTGCTTCAGATCTGTCATAGGGTTGTGTTGTTTTAAAGCTAATTATTAGAGTTCACCAGGGTTGTGTTGCTTCAATGTTCACAAGGTTGTGTTGCCTTAGAGCTGTCGTAGAGGCTGTGTTGTTCAAACCTTTGTGCTGTAGTGTTCACCAGAGTTGTATCATGCTTCAAAGCATACGAGTTGTGTTTCTTCAAACTTCACAGAGCTGTCATAGAGGTTGTGTTATTTCAAGACTTAAGTGTTAAAGGGTTTTGGAGCTGTATAGTTCACTCTGGTTGTGTTGCTTCAATTTAAGCTTTAAAAGTTATGGTGCTGGTTAAGTTGCTGTGTTGCTGTAGAATTCACCAGGGTTGTGTTACTTCAAAGCACACAAGAGTTTCTTCAAAGTCAACAGTTACTTCAATGTTCGCAGGGTGTTTGTTGTTTCAAAATTCGCATTAACATATTTTTGCTTCCAAAAGGGAAGAAGTGTTTTGTTTCAAAATATTCAAGGACTGTATTGCAAAAAACCACTAACAGAAATCAGTGTAGAAAATGTTCAGACTAGCTGTACCGTCATTTTGTTCTACATTAGTAAAATAATTGCTTTTAGAGTCATTTTGATCATGAAACTGACAACTTCTTAGGCATTTCTCTCAACTTATGCTACTTCAGTTTTATTACATGTTTTTTTCTGAAATAGTAAATCAATTTCAGGTGACATCAAAATGTTCTTCAAAACATTTAAGTGTTAATTATTTTTTTGTTAATAAAATTGTCTGCAGCTACCAGACCCATCCCAGCTGGTGGTGTGGAAAGGTAACCTGAACTGAACTGTTCTTTGTGGCAGGCATCCCTGTCAATATTTCTCTAACCTTTATGGTTTTTATCTTGTGTGCAACCAGTGAAGATTCGTGCCAGCTGATCTGGATCTACACAGTTCGCCTATAGGGTAACTGCCATATCTCATAGAAAACCTTAACGCTATGAGATATGGCAGTTACCCCATAGGGGAACAGTGTAGACCTTAAGTTAAACCTTAACTTGGAATAAAACAACACAAGCCAAAATGGATCATTTATATAGGTGGCTTTATGTTGGACGATGCCAGGGAATAAGTATGAGAGTATGAAAACAATGGCATCTGCTCATTAAGGATAGGTGAAGTGAGTTCCATCATATTGCAAGCACTCCTTGATCATAGAATGACTCAATCCCACCAAAAGTTGCAGACCTAAAATCACAAGTTTCGGGTATAAGTTTTTATCATGGGGTACTGAAGTGGGTGCTTTAGTTTAATTGGATTGTAATTAAGAGATAACAGATTTGAAAACCAGTCCCTGTGAACGACTCAACAACGTCTGATAGGCAACCTACAAACCCATTTTCTCAATAAAATACAAATTTGTCAGCAAATTTACAGCAAAAAATAAATATCCTTTGAGGTCATGGGTAGCAAGGCGCAGTCTGTCAATTTATTCCACTTTTGTGAATGAAAATTCAGTTTGGGACAAACAGTATATTGAATTTTACATATCTTTAAATCAATAAAGTGGTAAATCTAATCTGTATAATCTATATAAATTGACAAAAAATAACTGATCTTTTGCACTGTGACTCATAAAACACCTGTAGGTTTTGTAAATTGACCTCATTTGGGTAAAATAAAACTTTCGTTCTGTTAAATTATTGGGTGGAATGATATAGTTTATTTGAAAAGTGTGACTTTAGTCTGTCAATTTGTACAATCACTATTGTTTCAGTTATCATATCCAAACATTGACTCACAGCATGCATAGTGGTAATCCCCTGCTGAAGACCGGTATTTTGAAATTTGTTTTACTGTTTACCCCATATATATGGGTTATAACACGTGTACAACCAGTGTTGATCCAAATCAGCTGGCACATCCGTGCCGTTTAATTAGGATATAAACTGTTTTGATCTTGATCCGAAATAACCTATTTAATCAAAAGCAAATATTGTAGAGACTTTCCAATATTTTTTCTTATTATCACCAAACTTGTTCATACAGTATTATTAAGGATTTGTTTAATGTTCATTGCTGTACAGATTATAATAATTAGCATGCAGTTTGCCTTGTATATACTTAAGGATTTAATTGATATTTCATGGCATTCATCATGTTATGTAAAATATCTGGGTGTTTTTCATATTCTGATGAACATGATAAAATCTCATTTTGATTTCTTATATTAACAGTCCTAAATATTATCAGTTCTTACCTAAATATTGAGGAGGATTTGGTATCTTGATTGGATTTTGGAACATTGACCATAAAGCATACACCAGCATGCTTTTTCACAACTGTTGAAATGGTAAAACATGCCTGCTTGTTGATGTCACAAGACAAAACATTGTGTGATGACCAATAGTTTGTGTGTAGCTTTTGCTCTAGCCACACCCCAAGCCGAATATTTTCGAATGCGAAATGGAAACAGTATGGAGAAAGATTTTCATCAAAGCGCAAAGTGCAAAATGAGTGTAAATAATAAATGTTGTACTTATATGCATCAAAGACAGTAGAAATCCAATATGTAGCTTGCATAATGCAAATGTAAGTGAAATTTAATGATACCTGAGTATTGGCCAAAGTGTTAAAGGTAGATTTTCATACACAGGCAACAAAAGCCTTTGAAATATATTTTAGCACCCAAACTGATGTAATGTAAACTTTTTTATGTATTATAATGATTGACATATTAAAGGTAAGCACAGAAATTTGATCTTGTGGCTGTCAAATGCTACCCTGCCAACACACAAGATGTTTGCTTTACATCCAGACTTTAAGTCAACAAAGTGAAGTAAATTAAGATCATTTAAGTTTATTCCTTTTAAATAGAAGTTGTCAACATATTTATATCAAGTTGATTATTAGGCTTTATAAATTTAATTTATTGACTTCTCACCATCTTACTGATACAAATTCATACATGTGAAACTTATTATACCCCCGCTTCAAAGAAGAGGGGGGTATACTGTTTTACCCTTGTCCGTCCGTCTGTCCGTCCGTGTTTCCATCCGTCCGTAACAAAATTTCTGTCGCAGTTTTCTCAGCAACTATAACATGCAGCAGCCTGATTCTTTGCATATTGCTTCATCCTATAGTCCCATGTGGTGTAAAGAGATTTTGTGCTCCTTGCTCATCTACTTCCTGTTTGTCGCATATTTTTAGATTTTGTTACTACATAGGTGCATTACATCAACCAAAGGGCATTTTTATTTTCCGTTGCAGTTTTCCAAGCAACTATAACATTCAGCAGCCTGATATTTTGCATATTGCTTTATACTTTAGTCCCATATGGTGTAAAGCGATTTCATGCTCCTTGCTCATCTACTTCCTGTTTACCGAATACTTACATTTTTACACATAATTTACATACTTGCACAATTTCTGTTGCAGTTTTCTAAGCAACAACAACATGCAGCAGCCTGATATTTTGCATAATGCATTATCCTATAGTCCCATATGGTGTAAAGCGATTTTATGCTCCTAGCTCTTCTACTTCCTGTTTACCAAATACTTATATTTTTACACATAGATGACAAACATGCACAATCCGTTCCAGTTTTCTAAGCAACTATAACATGCAGCAGCCTGATGTTTGGCATATTGCTTTATCCTATAGTCCTATATGGTGTAAAGCGATTTTATGCTCCTTGCTCATCTACTTCCTGTTTACCTACTGTTTTTAGCTTTTGTTACTATACAGGTGTGCTATATAATCCAAAGGGTATCTTTATTACTCTATATGTGCATTACATAAACCGAAGGGCATCTAAGTTATTGAAAAATGCAAATTACAATTTGGACGTCATATTTCTGACAGCGGGGGTATCACTAGTGAGCATTAGCTCACAGATTTACTTGTTTTTGATTTTTAAGTGGGTGATTTCCTTGAATCATTTGGGATGGATCGAAGTTTTACTGTTCATTGGTGTAAATATTGAGTTGGGCTCAACCCAGGCTAGGCGGCGTGGGCAGTAATAAGCATTTCCATTACTGCCCATGAACAGGCTCAATCAAACTGAGCCTGCAATATTTTTATATTTTCAGTGTTCAGTGGTTTTCAGAGTTACTTTTTTTCTCTTTTGAAAAAATGGGAGATTTTAAAAAATCAGTATAAAAAGAGGGAAATTCACTGTAGAGAGTGGAACATTTTTGTCTTATGTAAAAACACCCATGAATTTAGAGAAAGAGGTTCTCAGGACTCCCATCAAAATTGGAAAATAAAGTACATGTAGTACATGTATAATGCAAGTAAAAGATAGCAAAGGTATCCATGCTAATTATATAAGTAATGCTACCTGCCCAAGGTTATAAAACTGAGCATGGAAACCAGTCTCAAATCTCAAGCATTTGATTGGCCAAAATGGCGACCAGTCGCCATTTCAGCCAATCAGATGCTTGAGATTTGAGACTGGTTTTCAATCTCAGCTTTATAATCTTCAACCCTGGTGGTCTGCATTGACATGCTAAGAATAGGGAGAGGGAAAGGCAAGAATCATGAGTTGGTTGTTGTTGTTGTTGTTTTCAGAAATCAAATTTTCTCATACTTTCTCATTAATTTGTTACTCATGAAAATAATCTTTCCTACATAAATTTCATCATTTTCTCCTGCATAGCTTTGCACCTGGTTAACTGGAAGTTTTAACTGTTCTTCTGTCTTTATTGCTAAGACAAAAAGCAAAATAATTGAACATTTAAGTAAAAGGACACACTAACAATGTTAGGCGAAAGAAAATATGTTCGGTTCTGTGATTTTTTTCCCCACTGACCCTTAGCATTTTATGAAAAACATTAAAAGGGAATTCAGGAAATAAAACTTTTATTTCAGAAGTGAAAATTAAAAAAAGCTGAAGAAATTTCAACTTTCTGACCCAATTTCTTCTGTCATATCACAGGAAGCTACATAATTACATATTTTACTTCTTTAATAGCTAGTAATATTATTTTTTTTATTATCTTATTATAATAAGACTAAGGTTTTTGTAGTGATAACTTAAAATTCAAAAGCACTAACTTCGTGGCCAAGTTCTCAGATATCGGTTAATTGGTTTAATATTACAGTGCTGTGCATGGTTTGTACTGCATTGCTCAGAATCAAGTTTTAGGCGAAACAAAAATATATAATGTTCTGGTGACCCTACCAGCCTTATTGCCGTAACAAACTAGAAATTTTTTACCAAAAGAAATTTCTTATTACAGAAATATAATTATGGCTTAATTGCAAAAGTGTATGTAAATACAAAGAGAACTATATAAGGCTTTATATCAGTTAAGTCACTAGAACCATACAAACTATTTTGTAGTGGTTAATATATGATTTCTCTAGTGTTTTTTTTTTGTTTTTACAATGTATAATTTGTTATTCAGAAGCAGTGTACTTCCTGGAAATTTTCTTTGATTTTTTAAGAACAGCCACAAACGTAAATACAGGCATTTCCAACGTAAACAATTGTTAATTGAGTTCCTATGCTTTATATGTTGTTTTGTTTAAGTACACAGTTTTTTCCACTCCTCAAAGCAGATCTTGTTATTTTTAATGAGGTAACAGGGAAATAGTATGTCTGTGTAGCCTTTTTCCATGGAAAAGGGGATGGGGGTGTTTATAGTCGTAAGTTATCACTTCCTTTTTGCTGGTTTCATCAAAATTTACCTTTGATGCAGATTTGGTTTATTTTTGAACAATATTTTCAATTATTAACTCTGTGCTTTTGAAACATTTTCAGAAGCCTTTCTTTGCTGTACCCCTGTGCCCAAGGTTATAAAACTGAGCATGGAAACCAGTCTCAAATCTCAAGCATCTGATTGGCTGAAATGGCGACTGGTTGCCATTTCAGCCAATCAGATGCTTGAGATTTGAGACTGGTTTCCAATCTGTTTTCTCATAAAGCACAGAAGTGCAGTTTTTGTTTAGTTTTTTTTCCTCGCCAATTCATCTGTACTTTACCCAACACGTTATTACAGAGACAGAAATTGAATTAAATAATTTAAAGTTGTGTAGATTTGATTAATGGATTTTATATAGATAACCATATATGGGATGACGAACTTTTTCATTGATAATCACAAAAAAGTGAGTCATAGTCTACCGATATACCTAGTTCGTCCATGAATGAAAGTCTTTATCTCCATGCTCTAAAGGAACTTTTCCGTAGTTTTTTAGTAGATAAATAATTAAAGTAGAAGGGTATGAAGACTTTCAATACATTTTCACCTGTTGAAAAGCATTGGTGTGTAATTAAGACTAATAATGCAGGAGTCTTGAGTAAAACTGAGATTTTAGACAATTTCATTTCTGATTGGTCAGTGAGGCTTCTGATTGGTCAGTTTGGAGACTGGGTTGAATTTTAACCATTCATCTCCTCCAGATTGTAGACTGGTCTTCAACTCTTACTTTGGATTGAAAAGTTTGGAAGCCAGTCTGCTCCTCAAGATTGTAGACTCAGAGTGGGGTACAAGATTTCCAGACAGGGATTTTGTTAAGGCCATTCCTAGGATAGTTTCATGATAATTTCGAACTTTCTGACTAAAATCACCTTGACAATTAAATATTACTGTCCCAAATAAGGGTTCGAAGATCCCCACTTAAATCACTGTGGAGGAACTGCCCTTGTTGACTGGTGTCCAGTATCAGTATCCTGGGATTTGTCTGCATAGAATATAGTGCACTGCTGTTTAAGGCCTTTAATCCCCAGGCCCCTATTAGTAGCATAAATTAAAACCAGGAATACCTATATTACCAGTGTTTCACATTAGTGAACTGAGACCAGTCTCCAAACTGTTTAGAGCTGGGACTGTATCTGAGACTGTCTATTGTCTCAAAAAGTATTTTTTCATTTCAGCCATTGTTCTGAGAACACATCATTTTTGCATATGACACAATTGCATGTTATTTCTACATAAGTATGAATTATATGTTTCTACATAATTATGACATACAAGTGGAGCCATATAACAACCAACGTCCTGTCTCATGCATAAAAACCTACTGTATCTCCGAAGAGATAACTGTATGCGATGAAAATACTGCTTTAATGCATTAGTTCAATGCAACAGGTTTTGTGTGTTTATCTAGACCGTCTCATCTGGGTGCAAGTGTCAAATTAATGTCTGGGGGGATTACACAACCTGCTGTGCATGTCTTATAACCTATTCAATATCATATTATATGGATGATAATATCTTTATAAATTCCGGATGTCATCTTAATGAATATATTGTGTCACAAAATTTGCTTCTGTGCTCGATATGTGCGAAGTATCTGTCCTCCGAAACTGTCAGTTGAGACACTGGCAGTAGCTGTTCTCAAATTTTGTTGGTGAATTTTCAAACATTACCTTACTGAAAAAAATGAAATTTATCAACTTAAACTCTTTACAAATTACTGGTTACTGAGCATTTTGCAGGGTGGCCAACATAAGAGTGATCAGACTTGCTGATCGGGGATATACCTGGTAGCAAATGAAGACTATTCAGCATAATCAACATAGTTCAAGACCACAGACCTAGCAAGACTGTCATAACTCCTTCTTTACTTCAATTAAGTTATGATAGTCTTGCATGCAACCCTTGCTTTGTGTTTTGCACAGGGTTTCAGATGTCCATGATGATATTTGATCTAATGTGATAGATCAAATTAATAGCACCTGTATAACCAGCTACACTTGTTGCATTTGTAATCTAAGGGAGATAAATATGAGTGTTCAACAGAAAGTATAAGTTATCTTTCTTCCTTCATTCTTTTTTTTTTTGGTTATTGATCAAGGTAACCATTTGCACTTGTGGCACTTGTAATGAAAGGGAAATAAATATGAATGTGTTAAAGAAAATGTAAGAGTTATCTTTCTTATTTTTTTCAGTAAAAGAAGATCATGTAGACATACTTTTGTTATTGGGAAAACCAGGTCCTGGTACCGGCATCAGCTACGCAACTGGATTGGACGGTTACCCAGCATTTCAAATAACACCCGGTGCTTCAATCGAGAGCAAACCTGCACGAGAATATTTTACAAATGACGCATTATATAAAAACTTTGCTATAACAGCAACAGTTAGACTTCGTTCAGGGGAAGCAACTCTTTTCGCAGTAGTTAATCCTTATAATATAAATCAGTTTGGTGTACAATTAGCAAGCACCTTAAGAGACTCTAGACAACAAACTGCTGTTACTATTTATTACACTGCAAATGCAAATGCAAAAAGACGGTCAGAAATTTTGACCCAGTTTTATATACCAGATATAAGAAATCTCTGGACAGTTCTAGGAATTAAAGTGAAAGATTCTACTGTGGAATTATATAAGGATTGTGTATTAATAGAATCAAAATCGGTACCACAACGTGACCAGATTGTTTTTGATCGAGGCTCAACCCTTTTCTTAGGAAGCAATGGGGAGAAAAACACAGACTCTAAATTTGTGGTGAGTTCTTTTGAGTTTGATTATATTTGAAAAAAAAAGTTTTAAGTGACAGTCAGTTTTATTATGTCATGTTTTGACAATTAAGAAACTCATTGAGAATTGAACTTAGCAAAATTACGTGATTTCTTAATTGTTTTAAAAACCACTTAATATACACTTAATAAATCATACTCAGAACTTAACAGACAAAAATGGTTTAAGCTTGTAGTTGGTGCAAAGTACAAATTTATTTGAAACTTTGTCTCAATGATTGGATGTAAAACAGTGGTCAAAACTACTGAGGGAAGTGTATTGATTTGTTTTATTTGTGTCACCCTGTTTCAAGGACCAGCCAATTGGTATAATGAAACACATTTTCTATGAATATGTGTTTGCTTCCTGATTCTTGTCCTATTTTCAAGGTGCCCAGCAAGGAATGCACTTTAACCCTTTCCTCCATATATACCCAATTTTACGCATGTGCAACCAGTGTAGATCCAGATCAGCCGGCACATCCGTGCCGTGTGATCAGGATCTACACTGGTCGCAATTTGGTCAGAAATAACCTAATGAATCAATAAGCGAACAGTGCAGATCCTGATAAGACAGCATGGATGTGCCGGCTGATCTGTATCTACACTGTTCCCCCACACAATAAAGGTGTGTCTATGGAGGAAAGGATTAACAAGATGTGGCTCACAAACCAGGTCCCAGGTGGGACTCTTACCTTAGTCATTCTAATTTGTAGGCCTTGGCCACTAAGTCATTGAGACAAACAGTCCAATCGCAATGACTCAATATACTGGTCTGACTTGAAATGAAACACCAGTCTAAAGTCAATCAGAACATAAATTAAAAAACTAAGCTATAATATATATGTTATATGTGTAATTGATTTCATCACTTGTTTGAATAACCATGGTAACATGCATACTGCACATATTATTGCCATCGTAGTTTATAAAAGACATACATGTCAATATACACAAAAGGGCTGTTTCAAAAAAAATGGCTGGTTTGGGTTTTCCTGTTATTAAAATGTACAACAAACAGTTACTTCCATTTTCCTACTTTGCACAGGTGTCTCATCATGCCCTTTAAAGATTTGTGAAGTTTCATTAAAATAGCACAATCCGTTAATAAAATATTCTAAAATAAAGGGCAAAAAATGTCAGGAGTGTGACAAAAAAGTGTGACACTTTTCAAAATCACATTTGTTACGACCATTATTTTACAAAAAGCTTGAGTAAAGACAAGTTTTAGTGTTGTTTTAGTTAAAGGTGCATTTATTAGGCATCAGATAATGATAAAATTAAGCATATTATACTAACAGTAATAAAAATATATGCTATTAAGTCAAGTGTGGTAGATTAGAAAATACCTCAAGAAAATCAATACCTCTTTGCTTTATAAATTTATAGGACTTTTAAGATTAATAGTACATACAAAATGTTTTGTGTATCATTAAGTTGCATGTTTCTAGATGCAATAATTATAATATTATCACCTCTATTGAAATTATATTTGTCTGCAGCTCCCTTCAGGGAATGTCAGCTAAATTTGTCAGGAGTGTGACATTATGCAAATATTGCAATATTCTGTCAACATATCCTTTACATGAAAACAAGAGCATGTATTTTCCTGGAAGTCTATGTCATGTCATGTTTTGTTTAATTGTGACAAAGAGGAATGGCCTCAGTGAAACATTTTTGAGTACACTGCACTTATGTGGTTGTCAGGAGTGTGACACACTTTTTTAACAAAATACATTTTTCATCTTTATGCGATACCACAAGTTCTAAAGCACTTACATTTGATTCTTCAATATGTATTTTAACAGAAATACACATTTAAATAATAAGAAACAGTAAAACTTGTATTTTAAGCACATAAATTAAAATTCTTTGATTAATTTAATATAGTTCAATAAAGCTTCACTTCACTTGCCATTTTTCAAATGACAATATCTCAGCAACCAGTTGACCAATTTCAAAAATATTTTCAGTTTTGTACTCAGTTTCAATAAGCAAAAAATGCAGAATAACAAGTTTGGAATTTGAACGAACTTTATTTTTTCACTATTTTTTCACTTTTCCAGCCATTTTTTTTTAAACAGCCCAAAACTATTACTGCAAAAAGAGCCAAACTGTCAACCAGGGGTGAAGAGACCACTGATGGTTAAATATCTAAGCATTTTACTTGGTCTGAGATGATAAAAAAGATCTTGGGAACAAGTTGTCTCTAAAACAAGTGTCATGATTTTGTGTTGCCCTTTAAAAGAGAAGGCAATATACAGGGATTACTTTGTC
This sequence comes from Corbicula japonica, assembly GCA_038501625.1. Taxonomy (NCBI): domain Eukaryota; kingdom Metazoa; phylum Mollusca; class Bivalvia; order Venerida; family Cyrenidae; genus Corbicula; species Corbicula japonica. The sequence continues at coordinate 4,698,117 of JAZAYU010000052.1, forward strand.
CATCTGTCTCTCTGTTGGTCTGTCATGAAAACTTAACGTTGGCTATAACATTGCCATTTCATAATATTTCTTCATCAAACTTTCAAATGAAATTGCTTATGACAATACACTTGTGATACCAAATTCTTAAGGTCAAGGTCACATTTGATGGAGTTATGCCTCTTATTGTACTTTGAATTATTTATTCTGACATAGAACCAAAGGACGACACAAATGTTCAACTGAACATCCATCTAATGAATTGTATCAGATAGTCCAGAAAGGGAACTTGCATTTTTAATTTGTAGCACTAAAGGGTTCCAGTGCCCTGGTACTCCCTTGTAACATAGAAGTGGTCTAGAGAGTTTATGCCTTTTAGCATTGAATTGTTGCAGAGAGCTCTCACCTTAATATTGAAGGGGTCAAGAGGGCACTGCTTGCAAGCAGTGAAGGGTTTAAGAGGTCACTCCCCATGGTATCAAGGGGTCCAGGACTGGCCACTCTCAAGCTTTGATGGTAGAATTGTAAGGTAACCTTCTCCTCAGAACAGGCAATGCTTTGATTATTCAACCCTTAACTCAATATGTACACATGTTAACTCGTGTGCAACCAGTGTTGATTCAGATCAGCCATCACATCCAGCACATCCATCAGCTGGCACATCCATGCCATCTGATTAGGATCTGCACTGTTCACAGTTTGGTAAGAAAAAAAATCAAATTCTTATCAGATGGCATCAATGTGCCAGCTGATTTGCATCTACACTGTTTGCCCACGCCATAAAGGTGTATATATTGAGGAAAGGGAACAGTCGGGATAACATTTTTCCAGTTAGTTAGATTCTTCCCAGGGTCAAGGTCCAGGTTGACCACACATTCTTTTCACTTCAAGTATAATTTTAAATAATTCTGTCTTTGCTTTTCAGGGGGATATCATGGAAGTCAAGGTGCATGAAAATCCGGACAAGGCTGAACATTCTGTTTGTTCTGAAGTAAGTAACAGTTATTGCCCTTGGGATTTTGTTTACTTTGATTTGAGCATGAAATTTCATGGGTTGAGTGCAAAACAGCTGTAACTTCATATGAATAAGGCAGTTACAACTGTTTTGCAATACACCCAGGATTTGTCAGTGTAGACACAGATCTGTCTGTGCATCAGCGCAGTCTTGTTAAAGCATACACAACAATTCAGTTTATCAGTTTATCATTCAACACATTGGGATATGGCTTTTACCTGGTGTAGAGCCAGGTCATCAAGCACAGAAACAGCTAGGATCTACACTGTTCCCTTTTAGATTCATTGGTTATTTCTGACAGAGAAGCAAACAGTGTCGATCCAGATCGGTGGAACAGCTGTGCTGGCTAATCTGGACCTACACGGTCACCAGTATGATAAAAGACTTATCCCATGGAGTAAAGCATTAATAAGTTGTCCATTAACCCTTGTGACAGTGGGATATGGCTTATATTCCATTTGTGAAAAGTGTAAATCCAGATCACCATAAAGCTTCAGACTTCTTTGTCAAAAATGAATGATTCTAAAAGTAACTGGTGTACATCCAGATCAGACTGCACAGATGTATAGGATAACCTGGCACATCACTGGTCACATAACATTACCTTAGTGCAAAAATAATTCAAGTACCATTGAAATAAGAAGTTACACAGGGCTGAAGGTTATAAAGCTAAGATTGGAAACCAGTCTCAAATCTCAAGCATCTGATTGGCTGAAATGGTCGCCATTTCAGCCAATCCTAAGCTTGAGATTTGAGACTGGTTTCCAATCTCAAGCTTTATAACCTTGGGCACAGTGTTACAACATGTGATATAAGAAGTATTCATGTAGTCAGTGGTTTAATAATTTACTCCATATATACAACTGTGTGTGACCAGTGTAGGTGCAGATAAGCTGACACATCTGTACCATCTGATCTGGATCTACACTTGTTGCTTCTTTGTCAGAAATAACCAAATGAATCAAAAGCGCACAGTACATATGCTGATTAGACAGTATCTTTATAAACACTGTTTGACCATGGAATAACAACCATATCAAACGGAGTAAAGGGTTAAAGAATATGGTGACAGGTGTATCATTTTGTTTCAGGATTTGGACTCAGGATCTGGATCTGGTTTGGGAGATACAGATAGTGATGGAGCAGGCTTTGTTGACATTGACGATGGATCTGAGGTAATACAATACTATGGAAAACAAACTCATTAATTTTAGTTTTCATTGAACAAGGGAAAAAAATTCATTTTCAGTGTCTACTTTAGTCCCACCTTGTCTTAACAATTAATATTTATTCCCTGCCAAAAGGCTAGCCCTTCACTCTTAATATAAAATAATATATAAGTGTTTTATCACATGCAACCAATGTACATCTATATGGGGCGTGTCACGGGAAAAGATACCTTCGGTCATATTTTGTGACATTTTAGTTGTTACTATTTTTAGAAAGAACTTGCAACTATCTATTAATTTCTCATAACTAACAAGTGCTTTTCTTACACATTTTGACAATAAAACTATATTTTTAACGCGAAATGCATAATAATCAATGTCGTCTGCTCAACTCTGCTAATGTAAGGTGCGAGTAGCAACTTCTACATTTTGTAATGGATTTTGATGAAACTTGCTAAAAGTATTGTAATGAAGTGCACCAGTGTTTATTAGCTGGTTTTGTCTGCTCAAATTTGCATGAGTAATGACCCTTACCGTCATTGTTCGAATATAAGCCGCACTCATGTATAAGCCGCACCCCCCTAAACCTGATGGAACAGATGAAAATGGCTTAATGCATTGTATAAGCAGCCAAACCTGTGTATTAGCCGCACCCCCAACTTTTTACTGCCAAATTCTGGAAAAAAGTGCGGCTTATATTCAGACAATGACAGTACTTTATTTGTTTACTTATATAAAATGGAGAACACTACTGTGCAAAATGCCTCCAACATTTGGATGACACTTGATCAGAAGTATTACAGATTAAGTCTTTAGCTGGAGATAAAGTATTCTTCAGGTGGTTTTTTGTTGTTGTTTTTTTGCTTACATGCATTGGCCACATTCTTGTATGTGCTGCTGTTTTCAAAATCAAGTATTGTACAGAATTCTTGTTTTACCAAACAGATGCTTACCTTTTTTGCAAATATTTACATATTAAACAAATTATATATTTAGTGAAATTCATAATAAACTGTAGAAATGCCCCATTCATTTTGTAAACTGTAAACTATTGAAGTAATCATTTTAGCAGGGGATATGATTGTCTTTGATTTCTTCTTGTTAAATTTTTGACAGGTTTGTTTGTGATATTCATCAGACGTTCTGCTATTGTAATATCAAACATACCTGGTGATTTTATATGAAAAACTATTCAAACATCTCAAAAAGCATGCGAAAATAAAAAAAAACACATGTATGAAGAAAAATAAACCTGAGAATTCCAGACTTAATTGTAGTGATTGTCAAGCCTTTAGCACTCCAAACAACATTTGCAGATCCAGGAGGGGTGAATAAATGGGGGGCAGGTGTAGCCCGAATTCCAGATTATGAATATTGTTTTTGTTTTACTTCTCCAACTTTTTTTATCTTGAGTAAGTCTAAACCCCTCTCTGAGCTTAATAATATCATCTGATTCTGTGCAATAGGATAAAATATAGAATCGGGCTACAATTAAAATTGTGTACAAGTATTAAATAAAAAGAGAAAACAAACATAATTATTATCAGGTAATTGGCTAGGCATGTTACAAGGTTACAGTATGTAAGAAATCAGCTTTACTTTTCCTCCATATATAACAGAAGATCCAGATCAGCCAGCACACTCAAGCCATCTGATCAGGATCTGCACTGTTCACCTTTTGATTTGTTACATTATTTCTGACCAAAAAGCAAACAGGGCAGATCCTGATAAGATGGCACAGATGTGCCAGCTGATCTGGATCTACAATGTTTGCACATGGGATAAAACGCACATGGAGACAAGGGTTAATGATAATTTATTGTGTGTTCCAGACAAAAACTACAACAGTGAGAGGTGAGAAGGGTGAACGAGGGGAACCAGGCATGAAAGGGGAACCAGGAGAACGTGGACCACCAGGGTTACCTCCCCCTATTGGACCACCACCAGATCTGAGCACTCTGATAGGACCAAAAGGTATGCTTACCCTCTATTCCATGGATGTGCCTTACACACATGTGTAAATCAGCCAGGGTTGAATGTTATAAAGCTGAGCATGGAAACCAGTCTCAAATCTCAAGCATCTGATTGGCTGAAATGGCGACTGGTCGCCATTTCAGCCAATCAGATGCTTGAGATTTGAGACTGGTTTCCATGCTCAGCTTTATAACCTTGGCCATTGCACATCTGTGCCATGTGATTATGATCTAAAGGTTGTTTGCTTGTTGATCTGAATAACCAAATGAATCTAAAAGCCAACAGAGTAGTGCCCAAGGTTATAAAACTGAGCATAAAAACCAGTCTCAAATCTCAAGCATCTGATTGGCTGAAATGGCGACTGGTTGCCATTTCAGCCAATCAGATGCTTGAGATTTGAGACTGGTTTCCAATCTCAGCTTTATAACCTTGGGACCAGATCCTCAGATGGCATGGAAGCAGTAAACATGTACACCAACTACTGTGTTTATAGATGTGATTCATTCTCTGCTAGTCATTTTCCTTTTTACACTTGTTAAATGATTTATTAACCTTTTACTCATAAAAACATGCTTATTGTATGGCAAACATTGTAGATCTAGATCAGTAAGCACATTCTAAACATTGATTTCATTATGTGATAATTATGTCTCCCCCCCTCTGGGGGAGACATATTGTTTTTGCCCTGTCAGTCTGTCCGTCTGTCACACTTCGTTTCCGCTCAATAACTCGAGTACCCTTTGACCCAGAGCCTTCAAACTTCATAGGGTGATAGCCCTTATTGAGTAGAAGAACCCTATTGATTTTGGGGTCAGTAGGTCAAAGGTCAAGGTCACAGTGACCCGAAGAGTGAAAACCGTTTCCGCTCAATAATTTGAGTACCCTTTGACCCAGAGCCTTCAAACCTCATAGGGTGATAGCCCTTATTGAGTAGAAGAACCCTACTGATTTTGGGGTCAGTAGGTCAAAGGTCAAGGTCACAGGGGCCCGAAGAGTGAAAACCGTTTCCGCTCAATAATTCGAGTACCCTTTGACCCAGAGCCTTCAAACTTCATAGGATGACAGCCCTTATTGAGTAGAAGAACCCTATTGATTTTGATGTCAGTAGGTCAAAGGTCAAGGTCACAGGGGCCCGAAGAGTGAAAACCGTTTCTGCTCCATAACTTGAGTACCCTTTGACCCAGGGACTTCAAACTTCATAGGTTGATAGCCATTATAGAGTGGAACCCTATTGATTTTAGGGTCAGTAGGTCAAAGGTCAAGGTCACAGGGGCCTGAAGAGTGAAAACCGTTTCCGCTCAATAACTGGAGTACCGTTTGACCCACAGCCTTCAAAATTCATAGGGTGATAGCCCTTTTTGATTAGAAGAACCCTATTGATTTTGGGTCAGTAGGTCAAAGGTCAAGGTCACAGGGGCCCGAAGAGTGAAAACCGTTTCCACTCAATAATAGGAGTTATATTTTTACCCAGACCATTCAAACTTCATACAATGGATGTCCTTATTGAGTAGAGGACTCCTATTGATTTTGGGGTCAGTAGGTCAAAGGTCAAGGTCACAGGGGCCCCGAAGAGTAAAAACCGTATCCGGTCAATTACTGGAGTACCGCTTGACCCAGAGCATTCAAACTAAATAGGGTAATAGCCCTTATTGAGTAGAAGAACCCTATTTATTATGGGATCAGTAGGTCAAAGGTCAAGGTCACAGGGGTCTGGGCGCAAGGGGGGGGGGGGGCGGTGCAGGGGGGAGACATGCGTTTTTCACAAAAAACATCTAGTATTTTTATTGTTTTATGTTCTTTGATTGTCACAGACAAATGATTTATTGTAATATTAACCTTTGATATTGATAATATACATATTATATGTTCTCTCTAAATAATTTTACTTTTTTTTTTAAAGTTCATGAGCAATGAGATTACCTGCCCCTAGTATGGAATGTTTGCCAATGTTCAGTAGACCTACAGTATATAGAATATGGAGGTCCTGGTTCTTGTAATGTTTAAACCTTATGTAGGCCACAAACTCTTATGATAATTACAGAAGTGTTCTATCAAAAGGAAGACATAGGGTTGTTAATTGTTCATATTGTACAAATGTATTTTTGTTTGGAATCTCATAAATTAAAAGAAAAACAAATGTAATGTAGTTATGTGCTGAACAAAGCTCTGGATACAGTCACTACTTTGTTTATCTGTCTGTGTGATCTGCATAAAATATCTTGAGGCAACTCGGTCAGGACAGTGAAAAGATTTGCAGTGCAAAAGAACTAAAACTCTTGCTATAATACTTCAAGAATTACCTCCCCATTTCATTTTCAAAGAAACATGTAATAATGAAGAGCATTGAAAGGATTTGCAGTGCACAAAAACCATAATTCTTTTTACAATACTTTCAAAATTCCCAAGTTTAATTAAAGAAAATAAAATAATGAAGGGCAGTATAAGGATTTGCAGTGCACAAGAACCATAACTCTGGCTACAATTCTTTCATAATTATCTCCCATTTTCATTTTTATGCCCCCGCCATGAAATGGCGACGGGCATTAAGAGTTGCTCCTGTCCGTCTGTCCGTCCGTCCATCCGGACGTCCGTCTGTCCGTCCGATATTCTCGTGAACCCAACTCCTCCTACACTACTGGTCGGAATTTAAAGAAACTTGACCACAATGCTTGGCCTGATATGTAGTTGTGCATGAAGGTGGGGTTTCGCTCTTACATGTTCCGTTCAGAAGTTATGGCCCTTTGATACTTCCATTTACATTAGTTTAATAGGAGAATATCTCGTGAACGCAACTCCTCCTACACTACTGGTCGGAATTTAATGAAACTTGACCACAATGCTTGGCCTGATATGTTGTTGTGCATGAAGGTGGGGTTTCGCTCTTACATGTTCCGTTCAGAAGTTATGGCCCTTTGATACTTCCATTTACATTAGTTTTAATAGGAGTATATCTCGTGAACGCAACTCCTCCTACACTACTGGTGGGAATTTAATGAAACTTGACCACAATGCTTGGCCTGATATGTTGTTGTGCATAAAGGTGGGGTTTTGCTCTTACATGTTCCGTTCAGAAGTTATGGCCCTTTGATACTTCCATTTACATTAGTTTTAATAGGAGTATATTTCATGAACGCAACTCCTCCTACACCTCTGCTGGGAATTTGATGAAACTTTACCACAATGCTTGGCCTGATATGTTGTTGTGCAAAAAGGTGGGGTTTTGCTCTTACATGTTCTGTTCAGAAGTTATGGCCCTTTGATACTTCCATTTACATTAGTTTTAATAGGAATATATCTTGTTTCTTATATTTTGTGCATTTTGCCCATAACTTAAAAACTACTTGAGATACTGCCTTGAAACTTGAAATATATTTTCACCATCAAAATCTACATCATAACCAACAAGACCCATAACCATGCTTCCAATATTTTCAAATTATGCCCCTTTTTCACTTACATTTTGTGTTAAGAAAAATATACACTTTGCCCTTAACTTTGTTTGGAATGGAGGGATTTCAAAATAACTTGGCACAAATGTTCACCATAACAAGGCGGTGTGTCATGACTGTAGGTCCAAGGTCAAGGTCACTGTTACCAAAAATAGAATTTTCTTGCAAAATCTTGTCCGCTCTGTAACTTTGTTATTTCTTATTGGATTTTTAAATAACTTGGTACAATTGTTCACCATATCAAGACGGTATGTCACATACATGCCCAAGCCTTTAGGTCCAAGGTTTAGGTCACTGTAACTAAAAATAGAATTTTCTTGTCCGGGCTGTTACTTTGTTATGAATGGAGGGATTTCAAAATAACTTGGCACAAATGTTCACCATGACAGGGCGATGTGTCACGTAACATGCCCATGCCTGTAGGTCAAAGGTCAAGGTCAGTGTTACTTAAAATAGAATTCTCTTGTCCGGGCTGTTACTTTGTTATGAATGGAGGGATTTCAAAATAACTTTGCACAAATGTTCACTATGACAAGGCAGTGTGTCCGCACAATACCCAAGCCTGAAGGTCCAAGGTCAAGGTCACTGTTACTAAAAATAGAATTTTCTTGTCCAGGCTGTAACTTCATTATAAATGGAGGGATTTCAAAATAACTTGACACAAATGTTCACCATGACAGGGCTGTGTATCGCGTACCATGCCCAAGCCTGTAGGTCAAGGTCACTGTTACTAAAAATAAAATTCTCTTGTTCGGGCTGTAACTTTGTTAGGAATAGATTGATTTCAAAATAACTTGACACAAATGTTCATCATGACAAGATGGTGTGTCCTGTACCATGCCCATGCCTAGGTCCAAGGTCAAGGTCACTGTTACTAAAATAGAATTTTCTTGTCAGGGTTGTAACTACATTAGGAATATAGTAATTTCAAAATGACTTGGCAGAAATGTTCACCATGACAAGGTGGTGAGTTGTGTACCATGTCCATGCCTGTAGGTCCAAGGTCAAGGTCACTGTTACTAAAAATAGAATTTCCTTGTCCGGGCTATAACTTTGTTTTGAATGGAGGGTTTTCAAAATAACTTGGCACAAATGTTCACCATGACAAGGCGGTGTGTTGCGTACATTACCCTGCCTGTAAGTCCAAGGTCAAGGTCACAGTTACTAAAACTTGAATATACTTGTTCGGGCTATAACTTCATTATGAATGAAGGGATTTCAAAATAACTTGGCACAAATGTTCACTATGACATTGCATTGCATTACCACCAACTTCTTCACAGACATTTCCGTAATGAGAAGACAACAGTGCCACAAATACAAATAATTTACTTGATCATCAAGTTTATGCATATTCTTATAATTACTCGAACATCACTGTCTTTGAAATGCTATTATTCCCATCATTGCACTTTAGTATCTGGAAACAATGCATAGCAGGGGCATCCGTGTCCTATGGACACATTTCTAGTTAAAGAAAAATGAGATAATGATAAAGGGCAGTGTGAAATGACCAATGCCATTTCAGCCAGTCAGATGCTTGAGATTTTAGACTGGTCTCCAATCTTAGTTTTATGACCTTGTTTCAGGTGACAGAGGAGATATGGGTCTGCCAGGAAAAATTGGTGAACCAGGAGTACCAGGACTTAAAGGTGACCGAGGAGACAGGGGACTGCCAGGTCCTCAGGGACCACCTGGAGAAAAGGGAGCTAGTGGTGAAAAGGTAGGTATTCTTTCAAATGTTACCCCCCTCTCATAATTGGTGTTTCCTGGGCTCTTAAAGTTTGAGTGGGTCCAAACAGAGGCCTTTAGCCCTTCACTTACAGAAGGACATGTTTTTTATCACATGGGAAACCAGTCTAGATCTAGATCACCTGGCATATCTTCTGTGCTGTCTGATCTGAATCTACACTTCTTGCTCAAAAGTTACCAAATGAATCCGAAATGTGAACAGTGTAGATCCCGATCAGACAGCATGGATATGCCAGCTGATTTTGATCTACCTGTTCATCCATGTGATAAATTTTGTATCTATTGACTTCAGAAAGAGAACAATGCAACTTTTCATTTATTGAACCTTAAGTTAGAAAATCTATTTAAAATTGTCTTAAACTGCTCAAGTCACATTTGGTGATTTGGTTGTGCATCATCATTCTATCTTAATTCAAAACATTGTATGGTTTCTCATCTGGGAGTGATAGGGCTTAATGGTTCTTTAATTTTAAGCTTTACCATAAATGAGGTTTGAAATTTTGTCCTGTGAAATTTATTTTAGAAATTAATTCTTTTATGTTTAAACAGTGGCTATTTTGGCATGTGGCTCAAGACTGATAAGGCGGTATTGGCAACCATTGGACTTTGTAAATTTTATAATTTATTGTTTAGTTTTGTGCTCATTTCAGAATTGTTTGGCTTGGATCAGCTGGCACATCCATGCCATCTGATCTTTATCTTCACTGGTTGCATCTTAGTCAGAAATAACCTTATGGACCTAAAAGTAAACAGTGTTGATCCTGATCAGATGACACAGATGTGCCAGTTGATCTGGATCTAAACTGGTCAGCCATGCAATGAAGGTGTTTCTATGCAGTAAAGGGTTAATATGATGATTATTGTTCCAACTATCTTTTAAAAATGATTTAATGAATATACATACATTATAATTTTGTCTGTTTCATATATCAGGGAGCACAAGGAGCACCAGGTTTGAGCATTGTTGGACCCCCAGGACCTCCTGGCCAGCCAGGTTTGAGTCCTCAGCCACCACCTATCCCAGAGGTGGAAAAAGGCCAAAAAGGAGACATTGGTATCCCAGGACTTCCGGGCAAAGACGGCAAGGATGGTGCCAGCATTGTTGGACCCCCAGGTCCTCCTGGACCAAGGGTATAGCTCTTTACTTCGTATATACATGTACTTGGTTTATGCTGATACCCTAATTTTATGTTGGATTTTCGAGTGTTAATAAAAAGTTTTTAAGAAAATTAATGTTCATGTTGCTTGACATCAAGATAAAAATTACTTGCTATTTTTTGGTTTAACAATATCATTTTTTTTTTGTTATCTACGTATTTTCATGTGGCTAATTCTCTGCCAAAAACAATAACAAAAATTTATAAGTCATAAAATATTGTAGTACAAATGTATGTCATTTTAATAATCATTTTAATAATATCTTACACCAAACTATCAGCTGAAATTAACAAGCTTAAAGTGGAATGAATTCATGCATTACTGGATATCTTGCAAATGCTTGCTTTACAATTGTTGTTTGTTTTATAGGGAGAAAGTCTGCGTGGTGAACCAGGACTGCCAGGACCTGCTGGAGCAGCAGGAGCTCCAGGTCTGAATGGTCAGATGGGTCCACCTGGTCCCCCAGGTCCTCCCGGGCCGCCTGGACCCAGCGGTCCAGAGCGACCTACTGGCATCCCTCTCATCACTGATGATGACTTGTTTGAAGGGTCCGGAGAGATAAGAGGTTCTGGTGAGAAGGGAGAGAAAGGAGATGTGGGACCACGAGGACCACCAGGGGAACCAGGTAGACCTGGAACCCCAGGAGCAAATGGTATACCAGGAGAGCCAGGTGCAAGAGGACCTCAGGGTGATGTTGGGCCAATGGGACCTACTGGTCTCCCAGGTATAGTCATGAAACTAGCTAAATATCTTCCTTTTATTTATTTGTTAATTTATTTTACTTCTTTTAAGCTTCTGGGTTTTCTTAAATTGGTACGTTACCGAATTATATGTCTGTCAATATCAAATTTACAAGTCTTCTCTCACTGATATTGCAGCATTATTCATTGATGTCTTAGTGGTGTTTTTTTTGTTGTTGTTTGCTTGTTTTGATTCTCTTTCTTTTAAGGTGACTGTATTTTATCAGAAGCAATATTACAAAAAACAATATTTTCACTATAATTTATTTACAGTTTATAGCAGCTAAAATTTGGAATGCACAATCTATTTTAAACACATTTTAGGTAAACCTGGCGTGTTTGAAGGCAATATGGAAGACCTGAGAGGTGATCCTGGACAACCTGGTATAGCCGGACCACCCGGTTCACCTGTATGTATTCTTAACTTTCTACCATTTGTATTCAAACTCGCTGCAGTGATTTGCCTGTAACAATAAACTCACTGCTATGATCTCCCTTTAACAGTAAACTTTCCAGTGATCTCCCTTTGACAATAAGCGTTGCAAATCACTGTTACCACAAACATAGCACCAATTATAATAATGGTGCATCTAAACATTAGTATATACATATATACATGTATTTTTCAAAAAAAGAAATATTCATTGAAAGTGCAGGTTATTTAATTCATGATTGATATACCATGTAACTTATGGATATCTATCAAAAACAATTTCACAGTTATATAAAGCCTTTACTCGATGGAATATGGCTTTCATGCCATGGGCTGACAGTGTAGATGCAGATCGGCAAGCACATCTGAATCTACACTGTGCCCAAGGTTATAAAGCTGAGCATGGAAACCAGTCTCAAATCTCAAGCATCTGATTGGCTGAAATGGCGACCAGTCGCCATTTCAGCCAATCAGATGCTTGAGATTTGAGACTGGTTTCCAAGCTCAGTTTTATAACCTTCAGCCCTGGTTGTACATGTGATAAAACTGTATATATGAAGTGAAGGGTGAAAGGCATACTCTAAAGAAAAAGAGTAACAATAAATCAACTACAATAAAACTTTTGTCGTTCCATTCAGGTTGAAGACAAGAAGTCAATCCCCATTACTTCATAATATGCATTTTAACATGTGCAGTCAGATCAGGAACTTCACTGTTCACTTCTTGAGCAGAAATAAACGAATGAATCAAATAGTGAACAGTTTAGAGGGCAGAATTGTGCTGGTTGATCTGGATCTACACTGTTAGCATGTGATAAAATGCATACATTAGTTGTGTTGTAAAATATCTAAAATAATACTTGATAATTGTAAAACATGTATATGAAATAGATCAATCGAAGATGAAATTTGGTCTCCACAATTTTCATCACACAGTTTGTTTTCTTTAACTTTTTTGCCTTTCCCTAGGAAATAAGGTAAGATGGTAAATGTTGTATAAAATCTTTATTATACACACCCGGCTTTTGATGTTTGTTTCTGTTATTTGTTAAATATTCTTTGGATTTTTTTTTTCAGTTATTAAGTTTGATTATTTAAAATTGGGATTTAATTTGTTTATATAACTAGTGACTCCCATGTATCATAAAAACTTATCACCGTTGTAACATTTATTTAATTCAATGGAGCAGGTGCAGTAGTCAGTGGGAAATATGCATCTTCAGGGGGATTCAAGGATTCAACCAGACGTTTTTCTTACACCTCCTTACATCTGTTGCAAAGATACTTAGTTCATAAAGTTCTCAAGTTTACAAAAATCTTTTTAAAATACTGTAAAGAGGTTAACCCTTTACTCCGTGGAATATGGCTGTTATACCATTGGCGAACATTGTTCGCTTTTAGATTCATAAAGGTCATGTTTGACCAAGCGACCAGTGTAGATCCAGATCATGCAGCACAGATTGAAGCTGGCTGATCTGGCCCCAATATCACAAACAATCTTATGCACAACCTTCATTTTCAACTCAACATATTCATTTAATTTTTAAGTAAATGTTGATAATTTTCTGTAAGCACATTTTATAAAAATGATGTAAAATCTTCCTGTGTCCATCAAAATATTTCAAATAACACTAAATCCTGCTGAGATAAGCAAGAATAGATGTTTGAGTTCAAACTTAAATATCTGAGTTTCTACTCAAACAGTGTTTTGACAATATTTAATCAGAATATACAAATTACAAATTTTCTCAACTGCATTTAATACAAAAAATAATACATATACTTATTCTTGAAACTTAAATCAATCAATTAATCTTTGTATCGTCAGAATTTAAGAATTATCATTTTGAGTTGAGTTAAAAATCAAACTCAATATTTTTCGTGATACTGGGGCCTGGATCTTCAATGTTTGCACAAGTGATAAACCCCATATATTTGGAGCAAAGGGTTATATACAATTGTTTCTTACCAGGAGATGAGATGTGTATACTCAGTTACATTGATAAATGCAATGCCACAATTTGGTTTATTCAATAAAAAATATTTTCCATTTCTTAAATTTACAAAAGTATATTTTTTTTACTCCTTTTACAATATTAAAACAAAATACAACTGCAAGTAAGTCAGAGTGTATGTGTGTTGCAGGTTTTTTTGTATTGTAATTATTTGTCCAAAAAAATGTATTGTTTTGTGTTTAATTGTTGTTTTTTAAACAGGCTGGAGAATTTGATGGTAGATGTATTTTGTAAGTGATAGCAGATATAGTGATAGCAGATATAAGTTACAGTTGCAGATAATCATTAATTTTTTGTTATTTGTGGTATTTTTTTCAAATCTCTGGCTTCCTTTTGGTCAGTTCTGAAACTGTGCTCAGTTTCAACAAATCTCAGTTTGGTAACCTTGAACATTGGTATCATTTCAGGGTTTACCAGGCCCAGAAGGAATCCCTGGACGACCAGGAGAACCCGGCGTGCACGGTGCAAGGGTAAGCTGACCTTTTGTTACACTGAAGCATACAAACCAAGTTACTACATTACTATATATCAAAATAAATAATGTCTGCCTTTTTTCATGAATATAGATTTCTCATCTTCAGTGAAACCTGTGTTTGTTGCCATCTGTATTCAGCAGCAACCTTCTCTGACTTAAATTATATTTAATTATTAACCTCACTGTTTATTCATGGATAAAGTGGTCTTGAGGTCACGATCCAGTGACTACATAAATGTATGAATACCACAAGGGACGTCTCAGATTCTTAAGCATTTTCCACAATCCATGCATACAATACTGGTTTCAACCCAGAAAGTAATCATCATACATAATTCATATAAGTTGTAAAACCTTGTTTCACAACTGATGTAAAATAAGTAAGTGTAGACTAAACTAAATCTCACCTAATGTAAATGGCCACAATATGAAACATGCTTTGTGAAGTGATCTTAAGTGTTAACAGTTCTCTTTTCTTTAAACAACAAATATGAGGACTAAATTATAGGAAATTTTCTTTTATAGTAAGGTACATGTCCAGAATTTAAGTAGTTCAAGAGTAAAGAATATCAGTTAAGCCAAGAGTTTGCAGAGATAAACTTAGCTGTGTTTAACTTTTTTTTTCTATTTCTTAATTCAGGGAGAAAATGGTGTACCAGGAGAACCTGGTCTTCCTGGGCCACAAGGACCACAGGGGCCATCAGGTAAAGATGGTCTGAATGGACGTCCTGGAACCAATGGAAGAGATGGTGTGCCTGGCCCACCCGGACCTCCAGGTCCACCAGGTGCTGTTGTCGAGGTGAGAACATTTGCAATTAACCCTTTCCTGTACAGACTCACCTTAATTGCTAGGGCGAACAGTTTAGATCCAGATCAGCCGGCACATCCGTGCGTCTGATCAGGATCTAAACTGTTCGCTTCTTGATTCATTAGGTTATTTCTGACCAAAATGCGACCAGTGCAGATCCTGATCAGACGGCACATATGTGCCGGCTTATCTGGATCTACACTGGTCGCACATGGGTAAAAATGCGTATCTGTACAGGAAAGGGTTAATTGTCCTATTGTTAGTCATTGTTATGACAGGAATTCATATTCCCCAGTTCCACTTACAACTAAGTTTGAAGAGAAGTCTCAAAACACTAGCTTTTGATTTGTCACATTGAAGATTCTTGTGATTCAAGACTTTATGATCTCTGTCCAAATCATAAATTTGAAACTGGAGAAAATAAATGTTTGATTAGCAAAACTTTAGCTAGAGATATCAAAAGCATGATAAAACTGTATAATTGTTAATTTTGAGCTGCACTTTCCACAGATGTTGGAATTAGTATTTAAAGATTATGTAACGATTTCAAATAAATTTCTATTGTTTCAGATATCTGGTAGCAATGGCCATGTTACAGAGCCGGGCCCGCAAGGTCCTGTAGGACCCCAGGGACCACGAGGGTTGCCTGGTCCCCAGGGCATACCAGGCTTACCCGGAGCTAGAGGGGAACCAGGTGAGAAAGGTGATAGAGGTGATGTTGGACCACATGGTGAAAGAGGACATCCAGGACCAGAAGTAAGCAATTAACAAAGTTGATGTTTGAAAAAAGACTTCTGTTAGTATCAAAACATAAAACTCTTTATTACTTGACACTGCAAGCCATAAATTACTCTTAGAGATTTAAAAAGACCTTAGGAGTACAAAATAAAGACTTTAAACCAGTCACAGAAATCTAATTTGTGATTGGTTAATTTGAAAACAGAGATCTAAATCAGCACACAGCTCTTAAATAACCAATCAGAGAGACAGAAAGAGCTCTGCATCCACTAGTCAGCATATAATTAGTGTGGTACATCAACAATTCAACTGGAGCGGATCATTAGCTCAGTGGTTAGCGCGTCTGCCTCTGAGTCCAGGGATCGCTGGTTCGATCCCCCGCTACTCCAACTAAAATAACTAATAAATATTATAGTCGTTCGGATGGGACTTAAAACCGAGGTCCAGTATAGTGGTGCTATACACCGGGCACTTAAAAGAACCAGGGACGATTCTGGAATCGGAGAGTCCTCTGTATCTTGCACTATCCTCCAAAAACCTAAAATGACTAACACTCTTCTGGAGGCGTCGCTCATATGGGCAACCGGTAGCGACGATAAATAAATGGAAATACAATACAATTCAACCAGTTATATTTAAGTTTAACAGACAGTTTCAATCATGATCTCAATTATTGTCTGAAAATTGTTGATTGGTCAAAAATAATAATGATCATTAAAAAAGCGTGATTGTATTTAGGGTGAGGCAGGAGAGCCGGGTCAGCCTGGTCTAACAGGAGAGAGAGGACCCCCAGGCGTTCCAGGACTCCAAGGTTCTCCCGGAGAGCCAGGGCTTCCAGGACAACATGGAATTAAGGTAAGTTCAGACAAGTCCAAACCTGACAAGTTTCCCGCTCTTCTTGTCATCACCTCAGTGCAAAAACAGTGTAAGTATCATTGAAATAAAAAGGAGTTACACCATTTCTGCACTAAAGATGACAATGTACACTTTTCAACAAGGCAGTTTCTTTTCTTTTGTCAAGTTGAAGGAAAATGAGATCATCTGTGCCCAAGGTTATAAAACTAAGCATGGAAACCAGTCTCAAATCTCAAGCATGTGAATGGCTACCAATCACCATTTCAGCCAAACAGATGCTTGAGATTTGAGACTGGTTTCCAATATCAGTTTTATAACCTTCAGCCCATGTAACCTACAGTTTTTAACATAAGTGTTGACAAATTTGTTAAATTAAGTATGATTTAATGGTATTGAATGTGATACCACATAAAACACACATTTCTTCAGTAAAATATGTCTCACATGGAGGGTCAACTCTTTATGTGTTTTATAACACTATGCATACATGATATTATATTTAGAACGCTTTAAAAATAACAGCAGACATCATGTTATTTTGCAATTTTGTAGGCAACAATCTGATTCACTTGGAAGGTTGTTAATAAAAACATGTTTTAGTGTCTTGTCCGATTCGGATAGTGTAGCATTTTTTAGGATATAATTTTTTAATCAGATTGCTACACTGAGCAGTTGAAAGTCATTAAGCAATCCAGAATTTGCTTCAACTCCACAGTAAGTTTACTGAAACAGAGACAGTTGGAGTGCTCATAGCTGGAAGTGTTCATTCAGTGTACATGTAAACTTTGTACTGTCCTTTGTACCAGGGTGATAGAGGTGATCAGGGTGAACCAGGATTACCAGGAGCATCTATAGTCGGAGCAGATGGTGCCAGAGGTGCTGATGGTAGACCTGGACCCCCAGGGCCACCCGGACCTCCTGGACCACCAGGGCCTGGACGTTCAGGCGTTGACATTGGTAGGTTTTTCAAAATTATTATATTTGTGATGAGATGTAAAATACATTTGTACATGAGGTCTAAAATGTATACTAGAAAACTGGTCCCAAGGTTATAAAGCTGAGATTGGAAACTAGTCTCAAATCTCAAGCATCTGATTGGCTGCAATGGCGATGGCGGCTGGTCGCCATTTCAGCCAATCAGGTGCTTGAGATTTGTTCCATTCTCAGTTTTATAATCTTGGGCCCAGGACACAAAAGGAAATCTTGATGTCAGGCAACTGCCAGACCAAGAAACGAAATTGTGGTTTTATTCCTGGTTTAGTAACCAAAATAATTACTTGAACTAATAGAGAGAGCTGTTAAATTTACTGGTAGACCTAGGAAATATTGACTTGTGGTTATGGGTAACTTTTAAAATAATGTGCAAGTTAAGTTATCTTCTCACTGTTTCATGTGTGTAATTTGTAATCTAACATAGGACACCAGTCTATCTTACTTCTAGCTGGTTAATTTGCAGACTTCACTCAACATCAACATCAAATCAGAATGGAGACTGGTCTCCAGTCTCAAATAATTGAGTGGGCTAAAATAGTTTGGTCTCCAAATCAATCAAGCACAGGCCCAAGATTATAAAACTGAGCATGGAAACCAGACATGGGGCGAATTAAATTTTAATGCTAATGCATTAATAATGCATTACTTTTTGTCAGTAATGCAAGGTAATGATTAATGCAACAGATTAAGCATTATTTTAATGCTAATTTAATGCATTACCTATATCAAAATGCTGTAATGCTTAGCATTATTTGGCATTAATTGGATTGTATTTACTATTGGATTTTGTTGATTCAGTTTATTAATTAATATTTATATTAACAGTAACTTTTTAACATTATCTTATTTATAGCAAGAGAAAACCATGAATATGACAGTTAAGTATTTTGATATGTGTTCACTATTTAGCAAAACAAGATATGGACTATAAGTGAAGCCTTTTCATCAGAATGTTGTAAAGTTTGAACATTTTTATGATTAAGCAATGAGTTCTTAAGCTTAGTTGTCTTAAGAAAATGCTAACTTTAAGACAAATCTATAGCCTGTAATCTTCAAAGCTCTGTCAACAAATACAGCACTATTAAATCATTTCACTGTACACATTCATTGGGATATTTCCCACCAATTGTCAAACACTTAAATATTCCTGAAAAAGTTTCTTGGAGAAATTTGTAGTACCAAAAATATTGTTCTGAAATAAGATAGCATCGAAATCAACTTAAACGTTCAGACTTGCACAAAACTGTTGAATCACACACAAAAGAAGTTACTTATCTAACCATTTATTCAGTCATACCGGATTCATTGTCATTGTAAAATTATTAGAGGCTATGTCAGATTTCAGGAAATCAGCATATAATGCAGATGCAAGTGACATAATTATTTAATTAGATAAGTAGGCAGTGTAGTCCCTTGTCAATACCACACTCTAAATGTGTGAAAACAGCAATAAATCAAAGATAACAAAAGTGTTAAAAAGCTAAACCTGTACTATTGTATATGTACTGAGAATAGTTTTGTTGTAAGTGCCTTGAGGTGTCACTGTAGATTTTCACACTTTCAGATTGATACTTTGTATATTAAACTTTGGGGTGATTTTTTTTTTTTGGGAAGATGATCCCTTTTGTACATAAATTGACAATTGACTTTTTATTTATTGTAAATTCACTTGTGAATAAAATAATGCTTAATTTAATGCATTACTTTTTGAAATAATGCTAATTTAATGCATTACTTTCTCAAAATATAGTAATGCTAATTTAATTTAATGCACAAATTTGGCAAATAATGCTAATTTAATGCATTACTTTTAAAAATAATTCGCCCCATGTCTGATGGAAACCAGTCTCAAATCTCTGGTCACCATTTCAGCGAATCAGATGCTTGCAATTTGAGACTGGTTTCAAATCTCAGTTTTATAATCTTCAGCACTGGCTAGAGTTTCCTGACTCATCTCCAACATCAGTTTGTGAGCCATTTCAAGGAGACAAGTCTTGATTTCAACCGATGAGATACTTGAAATTCAGGACTAGTCTAAATGTGAGTTTTTTGTGGGCAATGCATCTTCCCAGTAATAAGTGTTCCTAATTTTTTTATGTCATGTTTCAGGTTTCGACCCTGAGGGATCTGGTGAACTTGTAGTTAGTGTACCCGGAGAACGAGGGGAGCCTGGTGAGCCAGGAGAGAAGGGAGATGTGGGACCTGAAGGACCCCGGGGACTGCCTGGACTGCCAGGGGCACCGGGACCTGAGGGAATACAAGGTCCAAGAGGAGAACCAGGTGTCAACGGAATCATGGTAGTTTATTATTACCATTTTCCCTTTACTCCACAGATCTGCCTTTAACACATGAAACAACAGTGGTGATCCAGATCAGCCAGCACATCCATGCCATCTGATCAGGGTCTACACTGTTTGCTTTTAAATTAAATGTTATTGTTATTTTTAGATGGTGCCAGAGGTGCTGATTTTAGAAAAAAAATCTAGGTAACTGAAAATAAAAAAAAAACATGTAATAATATGAAAAATAAAAGATCTAGGAATCCAAAAGTAACATTTCGCGGGCTAGGCTGCAAATCAATGTATCTATTTCTATTTTCTTAATGAAATTGATGAAAAGCCACCCAACACAACAAATGTGAAAATATTGCAGGCTTGGTTTGATTGAGCCTGTTCATGGGCAGTCATAGAAATGCAAAGTACTTCCCACACGACCTATGCCCAAGATCATAAAACTAAATCTGGAGATCAGTCTCAAATCTCAAGCATCTGATTGGCTGAAATGGCGACAAGTCGCCATTTCAGCCAATCAGATCCTTGAGATTTGAGACTGATCTCAAAACTTAGTTTTATGATCTTGGGCCCTAGGCTCGGGTTGAGGGCAACTCAAAATGAAGCAAGTCCTCAGCATTATATTAATTGAATAAGTGCTGATTCAGGGGCAAATCCAGTTAAGGGTCTTCAGTGGCAATATTTAATTTTCATGAAGATTTTGTCCAGAAAGTTGGATATTATCATCTAACTTACCTAAGGCTGCTCAAATGAATTCCGTTTATGGAAATCTTGAATCCATAATTGTGATTTGTTCTTTTCATTCCTAATCAAAGAGGTTTGATAATCTAATAGTTAATACAATAAATTAATAAAAATAATAAGAACTTTTACTGAAGTCAAATTAAGTTCTATAGCTGCATCAGAAAGAAATTCTGAACTTAGCTATTTTCAGTATTTTGTAATATGCATACATGATATTAGGTATATTTTTATGGCATAATTGCTTTGTCATTTAAACATATGACATTTTCCTTTCTGAGTTTCCTAAAATTATTCATGATATATTTAATATTCAGGAAATAATTTGAATGTTTCCTCTATGAATTTGACTAAAGCCTTTCCTTCATATGACTACATGTACCTTTATGGCATGGACGAAAAAGTGTAGATCTAGATCACCCAGCACATCCATGCCATCTTATTAGGATCAGCAGATGTGCTGGCTGATCTGGATCTACACTGGTTAAAAATATGTATATGGAATAAAGGGATAATATGTTACAGGGACCAGTTGGACCGAAGGGTGAAGTAGGCCCTGTCGGA
This sequence comes from Corbicula japonica, assembly GCA_038501625.1. Classification (NCBI taxonomy): domain Eukaryota; kingdom Metazoa; phylum Mollusca; class Bivalvia; order Venerida; family Cyrenidae; genus Corbicula; species Corbicula japonica. Next base: position 4,719,265 of record JAZAYU010000052.1, read on the forward strand.
CCTCCCGGGCCACCTGGACCTGCTACTGTGGTTGATGGACCACTCGGACTTGAAACTGGACTAAAGGTAAGTCTCATTGATGAACATTGATTTGGTACTAGACATGATTACCCAAGATCATAAAAATGAAACTAGAGACCAGTCTCGAATCTCAAGTATCTGATTGGCTAAAATTGATATTAAGATTAAGAGACTGGTCTCCAATCTAAGTTTAATAATAATGGGCCCTGATAAATCATTTTTAAGAGGTTACTCAGAAACATGTTTTATGGCCCAGAGACTAGTGATATCAAGTGGGCCCAAGATCATAAAACTGAAACTGGAGACCAGTCTCAAATCTCAAGCATCTGAATCGCAACCAGTCGCCATTTCATCCAGTCAGATACTTGCGTTTTGATACCGGTCTCTAAATGCAGGTTTATTATCTTGAGCCCTGAGGACAGTCTGAGGTCGATACAACCTTTTTCAGGTCAGTTAAACACCTTGACTATGAATGACATCAGTTATTATATAATAAAGAAATATATTGGAATCCATAACAACAATAAGAAATACTTTAGAATCCATGACAACAATAAGAAATACTTTGGATTCCATGACAACAGTAAGAAATACTGTGGAATTCATCACAACAATAAGAAATACTTTGGAATCCATGACTACCATAAGAAATACAAGGGATTTACAGATTTAAAACAACTGTAATACTATGTATTTCTGTTTTCATGAAGAAGGATTTTCTCATGATAATTTCAGGGAGATAAAGGTGAGCCTGGACCACCTGGACCGATTGGACCAAGGGGACCACCTGGTAGCCAAGGAGAAATCGGATACCCAGGATTCCCAGTAAGGAATTCTTTGTTTTACAGTTGTGTACTCAAAATCTTAACCGGCTAAATTCATATAATTAGTATTGGTCTTTAAATTTGAGTCAATTTCTCATTCTTATGTAAATTAAAGCAAAATGAACTTGGTCCATAATTTATTTTATATCTATGGTAAAGTTGGAAGTCAAGTAAACGTGTTTAATAATTATTTACAGTAACTATGAGTGCCCTTTACTCCATAGATACACCTTTATTGCATGGGTGAACGTCTGTGGCATCTGATCAGGATCTTCACTGATCTCTTTTAGATTAATTAAGTTATTTCTGACCAAGATGCAACCAGTGCAGATCTGAGTCAGACGGTATGGATATGCTGGCTGATCTGGATCTACACTGGTTGTACATGTGTTAAACGTGTTAAAACAGATGTATAATGGAGTAAATGCTTAATAAGTATTACTAACTTGTTTAATCCAGTGTCTCAAGTTGATGGTTGGGAGATTTTAAATTCTTGTTATATTATATGAAATACATATTGCATTCTGTGATTTAAGGGTCCACGAGGATTTAGAGGGTTCCAAGGTAGGAAGGGAGACAGGGGAGAAAGGGGAGTGGGAGTCCCAGGCCTACAGGGTGAGCCCGGACCTCCAGGACCCCCAGGATTGCCTGCAGTCAGCACTGGACCCGCTGGTAGAGGAGAAAAGGTAATTCACCTTTTGACTAGTCTGTATTTTGTTTTAGAACACAATTCAGTGCCCAAGGTTATAAAACTGAGCATGGAAACCAGTCTCAAATCTCAAGCATCTGATTGGCTGAAATGGTGACCAGTTGCCATTTCAGCCCAGTGCCCAAGGTTATAAAACCGAGCATGGAAACCAGTCTCAAATCTCAAGCATCTGATTGGCTGAAATGGTGACCAGTCGCCATTTCAGCCAATCAAATCCTTGAGATTTGAGACTTGTTTCCAATCTCAGCTTTATAACCTTCAGCCCAGGTCAATGAAAAACAAATCTCTAGTCGGATTTTCTCATCTGAAAATCATACACATGAAACATACTTATATTCTTTTTGACTACAAAGAAAGTCATGTTTGAAGATTTAATATGAAGCACTTCATTGTCTTTTCGACCTGCCAAAGGCATTTGTAGGATGAATAAATAGAAGATAATTGCAGGACATTTTGAATTTTTTTAAGTTCTGCCGTGCCTCCTGTAAAGCACATTAATATATGAGCTTGAACATCAGTAAAGATATTGAAATAAGACTTGCTTCTGTTTTTTTAAATTTCACAACGCTGGCTTTGTTTTTAAGATGGTGGTCCAGCAACAGGCTCCCATTATCCGATTAAAGATTTTATTTAAAAGAAATGATTTTTATTTTCTTGTACAGGGAGACAAAGGTGATGCTGGCACACCAGGAAGAGATGGTCGTGATGTGAGTGGCATTTTCTTTTGTTAAAAATTTGGTAATCCTTCTCTATGTAAATGTCTGCATTTGTATTTTCTATGCAGTCATTTTATATAATGCCAAAAAAAGTAATAAATAAGAAACATTTTAACAAATTTAAATTTTGTTATATTGTGTCATGCTCAAAGAACAAATAAAGCCTAACTTATTGTGGTCAGTGCACTAGAGCAGTGATTCAAAGGTCCCTGGTTGAAGTCTAACCTGGGGGAGAAGGGGGGGGGGGGGCAAGATTGTTCAGCAATGTTATACAGTGGTTTATGTAAACCACTGCAGAGGTGCAGATTCAAAGGGGCTTTATTGGGGCTGCTCCAACCCCACTTTTGGGTAGCAATATTCAGTATCCATGGGGATTTTGGCAAGGAAGTTTGAATTCATCATGTAACTATCCTATGACTGTCCCAAACAATCTCCTTTGGGGAAAGCTTGCATCCAATCCTTCAGGGCTGAAGGTTATAAAGCTGAGTTTGGAAACCAGTCTCAAATCTCAAGCATCTGATTGGCTGAAATGGCGACAGGTTTCCATGCTCAGTTTTATAACCTTGGGCACTGTACTATGGCAGGATCTCTTACCAGGCTTTTAAGCAGTCATCAAGCTTGATAATAAAACTTAATAGATAAGTTTGAACGAAAAAAGTGTTTTTGTTGGAATGGCTTTTAATATTATTAAAACATGTTTTTATTCAAAGTAAAAATTTAATATTGTAAAATCTATTTCATATTGTAGGGAGCCAAAGGTGAGGCTGGAGCTCGTGGACCTCCCGGTTTACCTGGTACACCAGGTACCCTTAGTGATGAAGGACTGTCTGCATTACAAGGACCAGTCGTAAGTATCTCAGAAACATGGCATTCAAACTGATGGTCTATTTACTTTCAAGCTTCTTGTAATTAATGAATCGTTAATTGAATCAAATTTCTGATGCAATACCACAGAAAATCATGCAACTCCAACAATGATTTTCATGATTGTCTGTGGTATTGCAACAGAAGTTTGATTCTTGAACATCCGAAACATTAACGAAAATAAAAATGTTAATCATGTTGTTTAATATATAGCTATAACTTTTGAAAATTTATATTATATAAATTTTAATGTAATGATATATATAAGCATTAATGTCAATTCCAGGGCCCGAGAGGACCACCCGGTTATCCCGGCAATAATGGACTCCCAGGACGTGATGGTGTTGGTGAGAGGGGCCCTATGGGGCCCCCTGGTCCACCAGGTATTGGCATAGGAGAGAGAGGGCCACCAGGACCCCCAGGTCCTCCAGGGAAACCAGGATCAGGCTCAGAGGAAGGTGGTGCCTCTTCAGGGGTAAATACACTTAAAGTCACCCTCAGTCTTGGGACACCCTTATTTTTATGAAATTAAGTTTTTTTTGCGTCCCTATATTTTGGTACACATTTAGGACCAGTATTTAGAGGTGAAACTTTCCTATAACTGTGAAATTACTTCTCCTATGCACTTAGCATTTAAAATATATCATCTGCTTGAACAAAGCCATCAGCGACAACGAGTATGATAACACCTGTTTCACTAATTTTTATGCTCCCCCCGAAATTCGGGGGAGCATATAGTTGTCGCTTTGTCCGTCCGTCCGTCCCGTTCGTCCGTTCGTTCGTTCGTTCGTCCGTCCGTCCGTCATAATATTGTCCGGACAATTACACAAAAACTATGAGAGGTATCAAGACTAAACTTCATAGGTAGTTAGATCTCGTTGAGGAGCAGTGCAGTGCACAAGAACTATAACTCTTGCTTTATTCATTTTTGAGTTATTGCCCTTTGAAATTTCTCATACTTACTTTTTGTCCGGGGCATATCTCCCAAAGTCTAAGAGTTATGAAGTTGAAACTTCATAAGTAGATAGATCTCAATGAGGAGCAGTGCAGTGCACAAGAACCATAACTCTTGCTTTATTCATTTTTGAGTTATTGCCCTTTGAAATTTCTCATACTTACTTTTTGTCCGGGGCATATCTCACAAAGTATAAGAGTTATGAAGTTGAAACTTCATAAGTAGATAGATCTCAATGAGGAGCAGTGCAGTGCACAAGAACCATAACTCTTGCTTTATTCATTTTTGAGTTATTGCCCTTTGAAATTTCTCATACTTACTTTTTGTCCGGGGCATATTTCACAAAGTATAAGAGTTATGAAGTTGAAACTTCATAAGTAGATAGATCTCAATGAGGAGCAGTGCAGTGCATAAGAACCATAACTCTTGCTTTATTCATTTTTGAGTTATTGCCCTTTCAAATTTCTCATACTTACTTTTTGTCTGGGGCATATCTCACAAAGTATAAGAGTTATGAAGTTGAACCTTCATAACTAGATAGATCTCAGGGAGGAGCAGTGCAGTGCACAAGAACCATAACTCTTGCTTTATTCATTTTTGAGTTATTGCCCTTTGAAATTTTTCATACTTCCTTTTTGTCCGGGGCATATCTCACAAAGTATAAGAGTTATGAAGTTGAAACTTCATAAGTAGATAGATCTCAATGATGAGCAGTGCAGTGCATAAGAACCATAACTCTTGCTTTTATTGATTTTTGATTTATTGCCCTTTGAAATTTCTCTTACTTATTTTTTGTCCAGGGCATATCACACAAAGTATAAGAGTTATGAACTTGAAACTTCATAAGTAGAATGAATTCGTTGAGGAGCAGTGCAGCACACAAGAACCATAACTCTTGCTTTAATCATTATAGAGTTAATGCCCTTTGAAATTTACCATACTTACTTTTTGTCCGGGGCATATCTCACAAAGTATAAGAGTTAGGAAGTTGAAACTTCATAAGTAGATAGATCTCAATGAGGAGCAGTGCAGTGCACAAGAACCATAAATCTTGCTTTATTGATTTTTAATTTATTTCCCTTTGAAATTTCTCTTACTTAGTTTTATCTGGTGCATATCTCACAAAGTATAAAAGTTTCTGAACTTGAAACTTCATAAGTAGAATGATCTCAATGCAGAGCAGTGCAATGCACAAGAACCATAACTCTTGCTTTATTCATTTTTGAGTTACTGCCCTTTGAAATTTCTCATTTTTTTTTGTCTTATTTTTGTACAATATTGTAAAATGCTTTCTGTTTGAATCGTAAAGGAAACTTTCAAATACAATATCTTTCTTACAAATTCTTCCTGTTCTAACAAAAAGTATTTGTGACAAAGCGGCGTTGGGGAGCATAACCCGTCTCTGACGGCTCTTGTTTTAATTATGCCCCTTATCAACATTTCTATTTCAAAACTCACTTTCACAAGTCTGAATATTTAAATATAACAAATATTTAATTTTAGCAGGCTCCAGTGCAGTTTGAGAATGAGTCGGAGATGCAGAGAATGGCCCGAACCATACCTATTGGAACTCTTGGATTTGTGATGAACACTGAATTACTGTACTTACGTGTTGCCCAAGGTTGGAGAAGTATTAATGTGAGTGCATTCAATTTACTTCGTGAATTTTTTGCAAGACACGTTTAAGGATGTATACATTTTAGATGAGGTCCAGATAAATCCAGACAAGTTTGAATTAATTAACTGATTCCCCGAAAGAGCTAACAATATGACCCTCAAGATTCAGCAGCTAATGGAACACCTGATCAGCCATTTTGATTGTGTTTAATTAAATAATGTAAAAATCTTTAAAAATTTTATGAAACTTTAATGTTATACACATTTAGTTTGAACTGAAGGTAATAAAGCTGAGATCGGGAACCAGTCTCAAATCTCAAGCATCTGATTGGCTGAAATGGCGACTGGTCAGTTTTGCAAGGGAACTTTATGTTGCTTTCATTACCAGTCAAAACTACATAGCTTTTTTTCAACTTTTCTACTTTATGTTGCTTTCATTACCAGTCAAAACTACATAGCTTTTTTTCAACTTTTCTGGCCATTAGTGGACACAGGACTGATTCTTGATAAATTGCAATAATAAAAATTGGTGAATTTATTGTTGATTTTTTTTATTGCAGCTTGGCACAGACCTCATACCACTACTCCCGGACACACCCCAGGTATTAAACCTTATGTGTTTTTTTTTCTTAATATTTTGCACACATTATTCCTTTCCTTGGAAACAGCATAGTCACAACATAAACAGAAGAATTGTTTTTCCTTAAAATGGCTTTGTTGAAACTTTAAAAATAAAAAAATCCTAAACTTTTAATACCCTTAATCCAGAAAAATTCATTAGAAGTAAATGTGACCAAGCTGTTATTTATTAAATTATAAAATAGCAGCCAGAGAATTATAGAAGACATACAGGCAAATAGTTTTGTTTTGAGAATTAATATAGAACACATTGTATTCATATGGATTGTAAGAAAACACACACTGGGCTTAAGATCATTAGTGAGACCAGAGAGCAGTCTCAAATCGAGCGCAGCTGTGCCAAAGATAATAAAACTGAGAATGAAGCCCAGTCTCTAGTCTATAGCAACTGACTGGTCTCCAATTTCAGATTTATAATCTTCGGCCCCAATTTGTTGAATATTCATTTCATGATCTTTAGCCCTGTTTTTTGCAGTGACTACTATAGATATTATCTAGAAATATATTCTTATTGTAAGCAGTTTTGTTAGTACCATAGTTTTAACGCATCTATTTTTTTTTACTGTATTGTCTTTGTTTAAATGTTGTCAAATGTTAGTTGCATATAAATAATACCATCAGGTAGATATGTTGCAAATATAAATGTATGGGATGGGCTCCTGAAAGAAATCCAGAGCAAAGTGACATTAGAGACCAGTCTCAAAACTCCATTGTCTGATTGATCCATTTTGAGACTGGTTTGATTTTCAACCGAATAGATATGTGATATTGCAGACAGACTAGTCTATATTATACCCCCGCTTCGAAGAAGAGGGGGGTATACTGTTTTACCCTTGTCCGTTCTTCCGTCCGTCCGTCCGTGCGTCCGTCCGTAACAAAATTTCCGTCGCAGTTTTCTCAGCAACTATAACATGCAGCAGCCTGTTAATTTTCCGTCGCATTTTTCTAAGCAACTATAACATGCAGCAGCCTGATATTATGCATATTGCTTTATCCTATAGTCCCATATGGTGTAAAGCAATTTCATGCTCCTTGCTCATCTTCTTCCTGTTTGTCGAATATTTTAGGTTTTGTTACTATTAAAGGTGCATTACATCAACCAAAAGGCATGTTAATTTTCCGTCACAGTTTTCTAAGCAACTATAACATTCAGCAGCCTGATATTATGCATAATGCTTTATCCTATAGTCCCATATGGTGTAAAGTGATTTTATGCTCCTTGCTCACCTACTTCCTGTTCACCAAATACTTAGATTTTTACACATAGTTGACATACATGCACAATTTCCGTCGCAGTTTTCTAAGCAACTATAACATGCAGCAGCCTGATATTTTGCATAATGCTTTATCCTATAGTCCCATATGGTGTAAAGCGATTTTATGCTCCTTGCTCATCTTCTTCCTGTTTACCAAATACTTAGATTTGTGCACATAGTTGACATACATGCACAATTTCCGTCGCAGTTTATTAAGTAACTATAACATGCAGCAGCCTGATATTTTGCATAATGCTTTATCCTATAGTCCCATATGGTGTAAAGCGATTTTATGTTCCTTGCTCATCTACTTCCTGTTTACCGAATACTTACATTTGTGCACATAGTTGACATACATGCACAATTTCCGTCACAGTTTTCTAAGCAACTATAACATGCAGCAGCCTGATATTTTGCATAATGCTTTATCCTATTGTTCCATATGGTGTAAAGCGATTTTATGCTCCTTGCTCATCTACTTCCTGTTTACCGAATACTTAGATTTGTGCACATAGTTGACATACATGCACAATTTCCGTTGTAGTTTTCTTAGCAACTGAAACATGCAGCAGCCTGATATTTTGCATAATGCTTTATCATATATTCCCATATGGTGTAAAGCGATTTAATGCTCCTTGCTCACCTAACTTCCTGTTCACCGAATACATAGATTTTTATATATAGATGACATACATGCACAATTTGTGTCGCATTTTAAAAAGATGCGAACATTATTTCTGTATACTCTGACAAAGCTGTATTGCGGGGGTATTAATCACCTTCAGTGATAGCTCTTGTTTTCAATTTTATATCAATGTAGCCTGAATGTCTGTAATGACATTAAAAAAATGATTTTGATAGCAGCTTTTCTACTGTCAAGTTAAGAATTGATGTAATATTGAAAATATTTCAAACAAATTTGAAAGAATTTAAACTATCTATTTAAACCAATAAAATTTACCATTAAATCTGGTTTCCATGGAGACTGGTTGGTATTCATCATTGGTGCTGAACCCAAATTTGTAATTAGGGCTGATTTGAGGAAAAGTATGGACCAAAGGACAAAACTTAGGACTAGATATATCTTTCATTCTGAGAATGAAGCTGTTCCATATGCCCTTAACTTGCACAAGGTTTAAGTGATATTTAACCCATTCCTCCATATTATACGCATTTTTACGCATTTGTGACCAGTGTAGATCCAGATCAACCGGCACATCCGTGCTGTCTGATTAGAATCTGTACTGGTCGCATTTTGATCAGAAATGTTACCTAATGAATAAAAAAGCGAACAGTTTAGATCCAGATCAGATGGCATGGATGTGCTGGCTGATCTGGATCTACACTGTTCACCCACACAATAAAGGTGTACCTATGGAGGAAAGGGTTAAGTGATATTTAAAATGGTCTCATTTAGACCCATGGTATAGTTATTTTACTTGCAACATTGCTAAATCTATGTTCCGTGAAGCACCTCACTTAACTTGACTCTCTTCTACTTTGAAAACTGAGGGAACCAATATTCATCAACCCTTAACTCCATATATATATGTGATTTATCACATATGCAACCAGTGTAGATTCAGATCAGCAAGCACATTATTGTCATCCTATCTGAATCTAAACTGTTTGCATCTTAGTAAAAAATAACAATTAATCTAAAAGTATACAGTGTAGATTCTGATAAGATGGCACAGATGTTCAGGCTAATCGGGATCTACACTGTTTGTCCACGAAATAATTATTTTATATGAAGTAAAGGCTTGAATAGCCCATTTCAAATTACTGTGAAAGGCATACCATAAAAAATACATTGAACTTACCATTTCCACATATTGTATACTATCCAGTAAACAGTATCTGCACTAACATGTAGATAAATAGATCATTGGACAGGCCAATTTAAAGACAACTGCTGTGACTTGTTGTGGTTTAAATATTTATCTAGCATTATTTGTTATTTTTGTTCATTTATTAACTGTGGAGATATATATATATTGGGTTACTGATTTTCATGGATTAATTGTCAATTAACCAAGTGTTAACCATATTAACACATTTTGTACAAACCCCATGTAAAATAGAATTGTATGTAAATATGATTTTAGAACATTGAAAACATGAAATTAAGAACTTGTTTACAAGAAACCATGAACTTCACTCCAACCAAGATAAATGCATTCACAGAATATTAACAATGCTAGTGAATAGTGTCAAGTATACCAAAGTAATAAAATATCCTAAATTACAGTATATAATACGATTATTAACATTACTTTAACCTATTAGTCATTTAGCAATTGCAGTAAGTAAAATTATGTTATTAGAATTTGTATACCATTTGTTTACTGTAAAATAAACTTGCAGGAGTATGCGTTACCTTTTGGGAAGGTAAAACTCAAAATATATTACAAACCGGCAAGCATTGCTTTGCGCAATTAACGAAATATTATGATATGATTCAGTATATTTGATGCTTGCTATGCCAAACTTATGACTGGTGGTATTTAAAAGGTTATTGGTCTGAAAATAATTCCTAATTGATATAAAAAAAATTCATGTTAATCATTATAATATGAATTTAGATGCACATATGCATTATAATATTTAGTTGTTTCATTTGCTTAAAGTGCACATGGATTTTCAATTTTTAATAGAAAATCCTATTAAATTCAGAATTTGATGGAATTGGTTTTCTTTAAACAATCTGTAGTGATAATGTATGTAGGAGGGTAACAATAAGATATGTTACTTAAGATAGGTTGCATAATTAACATGCAGTGCTTTTAAAAACAACAAAAATGTTTTGACAGAATTATTTTGGGACCCATAATAATGAAGTATCTAATGAAAACTTGTAAGGTGTTCTTTAATTGTAGAGCATTGCCATACAAAACATATTGGATTCACTATCTTTAAGATTAGATGCTTTGACAGATTATTTTTAATTGCCGATATATGGCTGTTTTTCAAATATTTGCAAATACACTTGTATCTATGAATATTTGCATCACATTGAGAACTTTTAGCAATATTATACTGTTAATACTTTACATAATTTTGCAGGATTATGTGTTACCTTTTAGGAGGGTAAAAACAATATGTTACTTATTAGTATATGCAAGCAAAATATGTTTATATATTTGTGATGCTTCAAATGACAAACACTTTAAATTTTTCACATTAGCTGTTAGAGGTCACCATTACACAGGCTTATTTCTAAAATATAATATTCACATACTGTGATACGGCTTGAAAATTTGAGAACATTTCATGTCAGCAAATGCGGTGCTTTATACTTCAAATTATTTTTGATTGTTACAACAGCTTATGCTAAGCATGCCTTACATGAAATGCTCTGGAATAGGTGAGCCAGATTGCAAGATATTATGCTGGCTAAATGAAGCATTTTATATATATTCACGCTGTCATAATTCAGATTTCATTGAATAAATTTTCTTAAGTCGTAACTGGAAAAAATTCCTCATCCAGGGCCACAATGTTGTCCAATCCCTGTAAGAGTGTGTGAACCCAAAAGTTTTTCATAAACATTTAAAGGGTGAGGGTTAAGTCATTACTAAATATTCAGCTCTTAAAACAGTGAATATATTTTTTATGAGTTGTGTTTTAAGGATTAAAGCAATGTTTTATTGTGTTCAGCTGGGTATGAAAACCATTTGGATTGTAAAAAGTATGTGAAGCCCAAAGTATCATTGCTTTTCATCTTGGCTGATGAAACAGCCTGTTGCCGATAGAGTGACTTTTCTCTTTTTGTCAGCGACTCAGTGGCACATGTCTGTAAATATGGTATGCATTAACTGAATTGATCTTCATAACAGAAATATTGCTGATAAACTGATGCTAGTGCAATTTTAAGTACAGTGTTGTAGTTTGTTTGTTTTTTAATCAGGTTTTCTTTGGAAAACCATGGTTATTTCATTGTGCTGGTGGGCATCAACATTTAATTTAGTTTTTTGTTTAAGTTCACTTTTCTCAGTAAGCATTCAAGATAGAGCTTTGAAAAATAACATACCTGTGGTTGTCTGACATCACAATAGCATTTATCAGGACAAGTTTTATTACTCTTGGCTGTATTTTGTCATAGTTATAGTCCTTTTTAACTTAAAATTTAAGAAAAATACCTGGTTTCGTTGCATTGCACTGTTTTCTTATGTTCTTTTTATCGAACCTAATGCAAGCATGACAAAAGTGCAAATCAAGCTAATATCTGTACAGCTAATCAAGCTAATGTCTGTTGAGCTAATCAGGTTAATGTCTGTACAGTTAATCAAGTTATACCTGTACAGCTTATCAAACTAATGTCTGTACAGCTTATCAAGCTATTGTCTGTCCAACCAATCAAGTCAATACCTGTACAGCTAATCAAGCCAATACCTGTACAGCTAATCATTCATATACATGTACAGCTAATCAAGCCAATACCTTTACAGCAAATCAAGCAACTGCCTGTACAGCTAATAAAGCCAGTACCTTGACAGCTAATTAAGCCAATATCTGTACAGCTAATTAAGCCAATACCTGAACAGATAATCAAGCCAGTACCTGTACAGATAACAAAGCCAATACCTGTACAGATAATTAAGCCAATACCTGTACAGATAATTAAGCCAATACCTGTACAGATAATTAAGCAAATAACTGTACAGATCAGTGCTCACGCTGGCTGTTTTAAAATAATAGCCACAAAATTTTTGAAAATTAAATTAATAGCCAAAGTTTAATGCGTTGTTTCCCCATCCGTGGGAAATAGCATTATAATTATTTGTTTTGTATTTTAATTAACATGATTTATCTAACATAACATCTATGTTATGAAGATTAACTGTTAATTATTACTTTATTAATTTAACCTAGTCAATTAAAATAATTGGCTTTATGTAAAATTACTGATGATTTTTTAATAATAAGGCATTCTTCACTTCACTTTTGCAGACAAAATAAATTGGATTCAATGCTATGTAAACATACCAAAAAGGTCTAACCTTCAAAGCAGTCTTAACCAAACAAAATTGTAAAATATTGCATTAAAGTGTTGGGCAAAATAATTTAATTCACATCAATTTTCTGCTTAGAATGAGTTTATATGCTAATGGGTAGTGGCAAAGACGATTCGGGATTACATTAATGGTATGTCAAAAATAGACGTCGCGAAAATGGATGACAAACGTAATTACTAATAAACCAGCAGAAAATTGCAATGTGAAATAACTTTTCCAAAGCAAAAAATAACCAAAGCAGCTGATTAAACACATTTTTGAGAAAATATTAAGTATTTTCTCCGTTAACAGGGTTAAAAAATCGGCAATTCGTACCGCGAATTTTCGTCCTATTCATCACTTGAGGTACAGTATCCGGCTAGGTTTTTGCTTTGAGAATGGATTTAGAATTTGGCCAGTATTTAATATTAAATTAGAAAAAAAAGAATACACCATTTATTCTTATTAAAATATTTGTCTGCTTTGTTAAAAATATGATAGGGGAATCCATAATATTTAGCTATAAATAGCATCAACCTAAGAATTCCCTTGTCATGACGTAATGGAATTGCCCAAAGTTTACCGATTACAATCATCAATCATTGACCCATAGGCAAGGACGCCAAGGTGATTATCTTAAGTGACACTTTGTTAGTTCAATTAGGGGATTAACGACCCACAATTATCAGTTATGTGGCGACCGCTCAGGGCAAAGCCAATGCAAATAAGCTAACAATATCTTGCTTTTTTGACAATTATTTAATCGCCAAATTTTACCGCCAATTCTTTGAATTAATCGACAAAAACGTAAAATTATCGCAAATGGCGACAATGTCGACCGACAGCGTGAGCACTGCAGATAATTGAGCCACAGTCTGTACAACTGATCTGAAGCTGATGTCTGTACAGTCTTAGTCTGTATCAAGCTAATGTCTGTACAGCTAAACAAGCCTATGCCTGTACACCTGATCAAGCTAATGTCTGTACAGCTAATCAAGCTAATCTCTGTACAACCAATCAAGCTAATGTCTGTACAGCTAATCAAGCTAATCTCTGTACAACCAATCAAGCCAATGTCTGTACAGCTTATTAAACTATTGTCTGTGCAACCAATCAAGCCAATGTCTTTACAGCTTATTAAGCTATTGTCTGTGCAACCAATCAAGCCAATGTCTGTACAGCTTATTAAGCTATTGTCTGTGCAACCAATCAAGCCAATGTCTGTACAGCTTATTAAGCTATTGTCTGTGCAACCAATCAAGTCAATGTATGTACAGCTTATTAAGCTATTGTCTGTGCAACCAATCAAGCCAATGTCTGTACAGCTAATCAAGCTATTGTCTGTACAGCTTTCCAGGAGCATTAATCAGAATTCTAATGATTCTTTCATTCTGTGTATGTATTATAGGAATATCACATTTATATTTTTTGCTATACAATGCTCTGACAACTGTTACAGCATGATTATTCGAAGGGGCTTTCCATAAAGAACAATGTTCTGCAGTCTTTAAGCATGTGTGCAGAACACTAGAATGATGTTGTTGTTTTATTCAGTCAAGCATCCAGCTGTTAATATGTTTGTAGTTGGCAAAGTTAATTTAAAGACAAAGTAAGCAATAAACTACAGCACGTGGCTCTTGCAGTTGAATCTTCAATCCTACTGCTGAATTCAAAATGATGACAGATCAAACTTTTTAAACAATATAACAGGAAATTATTTACATATTTCAGGATGAAACTGCTACTAAACATGTGGTAAATAATTGTTTGATGTTCACGGTTTTTCACTTGTTTTAAAACATTCCACCCTCTTTTTTACCTCATTTATTATTCTTTTATTTTGATTATCTCCCTTTTTGCCCAAAAAGTCAACAGCTGCCTTTGATATCTGTAGCAGTTAATGATTTTTTGTGTGAAATGGGCTTATTTTGTTTATAAGGGTAATTTTGTTTATTTATTTGTTGATAATTATTATTATTATTATTATTATTATTATTATTATTATTATTATTATTATTATTATTAAAATGGCCGATATTGACTACTAGCAGTTGAAGGTGGGAATGGTTAAATAACTAATTAGAGTAGACTATATAATATTTTGATCTTGAAACAAAATATAGATTTGGTGTTGTTCTAGACAATTAACATGCTTTAGACATGGCATAATTTAATGCATTTAGATTTTATACTTTTTTGTGCATACATTTAACATTTATATTGGTGCTGATTTCATTTGAATTTTGGCCATTTAGAGGGTAAAATATTATTATTTGCATCCAAAATTGATCAAACCATTCCAAAATTATTGCTTTGCTTAAAATGTCTATTTTGCTTGCAGTAAATTTTAGTTCACTTTTATTTTGCTTCAAGCACATTGCCATATTAACACCTTAGTTCTTAGTATTTAATTAACAAGTTTTATTTCACCTTTAATAATTTATTGAACCTTTTATTGCCAAACTGAATTAATCCCTTACTCCATATATACGGCTTTTATTTCATGTATGAAGAGTTTAAATCCAGATCAGCTGGCACATCCATACCATCAGGATTTACACTATTTGCAATTTTTATTAGCTCGACTATTCGAAGAATATGTCGAGCTATTGTACTCACTTGGGCGTCGGCGTCCCGCTTTGGTTAAAGTTTGCGTGCAACCTACTGATATCTTAAAAACTACTATAGCTACAGCTTTAAAACTTAGCACACTTGTTCATCATCATGTCCCGAGTATGTATGCCAAGAACCATAACTCTAACTTTCATTTTGATCAAATTATGGCCCTTTTTCGACTTAGAATTTCAGGTTAAAGTTTGCTTGCAAGCTAATGTACCGACACATAACTTCAATACAACTTATACTACAGCTTTGAAACTTGGCACACTTGTTCATCATCATGTCCCGAGTGTGTATGCCAAGAACCATAACTCTAACTTTCATTTTGATAAAATTATGGCCCTTTTTTTACTTAGAATTTCAGGTTAAAGTTTGCGTGCAAGCTACTGTACAAACACATAACTTCAATACTACTTATACTACAGCTTTGAAACTTGGCACACTTGTTCATCATCATGTCCCAAGTGTGTATGCCAAGAACCATAACTCTAACTTTCATTTTCATCAAATTATGGCCCTTTTTTCGACTTAGAATTTCAGGTTAAAGTTTGCGTGCAAGCTACTGTACAAACACATAACTTCAATACTACTTATACTACAACTTTGAAACTTGGCACACTTGTTCATCATCATCTCCCAAGTGTGTATGCCAAGAACCAAAACTCTAACTTTCATTTTATTAAAATTATAGCCCTTTTTCGACTTAGAATTTCAGGTTAAAGTTTGCGTGCAAGCTAGTGTACAAACCCGTAACTTCCATACTACTTATACTACAGCTTTGAAACTTTCAGCACTTGTTCATTATCAAATCCCGAGTGGGTATGCCAAGAAGCATAACTCTAACTTCCATTTTGTTCAAATTATGGCCCTTTTTCAACTTAGAATTTCAGGTTAAAGTTTGCGTGCAAGCTAGTTACTTTCATACTTCTTGTACTATAGCTTTGAAACTTTCAACACTTGTTTACCATCATGACCCTGACTATGTATGCCAAGAACCATAACTCTTTCTTTAATTTTTAATCAAATTATGGCCCTTTTTCAACTTAGAATTTAAGGTTAAAGTTTGCGTGCAAGCTAGTTACTTTCATACTTCTTGTACTATAGCTTTGAAACTTGTTCACTATCATGACCCTGACTATGTATGCCAAGAACCATAACTCTTTCTTTGATTTATATCAAATTATTGCCCTTTTTAGACTTAGAAATTAAGGTTAAAGTTTGCGTGCAAGGTGGTGAAACCTTATATCTTTCATTCTATTAAAACGACAACTTTAAAACTTTGTATACCTTTATTTTATCATACATCAGGTTGATTTTCAAAGGCCCATAACTCATCCTTGCTTTTTTTATTTAATTTTTGCCCTTTTTCGCTTAGAAATTAGAATTAAGACTTAGAAATTATGGTTAAAGTTTCAATGTTAGTGTTTTTCATAGGTAATGCTATAGAAAAGGTTTAAAACAGATGTACTTAACATACTTTGGTTGAAAGTGTTGAGTGGTTATACTATACTATACTATACTATACTATACTATACTATACTATACTATACTATACTATACTATACTATACTATACTATACTATACTATACTATACTATACTATACTATACTATACGATACTATACTATACTATACTATACCACACCACACCACACCACACCACACCACACCACCACACCACACCACCACCCACCCACCAGCACCCCCACCACCACCACCCACCCAACACCCACCCACCCACCCACCCACCCACCACCACCCCACACCCACCCCACACCCACCCACCCCACACCCACCTCCCACCACCCACCACCACCTTCCACCACCACCACCCACCCCACACCCACCCACCCGACACCCACCCACCCCACACCCACCCACCCACCACCCCCCCAACCACCACCCACCCACCACCACACACCACATCACACCACAACCCACCACCACCAACCACCACCACCACCCACCCACCCCCACCCACCCACCACCCCCACCCACCCACCCCCCATCCACCACACGCGCCCACCCCACACCCACCCACCCACCCCCCCATCCACCACACCCACCCACCCCACACCCACCCGACCCCCACCACCACCCCCTACCACTACCCACCACCACCACCCACCACCACCACCCACCCATCCCCACCACCCCCCACCCACCCACCCACCCCCCATCCACCACACGCGCCCACCCCACACCCACCCACCCCCCATCCACCACACCCAAAAACCCTAATAACAACAACAACACCACCAACAACACCACCAACAACAATACCATACCTTACTATACTACACCACACTATAGGTGGGCAGGGGTGTATGGACTGGGTTGTGTAAACCCGCTAAAAAACTACAATAATAAATTAAGTGTTATTTATTGACTTCCTAACTTGGATTAAGAAACTTTTGTTCATGTGTGTGTGTTGGGTGTCATAAACTCCTGAATCACTCACCAGTTTAAATGAAGCCCAGTTTTAAATGTGCTTAAATATGTCTGACTTCGAATAGTCGAGCGTGCTGTGGTTTTCGACTGGCTCTTGTTTATTAGGTTATTTCTGACCAAGATGCTAACAGTGTAGATCTTGATTGGACAGCATGGATGTACCAGCTAATTTGGATCTACACTGCTTGCACGTGCAATAAAATGTGTATATATGGAGTAAAGGGTTAATCTTCTAGGTTTCGAATTGCAAATTTCAATACCAGTTTATCCTTTTAATAATTGACAAAGAAAGATGAATTCATCTTGTTTTCAAATCATTAGCTCAGATCTCAGTTGGTTACAATATTCTTACATCAAAGTTTTCAATTTTCCCCATCACTATCTGTTTCACACTTCAATCAGATTTGTGTACATGATGTTCCATCACCTTAATGAAAATGCTATAACTCCTTCTTAATGGTACTAATACTGTTTTTACACTAAGGTTTAGATTTACACCAGTTGCAGGAATCTATATACTTATATTACTGTAGTATCAGTTAATTTCGCAGGGACGAATTTTCGCGCAAAACCTGTAAATAACAAATTCGCAGGGGCATGAATTCGGACATGTGTGTTTTCCTAAAAAGAAACACTGTTAAATGGTTTAATTTCGCTGGGGTTGAATTTCATGGTCTTGCCGTAGTGCGAAAATTAAAACCGGGCAAAATATAATTATTTAACAGTATTAGCCCTCTGTGTTCTTTTCCAGTCCATATCATTCATAGTATGACTTCTTCTTGATTTAAGTCACACTATTAAATACAAGACAATATCTGACCTGGATTGTTTGATCATGATCTTTTTATATTCAGCATAGCTCATAAGCTATTTTGAACAATTGGTTTTGTCAAGTAGATCTCCTCCTCTCCCCCCACCCACCACATACTTGCACACACATGCACACTAACACACAAGCAACTCTTCTGTCATCAAGTAAAGAGTCAAGAACTGTTTAATATATATTGTATGTATATGGTTATGAACTTGGTTAATGTCGGCACATAAATAGAATTTAAAAAAAAAGCCAAGCTCTAACAGGTCTTTCTGATATGGTGTAACTATTTTTTATTAGATTAATGAATTTTATTTCATTTAGTAGACTTGTACAATCATAGTTCATTAAACATAGAGTGATATATATTGGTATTATCTCAATAGATTATTACCCTTTATAATAGCCAGTGTAATTAAGCCCTAATGATAAATAATATATTAATAAGCTAACATTATTTTAGAAAAATCATAATTTTTGCCGTATATTAGTTCTACTAATATAAAGTGTATATGTAAAATGTTCTTATTAACATTAGCACACAAATTTGGTATTCAGTATTGTTTTCTAAAATGTTTTATGGTATAGTTTTTATGTGGCTTTAAATATGTCAGTTTTAAAAGAGTTGAATTGCTTTGCTTGTGTCAAAACTGTCAGGTAATTCGCAAAAAGACAAGACATAAATGAAAGCATCATAATTTAGTTATCATGTTTTCTCAATTTTCTTAATTTTTCTTATTCTTAATTTCTGTAAATAAAGCAATCTGAATAGCAAATGTTTGTGTTGATGTTAATATTTTGGAACAAAATTTTGTGCACTTTTTCAAAAAATGATTGTTTATTTCAGCCAACATCCCCCGTTCCAACAGTCAATGTACCCAATGACATCACGATCAATGACAGACCCAGGGTAAGTTCAGGCTGAAGATCATAAAACTTGAGATTATAAACCAGTCTCAAATATCAAGCATCAGATTGGCTGAAATAGACACTAGTCTACATTTCAGCCAATCAGATGCTTGAGCTTTGAGACTAGTTTACAGTTTCAGTTTTATGATCTTGGGTGCAAGTCATGGTATTAGTGTCTTATTGTATGTAAAACAGCAGCCTTCTGTGTATGGCATCTAAAGGATATATTATATATTCTTCACAAACATTGTTAGTGCCCTTAATTAGTTAAACATGACTGCCATACTTTTTGGTTTAATGTTTTTTCATGTTCTTCAGTTAATGCTCTTGTTTGCATAAAAATGATTGTCATTTCTCTTCAGTCTATGAAGTTATTTGTTGTTCTTACTAATATTTATTCCTTTATTGCAGTTACACCTGATTGCCCTGAATGAGCCACATAATGGACGACTGCGAGGTATCCGAGGGGCTGACTACCTGTGTCATCGTGAGGCACGAGAAACTGGAATGAACGGCACCTTCCGAGCTTTCCTTTCATCATCGGATCAGAACCTTGACTCCTTGGTCTACTATCCTATTGATAGAAATGTACCAATTGTAAACTCAAAGGTAAGGTATATGTTACCTGTAAAAGTGTTTAACCCTTTCCTCCATAAATACGCATTTTTACGCATGTGTGACCAGTGTAGATCCAGATCAGCTGGCACATCCATGCCATCTGATCAGGATCTGCACTAGTCACATTTTGGTCAGAAATAACCTAATGAATAAAAAAGCGAACAGTTTAGATCCTGATCAGATGGCACACATGTGCCAGCTGATCTGGATCTAAACTGATCGCCCATGTAATAAATTTGTACCTATGTAGGAAAGGGTTAACCTTAAACCTGCTGAATAAATCACTTTTCTAGCAATTTTAGCCATTACATTCATTGCTCATAGGGCTGTTTGTGTCAGCCATTTGAAGAAACCGCTATACATACTTTATCAAATATTACATATTCTGCCTGTATAGTTTCCTGTGACCTACACAGAACCATTGTATTTAACAAATCAGAACAACAGCATTGACGTTCCTACTTTTTCAGGATGAAATTTTATTCAACTCTTGGAATGATTTGACCAATGGTGCTGGTGGCCCATTCAACCATGGAGCTGAAATCTATGCCTTCAATGGAATGAATGTAAAGGAAGATCCTCAATGGTAAGAATTTGGAACTCCTTTGTTAGCTCTTACTCCATGGAAATGACTACTATCCCATTGGCAACTAGGACCCAAGATCATAAAATTAAGATTTGAGACTGATCTCCAGATTTTGTTTTATGATCATGGGCACAGTTCCTGTTCACTTTTAGATACAGGAGGTTATTTCTAGGGACAGATGCACGATTTCAAGGAAGGGGTTTTGCATATAGAGACTGAATAGCCAACTGTATAGACTATGATCATACTTCGCTGATTAAAATGTGAATTACACTAAAGACATTAAATACTTCAAAAATCCTGATACCATTTTCTGATTTGTCTTTCCACTGTAAATATATAAAGAAAATCCAGGATCTAAATATTGATATTAACT
Source organism: Corbicula japonica (assembly GCA_038501625.1). NCBI lineage: Eukaryota > Metazoa > Mollusca > Bivalvia > Venerida > Cyrenidae > Corbicula > Corbicula japonica. The sequence continues at coordinate 4,740,236 of JAZAYU010000052.1, forward strand.
CTTTACTCCATATATAAGCCTTAATGGCATGGATGAACAGTTTAGATCTAGATCAGCTGGCACATCCGTGCCATCTGATCAGGTTTTAAACTGTTCGCTTTTGATATGTTAGGTTATTTCTGACCAAAATGCGACCAGTGCAGATCCTGATCAGACGGCACGGATGTGCCAGTTGATCTGGATCTACACTGGTCACACATGCGTAAAAATGCATATCTGTGGAAGAAGGGGTTAAGCAACCCAGCGTAAGCTATAAGGATTAAGTGTTTTGTTATCATCTGAAAGGAGGTTTATATTTTTGTAAGCTGGTCCCTATTTGAGCTCTTTAAATTTTCCGTTTTAATTGTTATTAATTGTTTATACTAGTTCTTTTTCTTGCTTAGCATTATTTAATTAACATACATTTTATTTCATACATTATGTAACTGACTGATATTTACCTTGTATCTTCAGGCCTATGAAAGTCCTGTGGCATGGTTCAGATAAGAAAGGCAATCGCATGGAGGAAAAGTCATGTCGGGGCTGGAGCTCGCACTCTCGTTATGCTACAGGATTTGGAAGCTCTTTAATGGAAGGAAAGATGATGGAAATGGATGAATACAGCTGTAATAATGCATTTGTTGTCCTCTGTATAGAAATCACAAGTCAAGCAAAACTTAGAAAATGATTTTCTTGATAGGATTTCAACATTTTTTGCACGAGAAATTTGAAGTTTTTCACAACACCACAAAAAATTACAAAGATACAATAAACAACCTGTGATATCATTATATTGTTGTTAAGTGTTACAAAGTGACTGTTCATTGGTTGCTTGATGTCATGTGATCGGATGGAGGATTGATCTGATTGGTGGAATATGAATTACAGCTGACCAAAAGATTTCCAGATAAACTTACAGTACTTACTAAAGATTGCCATACATGTATATTTACTTTGAAAAGTTTTATATAGTATAGTCGCTTGTCAGATTTTAGCTTCATTCATTTTTCTACAAGTTTCATCAAACTGTAGTTTTGAGGGCTTCATTATTCTATTTGAGTTAGACCAGGCCTCAAGATTATAAAACTTAAATGGAAACCAGTCTCAAATCTCAAGGATCTGATTGGCTGAAATGGCGACTTGTATAAATTTCAGCCAATCAGATCCTTGAGATTTAAGACTGGTTTCTTGTCATATTTATAATCTTCAGACCAGTATAGTGCCAATCCTTTGGTTTGGTAATTTAAAGAACATTTTGATAAGATTGTTACAAACGATCACTGCAAAATCAAATTTCGTGCCTTTTTAAAATGTTACAATGATCAAATGGTGTTCAGAGTGTTTCTTATTTAGTTGATATAAGAAAACTGATTTTAGACTATAGAAATCTTCCAAAGTTTTCTAACTATTTCTTTATAGTATAAAGCTATGAAAAGTTGTATTATAACAAAAATTTGAAGAGATGAACATATATACAATAGGTTGGATCCTTTTGGAAATTAAATTATTACCATAAATTTTATTTATGTGCCCCCAAGGGCATTGCATATTTCTGGTAGGTGGGCACTATTATTTTTATTAATTATTTTTATTTTAATATTAGATTTTAAAGAATATTGGATAATAAATATTAATTAATGTGGATTAATTGTTTTCCCTACAATTTTTTGCAGGCTTAACCTTTTTTGATATTATATGACAAGTGTGAAGAGTCAAAACTTTAACTATTCAAGTGTTCACCAGGCAAAAGTGCATCAATTTGTGAGAATAATACATGTACAATAAGACAACAGTGAATTGTATGCACCTAATAAATGTTATCCAAATAAATTAGATTGACTCTGAACATTGTTTTTCAGACATGTTAAATTTTTTTGAAAATGTGAGTCTTTGTTATAATGTATGTAAGGTTTTTATGTTGGCAGAACAGAAATGATGATACATAATCAAATCAACATTTTCAATGCAGGCATGAAATCATAAAAAGCATTTAGATCAGACAGAAATCTAGACCTAGTTTACTGTGTTGCCTTAGACCAACCTTTAATTTGAAGACAAAACGTAAGCATGTTTTCCAATGGCATTTGTGGACGTGTGAAAACTAATTGATGATAGTAAGATCTTATCTTTGGCTGGGAAAACTATTTTATGATGTTGTGTCTGATTTAAAGAACAATGTTTGAGAAATAACCTACCAAGTAGGAATTTCTGGCAAGAAGGCTGTAATGAACCAAGCAGTAAGGGGGTGGCATCTCTAAAATGTCATGAGATTAAGGGTGAGCTAACAAGATGCCAGTAAGCCCCCTGCTTTAATACTTCTGGAGATGGGGGGATGGAAGACTTCTGGGGAGGGGGTGTGCTATGGATTTCCAAATCGTAGATCCAAGTCATCTGGCTACTATGTTCACTTTGAGATGCATTGAATGATTGAGAAGTGAACAGAGTAGATCCTGATCAGACTGTACCAAATTACATACAGCATTTTCCTCCTGAGCAAAAGATCATGAAACTGCTATTGGAGATCAGGGCCATGGACTACAAAGCTAAGAATGAACACCAGTCTCCAATCTCTATCAGCTGATTGGTTAAAATTGAGCTCAGTCTTCAAACTGACCAATCATAAGTTAGAGTTTTGAGACTGGTTTACAATCTCAGTTTTATGCTCTAAGGCACAGTGACCATTTCTGGGGCTGCTATTTGTTTGAAAGCCAGAGTTACAGAACTGATTCCCTGTCTCAGTTTCATGATTTAAGCTTGGTTTTATATTTATTAATTTTGGAATGGGCGGGGGGGGGATGAACTTATAAAAAGATTGGAACATAATTATCTATCGACAGATAATTTTATCAAGTTAACAAATTGCATTGTTACACTGCATAGGAATGTTATAAAGGTAAGTGTTGAGGGTGGGTGAAAATGAATTCCAGGCATTTTGAAAACAAGGATGGAATGATCTGCTGATAACTTAACCCTTTACTCCATTGATAAGGCTTTTATTGTGTGGGTAAACAGTTTACATCCTTGCCATCTGATCAGCATCTAAACGGTTCATTTTTAGAGTCATTGGAATATTTCTGACCTGGGTTGAAGGTTATAAAACTGAGTTTGGAAACCATTCTCAAATCTCAAGCATCTGATTGGCTGAAATGGCGACTGGTCGCCATTTCAGCCAATCAGATGCTTGAGATTTGAGACTGGTTTCCATGCTAAGTTTTATAACCTTCGGCACAGGAGACAAACCTTTTAGATCCAGATCTGATGGCACAGATGTTTTAGCTTATCAGGATTTAAACTGGCTGACCATGTGTTAAAAGGCTTATATATGGAGTAAAGGGTTAAATGCCAAACTTTGTAAATAGACATTAAATGTTGAAGTATTACGACTGCCCTAAAAGGGGGTCTTTGACATATGTAGACTGTTCAGCGACATGTAGATAGTTTTATATGTTGTTTGTCTTTTTTTTAGGTGTGTGCTTTATGTATACATTCATATACTTTTGTTTATGACTATTTTTATACACAGACATGTTTTTTTCGAGTGTTATTTGGTATTTCTGTCAGGAATCTTTTTCAACAATTACAGAAAGTTGAATATTAAAGTTAGAAATTCTGACAAAAATGGTATAAAAGCTTGGAAAAGGTGACAAAAGCACTGAGTAAAGAGGAGCAGAAAGATTTTTTTTTATTCATCGTTACATTTGTTCTTCCATAATTCTACTGTAAAACATTAAGCTTGTTAAATTAAATTTGGACTATATCTCTGAATATAGACGGCTGCTAGAATTGTGAACATTTTTATGAACCTTTTACTCTGTACGGATTTTATCTCATGTATGAAAATTCTAGATCCAGATCAGCCAGTACATCCATGCCTTGTAATGAGGATCTATTTTTTTGCTGCTTGATTAGCAATAAGCTGATGAATAAAAAAGCAAACAGTATAGATCCTGATCCGATGGCAGAGATATGCCCAAGGACTAAGGGTTAACCTGTTCAGACGATTGGTTAAGCGGACATTACTTCTTGAAGAATAGCATCCAAATTTTTGTACAATATCATGCTGCATGCTTAATATTGCATTTCTTAATAATTATATTGCCATCTGTTTTGTTGCCGAAACTGTATGACTGAATAAAGCTATGGAAAAATGTGTTAATTTTTCACATTTCTTTTTGGAGTTTTACAGAGTTCTCTGTTTCCAAACAGTTAAATACATTTTATGTTTCCATCATGCTTTATAGAATGAAAAATCTATCTTTTACTTTATATTTTTAACCCTTTACTCCATAGATACTCCTTGATTGCGTGGGCAAACAGTTAAGATCCAAATGAGGTGGCACATCTTTGCTTTCGATCAGGATCTACAATATTCACTTTTAGATTCACAAGAATGTTTCTGGCCAAGATGCGACAAGTGTAGATACAGATTAGATGACATGGATGTGCTGGGTTGAAGGTTATAAAGCTGAGATTGGAAACCAGTCTCTAATCTCAAGCATCTGATTGGCTGAAATGGCGACCAGTCGCCATTTCAGCCAATCAGATGCTTGAGATTTGAGACTGGTTTCCATGCTCAGTTTTATAACCTTGGGCACTGGCCTCACCATAAAAAGGCATATATATGGAGTAAAATATTATGCATTCTTTATGTACCCTTTAATGATGTTTTTAACACATATTTTTATTGGGCTCTAAGAAAATGTCATTATTTTATTTAGTCTAATCTATTGATGAATTTATTTGTGTTTTGTTGTAAAATATGTCCATCGTGTATGAGACTTTGAACAATTCATGTGTGCCAAATAGAACCATATAATCAGAACAATATTACACTGTGCAAAAGTATAACTTTATAGATACATCTGTCTGTCATGAGCTGTAGTTCAAAATTGTTTGCCTGTAATAGATTTGTAAAGCTATAAATCGAACAGTACAGAGTAAAAGCGAATTATGTTTAATTCTCCATTCACATACTGCACATCTATTGCAGGCAGGCTTTTTAAACTTATTGTGCTGTGTAACATTTAGAATTTTCTGTGCTTTTTTCACCACACTGTTATTTGTATACTTTTATAACTGCATAATTATTACATGTATAGTAACTATACTGACATAAGAAGCTCATATTGTTTAACTAGTACACACTTCTTATAAATGATACAATTAAATAAAGAACTTGAACTACCAAATTACAAAATGTAATCGTTTTTTCAATGTTGCACAGTGCTCATGTAATAATAATTGATTATACAAAAACTAGGCCAGTAGGTATGAAGTTAGGACATTGCTATATGCAAGCTACTTGTATTCTGTTAGGATTGATGTTTTTATCTTCACACATGTTTCCACAAGGTTGCAGATAGGGTCCACATTTATAAGGCATCTAAAGAAAATTGAAACTCAAGTTGTAAAAGCATGATTTTTAACCGAGAACGATTTCTCTGAAAATTGTCTTGTAGAAAAAAAGAACTATTACAGAAGCAATAAAAAAGCACAGTTCAGTAAATTATTCAGTATTGGAGACAATGTTTTACATTCCAGATTTAAGTTGTCAGATTAATTAATATTTTACTCAAGGTGCTTTACAAATATGGGCCTTATTGGCAATTTTACTAATTAATTGTAAGTTTCTTTTAACTCCTCTGTCTGCGTACTTGCATTACAAAAACATGTATAGGCCCTCATCATTAAAACCAGTACATGTAACTGATGGTGTAGTTATGCTGTGTGTTAGACATTGTTGATATTCTTGTTTACTTATCCCAGAAAAGCTCTTGCTCCATAGTAATTAGTTGTCTGCTAAATGTTTAATTGAATCAGTGCAGAGTTAACCCTTCACTCGATGTATATGCATTATATCGCATGGGCAAACAGTGTAGATCCTGATCAGCCTGCATATCTGTGATGTCTGATCTGGATCTGCACTGTTCGGTTTTTTATTTTTTATCAGGTTATTTTTTACCAAAAAGCGAACAGTGCAGATCCTGATCAGATGGCACAGAATGATGTGCCGGCTGATTTGGATCTACACTGTTTGCCTACGCCATACAGGCACATCTATGGAGGAAACGGTTAATACACTTACCATTGTAAAAATCTTTTAAAGATCAGAAACAACAGTGTTAACCCTGTCATCCACATATATGGGTTTTATCACAGGTGCGAAAAATGGTCACTGTTCATCAATGGGGTAACAGTCATATCCCATGGGGTAATGGGTTAATACAATGCCTTAACATTATCATCCTTTCACTAATAGGGTAAAAATCTACATTAACCTTTGATTGAAAAGACAAGCACTGAAAACAAAATCTTTGATATATCAAAGTTATATTATACGCAAAAACAGAACATCATAATTCAATACCGGTGAAGTTCATCCTCATTATCTCATTACTTCATAAGGGCTTAACAACTTCATTTGTTAATTGCTTGATAATTGTGCTTCTGTAACTTATATTGTGGGGCTTTTCTTTTACATGTGTGGCTCACAAGGAAGATTCTTTTAATTCAAACAAGTGTATTTTACTCCTTAGATATACCTGTAATGCATGGGCAAACAGTGTAGATCCATTTCTTCATTTGATTCTATTTAAGAAATAACCCCTTGGATCTAATAGCAAACAGTGCAGATCCTGACCAGATGGCATGCATGCGCTGGATGATCTGGATCTAAACTGGTCGCACATGCATTAAATCGTGTATATATCAAGAGTAAGGGGTTAATAAATTGCACTTTCTTTATTATCAGATTAATTGTATACAAAGAAAATTGCAGTTTTGTTATTTTCAACTTGATAATACTTTTGATCTGTTGAGCTTTAATAATTCCACATCTTTATGCTTTCACTAATTTGCTTTAACTCTTTTTATAACACTTCATGAGAGCTTCATGATAATTGTGAATATAAATATTATAAAAAATGCATACACCATTATTCCTTAAATTATCACACTTTCAGTGCATGAGCTTTAATTCTGTATGTTGCATAATTGTCACTTTAACCGCGGCACCCCGTCATGAGCTTTAAATCCTTTTTGAACCATGTAAGTCCACAATAAGATCAGGATCTAAATTCACTGCAAATTGATAAGCTAATGTTTTTTCATGGTTTGTCACATGTTTTAAAGGGAATACTTTGTTGATTTACAATTTACAAGCTGCTGGATTTGTATCACCTGTTAGCTTTTTCATTTGTTATGGTCAGCCCTGCAGTAATGATTCATAAATTATTGACTGACCATCTACAATGTGAACCCACATAAGTAGGCTGATATGGGTTGAAGGTTATAAAACTGAGATTGGAAACCAGTCTCAAATCTCAAGCATCTGATTGGCTGAAATGGCGACTGGTCGCCATTTCAGCCAATCAGATGCTTGAGATATGAGACTGGTTTCCATGCTCAGTTTTATAATCTTGAGCATTGCATGTACACTGATTTCACCCATTACTCCATATTGATATTTGTATTGAGTGGGTGGAGAGTGAAGATCCAAATCAGCTGGCACATCCATTCTGTCTGAGCTGGATCTACACTGTTCACATTTAGATTTGATTGGTTGTTACTGACCAAGATGTGACCAGTGTGAATCCTGATAAGGTGGCATGGATGTGCCTGCTTTCTGGATCTCCTTATATGGAGTAAAAGGTTAATTGCTTATATCTGTACAATCATATAAGTGCCATGAGGGTTAAATCACTAAAAGTCTATAACTATACTTGATGTTAATATAGTCATCACATTTTGGTAGCTATTTCAAAATGGCTGCCTTTATAAATGAAAACGTCTGACCCAAATCATACCTAGGAATTATTCTGATAAATGCTTAGGTATATTTTTCAAAGTTCAATATCAGCTTTACATCTTCTATAGAATCTGTGTGTGAGTCGATTTATATAAACATGTATAACATAACAAAATGTTCTACAAACATAACAATTCTTTGAACCTTTTGAAAGAAATATTCATGTGTGGGACTTGTACTTTTTTCTTCTCTCATGTATCTTCAGTTTTCATTAACTTATTTCATGCAAGGCTTTATCTCTGAATTAAATAATGTAAAAAACAAATACGACTTGTCTTCTATACCACAAAATCCCGTCCTGTAAAAAAAAACTTCTGATGTGTATGTTGACAAACCCCTTTCAATTTATTATACTCATTAAAAATCATATTGAATAGGATCATGTTAACATGTGGACCCCTTTCAATGTATTGTACATATGTAAAACATATTGGATAGGACTGTAAAGACATGTGGACACAATCTTTTTCAAAATATTTCAATGTACCATAAAATTCTTTTTAAATGCCCCTCCCCTTAGAAAACATAACATTATGCATAAAATCCAAAATAATATTATATCCATTAAATATAATACCTGCAAAAAAGAGGTATACACATAGGGATCATATAGTCCACTGGAGGCGGAGTTTTCCCCCAACTTTAACATGAAACTACTTATTGGTAATATTACTTTAAAAGCCATCAGTGACCACACGAAAGATTACCCCTGTTTTACATTATATAGTTATGCCCCTTCCAAATGCAACTTCAACATGAAACTTAATGTTGCATATAAATTTTAAAGTACTTGTCCTATTCACTTAATACTTCTAATATATCATCTGTATGAACAAATTCATTAGCAAAAACAAGAATCCAAATATTTCTTTATCGCGAAAATTATGTGTCGTATGATTAATTTAAATGCATGACGGAATGTCAGCATGGTATGTTTATATAAAATGAGTGCTGTATTTGCACCTGGTATTTGAGAAACATCGATACGTTTTTATAAAGAGGGAAAAACAAAATCGCATAATACCGGTAAAATATATATAGATGCTGAAAAGCCTTGAAAAAGTTAGTTTTTAATAAACCCTACTTTTCAAAGGATATATTGAAAATTATGTATTGCAAATAAGCACTGGCTATGATTTCTAGAGATAAAAGTATAAATGCAAATCGGTAAAATATTGACACACTTTAAACTATGATTGAAGCTCTACTTGCTTTGCAGAGAACCACGAGTAAAATCCATAACTAAAACTATATAACATGACATGTACAGTAAAACCCCGCTAACGATACCACTTGGTGGTCTGAAAAAAAGTGGTCTTAATAGCGGGGTAAAAGTACGAGTATAAACGGCTTAAATATCCTTATATTTCATGGAGATGCTATTTTCATAAACTCACCGGAGTTTATAGTATTTTTTGAAGTTTTCGGATCGTCCATTTTTTAATATCATAAATATCAGTCCTTCCGTGGGAAAAAAGTCGGGGGACGTAGATTTGTTTAAAAAAAGCCAGAGTAGCTTAACCACCCTGGTTTATAAACCAAGGACATCTAATCGAGGTGGGTGTAAAACCAAGTCACAAAATCGATTGTTACAGTAGATTTTGAAAAAAGGACATACTGAATCTGGCCAAAACTGCTGAAAAATCATATGTGTACCGGCTAAGCAACCGCATTATTGTAAAATGGCGTAGAATTATTCAAAACTACCATCTACTTAGAATACATGTTTTAATAAGAAAACATGAAGTTTCGTTAAATAAGAATATACCCCATACCGACGATTTTGTGACTAGTTTTTACCCCTACTTTGACTGTCATATAGGGAATTCAATGATTATTTTATTAAACAGTGGAATGATGTATCTAATTATGTTTCAAATTTAATGAGTTTATCTCAAATCCACGCCGGGAAAATAAAAAAAGAGATCGGTATAGTAAGAACATTGGTTAAGTGTATGAACGATATTTGTGATTACTCTGTTAACATATGATCATTCTTTTGAACAAACATTTACCGAAAACAACTAACAATTTATTAAAAAATTATTTTACTTCAGCACATTTATAATTATAGTACATAAGAAACATAAATGTACATAAACATAGGGGTAAAATACCCCCACTCCATTTTCAAACATAGGGGTAAAATACCCCCACTCCATTTTCACTTCGGTGATTGCCTTGTTATATTTGCACATCCGTGCAATCTCTTCATTATCTATATTGTCTCGTTTAGATTCATTAGGTTATTTCTGGCGGAAAAGTGACCAGTGTAGATCCAGATTCATTAGGTTATTTCTGACGGAAAAGTGACCAGCGTAGATCCAGATTCATTAGGTTATTTCTGACGGAAAAGTGACCAGTGAAGATCCAGATTCATTAGGTTATTTCTGACGGAAAAGTAACCAGTGTAGATCCAGATTCATTAGGTTATTTCTGACGGAAAAGTGACCAGTGTAGATCCAGATTCATTTGGTTATTTCTGACGGAAAAGTGACCAGCGTAGATCCAGATTCATTAGGTTATTTCTGACGGAAAAGGGACCAGTGTACGAGGTGTGTTCTAATAGTTCGTGAACAGCCTCATAGTTCAATCAATTTTAAAGTTAATGTTATAAAATATATATCATTTGATATGATTTTCTTCATATGTTACAAAATATTTAATATTTTGGCGTAAACTGATGGACCGAAAATATACCCGTCGTTATGGTAACACACCAAAGAATTTACAGGGCACTTTGAAAAAAAAAGCCAATAAATCTTAGTTTCTTGAAATACCTTTCTTACATAACGTCAAAAAACGCGCGAAATGTAGCAACAATAATTTTTGACGTCATTCTTGTTCATTTTGACGTCAATTGTTCAGTTGACGAGCCGTTATATAACGGAAACGCATATCAAGCAACACAGCATGGCTACACCGTTGAAAATTGAACACCGTTGCGTCATCAAGTTCTGCGTCAATGCGAACATGACACCAACTGATACTCTTAAATTTATGCAGAAAGCAGATTCTAATGTATCCAGAAGTCTTGTGTTTGGCTGGCACAAGAAGTTTAGAGACGGACTGGAACACGTCAGTGACAGACCACGCACCGGGCGCCCTGGGCGTAGCGAAAAAGACGTCAGGAGGATTCGCGATGCCATAAGTGAAGACAGGCGGAGATCGGTACGCGAGATCAGTGACATGACGGGTATCTGCGTAACAGTAATGTTGTTTACCGAACTTTGACAGAAACCCTTAATATGAACAAGGTGTGTGCTCGGTGGGTGCCAAGACTACTTCAACAAGACCAGAAAGCAGCGCGTGTCAGGCTCTCCAGATCATTCCTCAACCGCTACGACCGCGAAGGAGACCAGTTCCTGCACCGGGTTGTCACGATGGACGAAACGTGGCTTTATCTATATGAGCCTGAATCAAAGCAACAATCAATGGTCTGGAAGCACCCAGGATCTCCACCACCTAAGAAGGCGAGAACATGCAAGTCATCCGGGAAGTTTATGTTCATGTTTTTCATGGATGCGCACGGGCTGATCTTGCAGCATGCGGTACCACAGGGAATCACGGTCAACGCTGCCTACTATCAGAAGGTATGATGCCCGGTGTTTAAAACAGTATGTTTTAACAACTGTTATGAATTGATGTTATTTAAAATCAAAAGTTATTCGCTAAAATCGGTTTCAAACACTCGTTAGACAAAAATACAAATTTTAAAAATGTTAAATCAGTTAAAAAATAATCATGTTCTTTCCATTGTTTAGGTTATTCGTCGAGATCTAACAAAGGCCCTCAGACGTAAACGTCCCGGCATGGAAATCGAGGTCATCATATACCACCATGACAACGCCCCATCCCATCGAGCAACTGACACACTGGAGACGATCGACTTCCTCGGCATGGAGCGACTTGAGCACGCCCCGTATAGCCCGGACCTTGCGCCGATGGATTTCGCGCTCTTTCCGCGTTTGAAGAGCGAGCTACGTGGGCAGCGTTTTGAGGATTTGGATGAGCTTCGCTTGTCCGTGCGCACTGTGATTGGTGGCTACGAGAAAGGCTGGTTTAGGGACACTTTCAATTAGTGGGTAGCACGTCACCGTAAATGTGTTAACTGTGACGGCGAGTATTTTGAAAAAATGTGACGTTAACGTCGTGTGATAGACAAAAATGACGTTAAACTGCCGCGTATGGGCGTAAGTTGTTATACTTGTTTTACTGTGATATTTCTATAGTTTTATGTATTTTTGTAAAAATTTCATTGTAATTAGAAGATGCTTTGCTGATTTCAACGATATAAAATATTTTGAAATCGGATAAAAATTAGTTTGTTTTTCTTACTTGTCCACGAACTTTACGAACACACCTCGTAGATCCAGATTCATTAGGTTATTTCTGACGGAAAAGTGACCAGTGTAGATCCAGATTCATTTGGTTATTTCTGACGGAAAAGTGACCAGTGTAGATCCAGATTCATTAGGTTATTTCTGGCGGAAAAGTGACCAGTGTAGATCCAGATTCATTAGGTTATTTCTGACGGAAAAGTGTCCAGTGTAGATCCAGAGTCATTAGGTTATTTCTGACGGAAAAGTGACCAGTGTAGATCCAGATTCATTTGGTTATTTCTGACGGAAAAGTGACCAGTGTAGATCCAGAGTCATTAGGTTATTTCTGACGGAAAAGTGACCAGTGTAGATCCAGATTCATTAGGTTATTTCTTACGGAAAAGTGACCAGTGTAGATCCAGATTCATTAGGTTATTTCTGACGGAAAAGTGACCAGTGTAGATCCAGATTCATTAGGTTATTTCTGGCGGAAAAGTGACCAGTGTAGATCCAGAGTCATTAGGTTATTTCTGACGGAAAAGTGATCAGTGTAGATCCAGATTCATTAGGTTATTTCTGACGGAAAAGTGATCAGTGTAGATCCAGATTCATTAGGTTATTTCTGACGGGAAAGGGACCAGTGTAGATCCAGATGTGTCAGCTGATCTTGATCTACCAGGGACGGAATCAACTCAGCGAGTCATACGTTTTATTTTGTAACTAAGCTAGAAAATCAGTCCCTTTCGAGGTTCTCAATATATAATATTGCCAGCGGCCCAAATGAATGTGAAAGAGGCCTTACTAATCTATGGTGGTCCGGGGGGGCATGCTTCCCGGGAAAAGTTTGAAAATCTATATGCCAAATCCTGCATTCTGGGATATTTTGTGGGGATTTTATAGCAGTTTGCTTTAAAACAGAAGTGATGAAATTATAAGCACTCCAAATACATGTACCTTACCTCATTTTTGAATCTAGATAATTGTATAAATGTTTCAACTTGAATAAAGTTGCATTAAATAAATGAAAGCTAATGTTCCGAGCCTAGAGTCAGCATGATGTAAGTAAGATAAACACTGTGTATGGAGAAAAAAACATCAAAATTTGTTTACCGTCCGAAAATATGTACACTTTCAATGTCGGTTACATTCACTGCTTTTTAGATGTTGAACGTTGAAAATCATTATGAAGTTTAGAAAAAGACGGTTACTTAGGGTTTTTAATGTATTTTAAACATCTTGACTAGATCTACCATAAAATATTTAGAACCTTCCTCTCTAGGTATCAGAAAACTTGGCTTCGCTCAGCCTCAATTATAGTCATGTCAAAAATTGTCAGAATTTATAAAATCTCTTGTTTTCATAAACTTAAAATCTGCAAACAATATTAAAGTACATGTAGTGTATGAGAAGTCTCATAATCGAGTAATATTGTTTTAGTTGGAAATAATTTGGAAAAACGGAGCTGCGCCGATATAATATTCGTAGGATATATAGTATGTCCACGGAAGGACAAACAGGCAAAGCGATCACTTTCCTTGAAAATGTCACGAATGAAGCTGCCTGACAAAAAATTGTTTAAGTATTATCTTACCACCACATGATAACTGGTACAGTCAGAAAGTTCCCGGACTGGTCCTTTTAAACAAATTATTGACGTCGGATCCTCATAAAATTTAGCATGCATGTATTTCTATTTAAATCTAATATCAACAGCTATGAAAAAGTAGGTTTGAACAAGTATTTGAATTTATTTTTTCACATTTAGCATGTCCACAACCATAATACGGAGCACTTCAGAATTTGCCTTATTTTACAATGAGATGACTACATTCTTTTTGAAGTTTCTCAAAATAACAGCGCCAAAACGTCTTTATTTTTCCGCACGACATCAACGGAACGTTACTAGCAAACAATTACAAAATTTTAGCGTGATCGGCCGACGTATCGCCATTTTGTGAAGTATAATTTCCGCCGTGTAAAAATTCTGAAGCAAGAAAATGACGACGTTAATTGAACGTACGGAGCAGTGGACAGTAATTAAATTCTCTGCGATGTCTTGTATGACCCCGACTGATACTTGGAAATTCATGAAACAGAAGGATGGTATTATTAATTGTTCCAGGACTCTTGTGTTTGAGTGTCACAAACGTTTCCGGAAAGGTAGGGCGGATATTGAGGATAATGCGCGAAGCGGAAGGCCGGGAAATGATGCGCGCTAAGTCAAAAAGATTAAGGACGTCCTAGCAACTGATCGGCGCAATTCTCTAGATGATATTGCTTACAGTGTCGGGCTGTGTCATGGAACTGTTTATAAATAGTGACCCAGGACTTGAACATGAATAAGGTATGTGCGCGCTGGGTTCCTCGTCTGCTGACAGATGAAATGAAAACAACCCTTGCAAACGTCAAATGAACGTCACGACGTCGCGGAAGTGCTCCGTACATGACATAGTGGGCTATTCTAATGGATCAGAAAACATGTTTATGTTTGTATTTTTTACATATATTTATATGTTCTTGCAGTGTAATAGTTATATTTTTATGTCATATATTTAATTACTGAATCGTACGGAAAATAAAACAGATATCATGACAGTCCTGGAACTTATTGACTGTACCTCGTATATTTAGATAAAGACAAATACGGGCATTAAATAGTTTTTATTGAATGCGAGCAGAAAGTTAATATAGCATATTTTATTGACATACTTCCTTTTCATTCAAATGATCTTTCTCAGTTTGATTGAGAAATTATAGCGGTATCGAGAAGAATACCGCATTTTAGCTCTAGGGTGTGGGCATTCTTGCACAACATACATTCCTAGGATTGAATGTGAAATATGATGTTAGCGGATTGTATATGTGTGTGAAATTTAAGTAAAATGGTAAAACTTTAAATAAGATCACGACCAAAATCTTCCGATTATTTTTTACGAAAAAAATATCAACAACAACATACGTTTGAATTAACTGTACAAATAACTCTATGCTGAGGAATACTGTAAATTTAGATATGTGATGTACAACATTGTGAAGAACGCGAGATGTAGGCAACGTGTCCATGTAGAATGATCCTGTTATCGGCACAGCAGTGGCAGAAGAGAGTGCGCTAGGGACACTCGCGAGATGTACCAGCCAACGTGTACATGCAGAATGATCCTGTTCTCAGCACAACAGTGGCAGAAGAGAGTGCGCTACGGACAAGGTATTTATATGGCTAGAATCTCTTTTCAAATTTGTAAACATCATTTTAACTTCAGATCAAATTAAGTCATATGCCACAAAATACCATCTTTCAACTTCCATCTAGATGTGTCGGATAGCAATAAATAGTATTTTAACACGTTGACATATTCTGATAATTGAAAGCCCTGGTTAACGTTTATACATAAGCAATAAGAAGACAAGTCTACTTCTGTGTTTATTGAAAACAGAACAAAATTTCTGTTGTACAGATGTGTTGCACTTTCTGCACGAGATGTTATTTTCTGAAACGGTAGTAGAGCCAGATGCAAATAATATGTTCACAGGCATAAAAACGTAAAATTTGACTAGAGCATGAAAAAAGAAAGTAAAAGTATGTGTGATCAAGGATTGAATATACTTGATGGACATAGACTTTTGTAACTGAGTGTATCTTGTCTCTTTAAAGCTACATTTCGTTTAAAGCAAATGAGTGTATGTGTCAGTTGCAGCTTCCAAAAATTTATACCGGTAGCGTATTGACACGCCGGATGTGTCCAAAATGATTTTAATTATACGTTGATTTTTGCAGACGAGTCTTCAAACCACCTTCAAACTGCCTGTATAGTGCTGATATCCTGAGCAACAGAAGAAGATTGCATCGTCCACCGGAAGGTACCGTTTAAGGTAATAGTAAACCTCTCCCGTATGCACTTAGGTGTGTGTATGTACAGTTATATGTAGGTGGAAATTAATAAGAATTATTCAGACTTCAAGATTGTAAAACTGAGAATGGAAATCAGTCTCAAATCTAAAGGATCTGACTGTCTGAAATGCTTGAAATTCGAGACCGGTTTCAAATCTCAAGTAATAATTTTCAGCACAGGTTTTAACTGAGTCTGTTGACTGAGGCAAGCGGTAAGCAAACTGTCACAATACAATCAGGCTGAGATTACAAAATTCAATTTAAATCTGATACAATTGAGAAACTCTTCAGTTGATATACTTTGAAGAACTTGGGCTACATGTAGGTTGCTAATTAAGGTATTATAAGTGAGTCTGTTGAATGTATAAGAAAGGTGGTGAGCGGTCAGTCACATATCACTTGGCTGTGATTAAACATTCAAGCGTCGGTCTGAATCTGGTGATGACAATTCAGCACTTACTTAGCTGACATTCTTTATCAGATATTTTATAAACGTAGCAACTACAGTACCTTGTTAATTGCTCTCGCCGGTTATTTTTAAGGTTAGCGTTATGTTGTTTTTCATTCTTTGTTTTGTTTTAAGTTGTACAGAAAAAGATAACATATATGAAGACTGTGTCATAATTTCATAAAAGATGAAGACTGCATCATAACAGATGAAAACAGCGTCAAAACAGCTGAAGATTGCGTCGTTCGATGGAATTAAGGTAATCATTTGACACATAATTATGTCTCTACAATAGCAATTCGGTTGATATAGATTACATGTTTTCATACTTATACCGATTCTGTTGACCGAGGCAAGTAGTGAATATTCTATCAGGCTGAGATTTAATCTACAGACCTGAGTTAAAATCTGATACAAGCGAGAAATTCTTCAGTCTGTATACTAAGTCGGACTTGCCCTTCAACGGATTCGAACATAGTCTATTGAATGTAGTTAGCTCTAACTTAGTTCACACTCATAAAATGAATTCATGTCAACATACTTTGGTGTCTGTTGACTGGTAAGTCAAGTTGTCAACAAACTGTCCGAAATATCACCATGCTTGTATTAAACCTACAGACCTCTGTATGAATCTGGTACCATTTACAAATTCGTCTTTTAAGTAAAATTAAGCATTGATTTAAATGTCAGTTCTTTAAAGACATAGTTTTGATAATGAGTTAAGGTCGAATCACACTTAAGGGCATTGTATTGTATTCTGTTTTCTTTTGTGTTTCAGTTTAACAGAAGAAGATAACAGATTACAGCTGAAGATCAAAGTGCCTCTAGCTGGAAGCGAATCCGCACAAAACCAAGGTTTTTATTTTTCTTTCTTGTTTGTGAGTGAGTGAGTGAGTGAGTGAGTGAGTGAGTGATGTGTGGGGGTAATGAGTGTGTAAGTGAGTGATGAGAGTGTACCTGATCAGAGAGAGAGAGAGAGAGAGAGAGAGAGAGAGAGAGAGAGAGAGAGTGAGAGGGAAAGGAGAGAATAAAATAAAGAAATAAAGAAATAAAATAATTAATTAGGGAAAGAAGGAAAGAAAAAATGAATTTAGGAAAGAAGGAAAGAAAAAAAATAATGTAGGAAAAAAGGAAATAAAAATGAATTTAGTTAAAATGGAAAGAATCAAAATTATGAATTCAGGAAAGAAGAAAAGAAAAGGAAATAAAGATATTAAAAAGACACAAAGAATGAATTTTATAATGAAATAAGGAAAGAAACAAATAAATAAATAAATTATGAAACAAACAAACAAAGCAAATGAAATGAAATGAAAAAGAAAAAAAAATGGAATTGAGAATGAAATATGGAAAGAAAAACAAACACACTGAAATTTAGAAAAATAGAAACAAAGAATGAAATTTGTAATGAAATTATGAATGAAATTGAGGAAATAAAGGAATAAACAAAGTATGAAATTAGGACAGAATGAAACAAAGCAACAAAATTTAAAAAAAGAAAGATGGAAATCAAAGAATGAAATAAAGAATGAAAGTTAGAAAGAAAAAACACAAAGAATGAAATTGAGAATGAAATTAAGAAAGAAAAAAACACAATGTAAATTAGGAATTAAATTAAGAAGGAAAGAAACAAAACGAATTAAAAAATAATCAAAAAGTAATAAACACACAAAGAATGAACTTGAGAAAGATAGATAGAAAACAATGAAGAGAGAAAGTTAAATAGATAGCGGAATAGAAAGAAAGGTAAAGCGAGAAAGGAAAAATAGATAAATAGATAGAGAGTGCGTTAGTGAGAGATGAGTGATGAGTGATTTATTGAGAAATGATTGATTGATTGAGTGTGTGAGTAAAAGATGAGTGAGTGATTGGATGGATGGATGGATGGATGGATGGATGGATGGATGGATGGATGGATGTGGATGTGGATGTGATGTGATGTGATGTGATGTGATGTGATGGGATGTGTGAGTGAGTGAGTGAGTGAGTGAGTGAGTGAGTGAGTGAGTGAGTGAGTGAGTGAGTGAGTGAGTGAGTGAGTGAGTGAGTGAGATCACGTGTAAAGACATTGTGTTGTGTTTTTGTTTTCTTTTTGTTTCAGTTTCACAGAAGAAGATTACAGATGAAGCAAGGTTTGGTAGGTTTTTCTTTTTTTATTTTTTTTTATTTCTTCTTAAGTAAGGTGTATGGTAAGGTGTTAGGTAAGGTGTAGGGTGAGGTGTTGGGTGAGGTGTATGGTAAGGTGTAAGGTAAGGTGTATGGTAAGGTCTTAGGTAAGGTGTATGGTGAGGTCTTAGGTAAGGTCTTAGGCAAGGTGTATGGTAAGGTGTATGTTAAGGTCTTAGGTAAGATGTATGGTAAGGTCTTAGGTAAGCTTTAAGGTAAGGTATAAGGTAAATACCGACTATACATTTGCACGACTGGGTACGAACCAAACACATATCCGAGTCCGCTGGTGGACTTAAAACAAAGAATCCTGTCACACTTATGTAATGTTGACCTTTCAAACCTGAGCCTCTGGCAACACAATGGGCGCGTTATGGTGCGACTGAGGGTAGTAGGTCTTCGGACCCAATAGCCAGTATGTTAAACCTCGGACTTCGGTCTGAGGAGTGCTACCTTATTGTCTCATTACTTGTGACGTCCGTGGGATTCTAGATTTTTAATGCGGCTTGTAAAGATCATGTTTTAAGTCATAAACAAATTTAAAACACATATAAAAGGCACGGATACAACAGCAAACTAGTTGACATTTAAGTTTGTTATGTATATGACTTGTCACATGTGCTTTACAAAAGGTCCCAAGCCCTTAAAACGCAGAGGGGAAATCAAATAAGATACAGTATCCTACAAGTTAAATGTTGCGAATACATTACAGTGAAATCAAATTAAAATTACTCTGCATTGTTGTTGCGACAAAATAAAAGATGGGAGTTGAAATTATTAACCTTTTTTTAAAATCGCGAATGGATTTATTTATTAACCGCGTTTTAGTTGTTGTCGTTACTTACCTTGAAAGTATGAGTAACAAGACCTTAATCGATAAAGTATTAAATTTCAAGGCATTACGAATTTGAAAGTGCAGTATTCAAATCAATTCAACAAATATTTAGGGTTCTTTTTGGATAAATTGCAGTTAACGTTAGGCATATCTTATAACCTACATTTTTCGTGACTCAAAATAATAAGAGCCCAAAATCATAAAACTAAGATTGGAGACCAGTCTCAAATCTCAAACATCTGATTGGCTAAATGGGGAACATTCGCCATTTCAGCCAATCACATCCTTGAAGTTTGAGACTAGTCTCCAATCTTAGTTTTATTATATTGGGAAATGGCAAATTACGTGGAGTTAGATTTATGATCTAGGGCAAAGGCGAATGACGTGGAGTTTAATATAAGATTTGAAAAAAAAATCTTGATATGCTTTTTTTATATGGTATTTTTATTATCATTTTGTGCATAATGTTATTTAACGACAAACAAATGTATGATCGTATTACCTGCACCTTGATAGCTTCGCAAAGGGTCAGACACATGGCAACTAATGGCGAACGAGATACTTTAATTAAGCAAATGTGATTTTCGAAAATTGTTGTTCATCCGTTAGTCATTTAGCCTAACAACTAAGTTTGACAGAAAATAATCAATTTATGTTATTCATTTTCAATGGATCGATAGCATCTGAGAGAAATCGCTATAAAGCCTAGTTGAATATGTTTCGGATAAAGCGTTTTCCAATACAATTTCGGATACACCATTTTTAATAAATACTATGATTCTTTTAGGAAGAGCATGATACACATAAATGCTTATAACGATTGTTAACCATTCAAGTGGTAAGATTTTGAGTTCCAGATCCAGTGTAGACCCAGATCAGCCTTTGAACATAATCAGTTACATTAGTTTGTAATGGGATAATGTTTATTTTTCAGTAACAAGTGCTACCAGTTTTCATCCCGATCATCCGGAACATCCTGATCCGGATCTATACTGGTCGCTTCTTGGTCAGAAATAACTTAATGAATGTAGAAGTGCACAGCGCAGATGCGTCGGCTGATCTTGATCTACACTGTGGTAACATCCATATCACATGAAGGGTTAAAGCTCAGACATTTGCTTTTAATGTCTTGTTTGTATGGATCACGCATTAAACTCAAATAAACAATAGACAGTTCATATTGATAAAACATTATTCTATATACAATAGCTTCCTGCTAAACCCTGAAACAATGATTCAATAATTGGTTCAGATATTTCAAAATAGAGGTGCACAGTGGTATTTTACCATCATTATCATATTTTTAAATACACAATATTTGGTAAAAATGATATGTATATTATAACAACCATTTAGTGTATTCTTTCTAATCTGACTTTTAAAAATATCTATCTTTTAGAGTTTGGGTATGCACTACTCTAACAATATGAAAAAGGAAATTATTTTCATGAAAATGATTGTTATGTACCCTTTGGCTATTAAACACCCTCTGCAGCATGCTAATCTGCTTTGTAACATAGCTTGCATTGTGAGTGCTACTGCACTAGAGCACATTAGCCGTTAGCTAGGCTCCCTCAGTGCAAGAGGACCTAGGGGTTCAGGTTAGACAATACAGAAATATATTCACCAGTTGATTCCATGATGGATATCATCAAGAATCGTGTGGACAGTTGGTTAATCTCCGATTTGTTAATAACCTACAGAAGTTTACAAAATTTATTAATTTCACTTACAAACACATGAGTGCATGCAATTTACACAATTCTTTTGTTTTATTGAAAATGTCAATGTAGCCAGCAGAAAACTGTTAAAAGATCACTTTTTTTCATTCTGATCATCATTACAATCACATGTCGTTGATTGAATATGTATACAACGGCGCTTTAACTCCTTATTTTGCAAACATAACCGTATGCAGACTCAGACCTACCCGAAAACGCCGATGACTGTCTCGCCATACGACAACACCATGTCAAAAATAAAGCACAGAGGTGGAAAAAAATTCAATGTATCTCTATATACAAGATTTGATCATCATCAGGCATAGGTTTTTTATTATTATTTGTATAAACGGACTTCTTTTGAATTAACTAGATGGGTGTTCAGTTGAACACTTGTGTCGCCCTCTGGTGCTATGTCGGAATAAAAATGCAAATACAAAAAGGGGCATAACTCCATCAAAGAATTTAGCATCATCATGAGCGTGTTGTCATAAGCAATATAATTTGAAAGTTTGATGTAAATATATTAAGAATTGACAAAGTTATAGCCAACGTTAAGTTTTCGTGTAAAAATCCAAGTACAAAAAGGGGCATAACTCCATCAGATGTGACCTTGACCTTGAGAATTTGGCATGATCTCAAGCGTGTTGTCATGAGCAATATAATTTGAAAGTTTGATAAAGAAATATTAAGAAATGGCAAAGTTATAGCCAACGGTATGTTTTAGAGACGGACGAACGGACGGACTCCATCAAAGAATTATGCATCATCATGAGGGTGTTGTCATAAGCAATATAATTTTAAAGTTTGATGTTAAAATATTAAGAAATGACAAAGTTATAGCCAACGTTAAGTTTTCGTGTAAAAATCCAAGTACAAAAGGGGGCATAACTCCATCAGATGTGACCTTGACGTTGAGAATTTGGCATCATCTCGAGCGTGTTGTCATAAGCAATATAATTTTAAAGTTTGATGAAAAAATATTAAGAAATGACAAAATTATAGCCAACGTTAAGTTTTCGTGTAAAAATCCAAGTACAAAAAGGGGCATAACTCCATCAAATGTGATCGTGACCTTGAGAATTTGGCATCATCTCGAGCGTGTTGTCATAAGCAATATAATGTTAGTTTGATGAAAAAATATTAAGAAATGACAAAATTATAGCCAACATTAAGTTTTCATGTAAAAATCCAAGTACAAAAAGGGGCATAACTCCTTTAAATGTGACCTTGACCTTGAGAATTTGGCATCATCTCGAGCGTGTTGTCATAAGCAATATCATTTGCAAGTTTCATGAAGAAATATTAAGAATTGGCAATGTTATAGCCAACGTTAAGTTTTCGTGACAGACGGACGGATGGACGGACCGACGGACGGACGGACAAAGCGATCCCGTTGTATCGCCTTTTCTTCGAAAGGGCGACACAAAAATCCACATGCGAGTGCGTTGCTATTTTCACAGAATTTACGATATGACTTTAAGTTATAAGTCATAACTGAACATACCTATCTGTATGCCCAATATTCATAACCGAAACCTGGTTTTGTATAAATTTATGAAAAAGACAGCCCTGCATTGTACAGGCTCCATAGCTCAGTGGTTAGAGCGCCTGTCTAGTAAACAGGAGGTCGGGGGTGCGATCCCCCCCTGGAGCCTTCTGGAACCACTCATTCGTTTTAATAATGACACTCTTCAATAGCCATCAATTACAAGCTATATGACGTGTAATCATTTGCAGGACGCAAGTTGGCTGCATCCTCTCGCATTCATTCAGACAATTGCCACTGTCTTAACCAACAACAAAGTGCCCCATGTAAAATATCGAGAGGCAGATTAGTTTCTTCTATTCATGACATAAAGATTTTGTCAGGATTGGCTTCCACGACATCTTTTATTTATTTTAAATTTTTCTAATCTAAGCATTTATTGACATAAATTGGGTTTTCAAACCGGGAGAGTATATTTCAATTGTGTCACTTTCAGGCAATTTTTCAAACAATCTTTAGATTCTTTTTGACATTTAAGTCTTTCTTTGGCAAGCCGAACCCTTCGTTCTTCCAGGATGTTTTTATTGTTGGCGGAAGGATGATTGCAGGGATGTGATCGCATTCCACTGTGGTCACGTTTGACGAGATAGCTGCTCACTGCTGAAAAAAATTAATAACAAAATAGTACCTTTACATTCTTAAGAATAAATGAGCTTTTTTTGGGTTTTATCGAAATTACTTCCCAGGCGCGTAGCTGGCTATACGCAAGTTTTATGTGCATTAATTTTATGTTATTATTGAAAGGTCATAGAAAACACTTCTTTCTTTTTAGAAGATTTCTCCTGAGTAAATAATTTGGTAAGTTTGGACGAAGTTGTCTTTTTGCGGAAACATGGCGAAAAACTTGGCTTTCTTTCTGTATGGGTAACGTACACTCGGGTAAAAATAATTAGTTTTCTTTATAACAGATAAGTAATCATCTTTACTTCAGTCCTTGGCGTGTTATCTTTTTTTTTAGTTTAGCAAACCATTTCCTTTAATATGGAGAAAGGCTCATACTTAGTGCATTTAACAAAGCTATGAAAATGTATTAGATTACACGCTTCTTAAAGCAGTTGAATGTTTTTTTATGCCTCATCTAGGTACCATAACGATAACAAATGGGGAGCGTTACATGTGCGAACATCTGTGCCGTCTGATCAGGATCTACACTGTTCGCTTCTTGGTCAGAAAATCCCTAACGAATGTAAAGCGAACAGAGTATGTCCTTATCGGTGGGCACGGAATATGCCGCACATCCCGATCCCCATAGTGTGCTCATTTTTAGAGCTACGATATTGACGATGAACTTTCGCATATATACTGGAATACTATCTCTGATTTGACACTATTTTTACAAAACAGCAAGGATGAATTAGTACAGGTTGAGTTTTTGTAGGGGTGGGAGGGCTGGCCAAACGCTATTTGTGAGATCATGAAAATATCGCGCCCTCGCCCTGTACTTTCGTACACTGGCGTCTATTTGTTTATTGCTTCGTGAATAATGAACTTGGCGATGAATTCCATGATTGACGAAAGGGATATTGTTATCGAATAAGTATTGCCAAAGATTTCGTCTCCATCTCCGATGTCACGAGATTCTGACATTTGTAGTGATGCAAGCAACAGTGTTGAGCATTTAGTACTGATATGATAACTACTCTTTTGCACCTGGTGTATGTACAATTATTTTGTGTGCATGTCTATGCTACAGTAAATAATAAATGTTTATCAAAAATTATATACATTTCATTTAATGGAAAATTCTCTGGATGATCACGATTGTAAAATTTTGACATTATTCAGTATTATAGACTTCTAATATGTTCACTGTGGTCGTATTGTTGCTTGCATTATTTTATTTGTTTCTGCAGGACCTATTAATTGGATAATAGATTCTGTACATTTAAACGTTTTAAATACTCCAATTTCTATATTATAATAAAATAGGTTAACTATTATATTGACATGCCTTTGCTTTGCAGCCATTCATCTCTTAATTAATGCGGACCCAATTTATGTTCAAATCGCGTCTACGCGCCTGAATGCCATAGCGAAACAACAATGGTCCCAACATAACACCATATTTACCTGTAGTTTGTCTGCTATTCACAATATTATGCAACATTGTTTATTCAGAAAAGTGTTGAAAATAACTGGAATAACTGATCCGAAGTTGGTGCAATACCACAATACTATGAATCAATTAGAAATGAATAATTTACGTCCATATGACCTTAATATAATTTATGTACATTACGATATTGTTAATTTGTTGATCAAATGTCAAGTTAGCTATTTGTTGTTATAGTATGATGCGGGAGTAAAGCAATTTGTTTTCCTGGCACGACAACACCTACGAAGGCGTGTCCCGCGCCCCAGTAATCACCCCTTATTAATTACTGGCGCGACCTTCCAAAATTAGAACAACCCACACATGAAATCTCGTCTGTTTTCCACTCATGCATATCTGTGCCACGCCAGCCGCATCACGCCTTTGCAGGTGCTTTGTGAATGGGGTGAAAATAGTTCTCAAATAGTAGAACAAGTAATTCTAAAGCCTCATAGTTTCAAAGAAAACGAACTGAAAGACATAATTTAATTAAAAAAATGTGCATATCTTTAACGCTGCTAATAGATTTTAATGCTAGTTTAATCACGCGCATTTTTCCGATTGATTTTGAGGGGTGGGCGTGACGTCACAAGAGGCGAGGTCAACATAGAAGCAAACAAAATGTCGGCTACCTAATTTGAATAATTTTCATTAAAATACCTTGTGTTTTGTTAATAATTTGATTTTAATTCAGTGAAAACAGATTCTTAGACGATTAATTCACAAAAGAATGCCAACAGAATCTGGAAATCAGGTAATTATTTCGATAATATGGCATTGTTTATATTTTGACTTTCGTAGAAGGCCGTCTATTTTTAGACATAGACCACCGCCTTGACAAACCCCGCCTTTTAAGACTACCCCATATTTTTTATTCCAGGAGGTGCAGCAGAGCCCATTAGCTTTGTTAGCACAGACGTGTAGCAAGATTGGAACTGAGGACGGGACCGGACAACACAATTCCCAGGCTGTTAGAGTTATCAGCGCAGGCCAAGCGGGCGAGGTTATCGCCCCTGGATGGGTTCAGCTACCGACCATGGTAGATCCTACGAAACAGAACCAGATGCAAGCCATCTCTCTTGCTGGGGGACAGGTATTAGAATTAACATTAAAGTGCTAAACAAAACTGCCTATCACAAACTGAAATGGCAAGTCATTGAGAGTACTTGAACACAGTCAACTCATGAGCGGATCTAGAGGGGGCCCAGTGGGGTTGCTCAAACACCTTTTAGGTAGCAGTATTTAATTTTCATTGTGTATACGAAGTTCGAATTTGTAATGTAACTATCCTAAAATGCCTCTGACGAACCGTTTCTTGCATCAGACCTGCTAGGCTATACACTATATTGCCATTTCTTGTACTATCAGCGGTAACTCATAGGCCATAGTGTTCAGTTTGACTCAAAAAAGTTGACTGAGATAGGTAAATGCAGTGTTCACCCTTCTAAAAGTTGATAATATTATAAGACGTGGATTGTGACCTGAAGACACACATCATTTCCATCAAAAGCATTATTTGGCAATGCTTTTAAAAACAAATTAAACCAGGAATTCAATATTTTTGTTTTAATTTGTATAAGATGAAAACTTGCTCCTGTGTAACAATCATTATTTACATTGAACATTATAATACTATAGTGAAACCCCACTATTTAGACCGCATTTGGGACTGGGAAAAGTGGTCTTAATTGTGGGGTGGTCTTTTTTTAGGATAGAAAATAGTGCAAATCTGCAAAATAGGACAGCAAAATAGTAGTCTTATTAGCAAGGTGGCCTTAATGATGGTTATACTGTATTGATTTTTTTCTCTTCAGATTTTACAGCAGGCACAGGGTGGTTTGCAAATTGTTGCCCAAGCTGGACCGAACGGAACCATTACCTACAATGCTGTTCCACAATTCCAGACCATCAGTCTAGAGGGCCAGGATACCAGCAGTGTTCAGAACATTGCTAATCTTCAGCAACAACAACAACAACAGCAAGGGTTTCAGACTATTCCGATCATGACCCCGAGCGGACAGATCATTAGAGCTCAATTTCCAACAGCTAATGGAATGCCTGCTAACATGGCATTTGCTAACATGGGTGGAGGAATGGTGAATATTGGTGGGAACATGATAAACCTGGCCAATCTGGGTAATGTTCAGACTATAGGGACTGTAAGACCTGGAGGAATAATTCAACCAATACAACTTCAGTCAAACAGTTTTCCCCAGTTGCAGCAGTTTCCAGGTTTTGTTCAGATACCGGTGTCCGCTAATGGACAGACTGCATTAATGCCCATACAGATGCAGCAATTCCAGCAGATGCAGGACATAAGTCAGGTCAGTAACAACAGCCAGACTGGTTCACAAGTTGTTACTTCTAATGGTATATTTCAAACCGCGCAGATGCCACAGCTTGTTGAGGTGGCCAGTCTACAGGCAATGAACCAGTCAGCGCAAAAATCACAGAATTCAAAGAAATCAGACTCAAAATCCACAACACAGAATAATGCTGTATCCTCCCAGAACACCAGCACAGCATCAACAACACCAATAATGTCAATGGCACAGTTACAAAATATGTCCATGCAAGGGCAGACAATAGCAGCGGCTGCAGCTGCAGCAAACATTATTCCCCAGGTGCAGCTGATCCCAGTAGGTAATGGTAACTACATGCAGGCTGCTGTATTCCCCTCACAAGCTAGTATGAGCACTGGGCAGAACATCTTCACTATGACTACCATGCCACAGAATTCTGGCACTGGCACAGCGACTACAAATTCTACACCAACTTTATCCTCTCCACAACAGACAAATGTTTCAAACATAATAAATCCACAAATGTTACAAAGTCTTGCTACACAAAACTTTGGTAATATCCAACTTGCAGGTGGTCAAGGACAGTTTGTTGCGGCACCGAGCCAGATAATTAACCTCGGAAACATGAAAAACGGACAGTTTCCTATTCAGATTCAAAACATGCAAGGACTACAGCAGTTACAGACTATACCAGGCTTTCAGAACATTCAAGGTATACAAATGATAAATGGGCAACAAATACAAGGGCAGATAATTGGGACACCGATATCTGGAATCCAGGGGCTTGGTACTCTAGCATTAAATGCACAGGGGAATTTGACAACTATCAGCACACTGAATGCACAGGGCAGTCCCCAGCAGCTGACAGCAATCAACGTGAATGGACAACAAGGGTTCCAGCAGGTGCAACAAGTTCAAAACCTCGGAGGCACACAAATAATTACAGGTAAAATTCATGTCAAAATAACAGCTAGTGAGCTACAGGGGTTTTAATTGATGCAGGTTCTTGCATTTAAAAAAAAATTCTAGTTTTGACCAAACAAAATTCTGATGTTGATTATATATTTATGCAAGATAATTATTTATAATAATGGTCAAAATTTGCAAGAAAACTTAATATAGAATAAATATGTATTTTTCACCAACAAATAAATGAATGGTTGATTAAATTAAGTAGCAAATTTCATCAAATACAGGAGATGACTCACTAAGGTTGGATGATGACTGCTTAAAATTTTGTTGAAGTACAGTTTTATGGATTTGAATTGAGACATAGGATTGTTCTGAAATGTTTAGATTTCAAATTTCTAAAAGGTTCTTAAAAGTTGTTAAGTACTATTAGTACTGACGTATATATTCTAAATTTCTTCATATAATAAAGGAATTAATGCACAAGGGTTTTAAAAATTTAAATTAGTAATTAATGCAAACATTATATATATATTTTGTAGCCAATGGTCAACAAATCCCTATACAGCAGGACCCTAATGATCCAACTAAGTGGCAGGTGATTGCAACCTCGCAGACAACCACGCCCCTCAACATTCCGACCTTGACCTCTCCTACCTCCCAGGTGACCATGGAAAGTCCCACTCCAGGGAAGAGATTAAGACGAGTGGCATGCACATGTCCTAACTGCCAAAATAATGAAAATAAGTATGTTATGATCCATTTTTTGCTTTTAGATATGTTTTTAACTTGGCACTAATGGCTTAGCACAGGGTAAATTATAAAGCCACGTAAGATGAATATTTCACAAGAAGCGCTTGCTCAGAACATGCTTTTGGTTCCAGTTACATCGTTACTTGTAGTAATTGTTAGCTTTCATGTACTTCAAGGCCCAAGATCATAAAACTAAGATTGGACACCAGTCTCTTATCTCAGGCATCTGATTAGCCAAAATGAAGAATGTCTCCATTTCAGCCAGATAGATGCTTGAGATTTGAAGCTGGTCTCCAGTCTTACTTTTATAATCTCAGGCAGGCTTTGACAAGTGTTTAAAGCTGACATTAAATTGTTTATAATCAAGACAAGGTGGGAAAAGCATTTTCTTATTTAAATTCTGTATTTTTATTGAACAGCTGAAAGGGCTAAGGATTTCTTATTCAATTGCTACTGGTTTGCAACACAATCATCATGCACATTATGTGACATATATGCCGACTGAATTAGATCTACTCTCAGTCTCTGTTCAACCTTGGGAAATAGTTTTATCTATGGATTAAAGGGTTAATTGGTATTGGAAGTCCAGTAAGTAGTGTTTCTGTCAATCTTACTCTTACGATTACAAGTATTGTGGGTTGTTTTGCCTATAGTAATGTGAAACATTGTGTTATTAACTGTTTCTTGTACTTTTACAGAGACAACAAGAAAAAGGTTCATATATGTCATATGGAGGGTTGTGGGAAAGTTTACGGGAAAACCTCACATCTGCGAGCACATCTCAGGTAAGTTTTCATGTCTGACAACTTTACAACTGATACATCTATATATTTACACCTCAACTGCATCATCTAATCTATGATGAAGTCTTATTCATTTAACATTTTAATTCCTTATGGTTTGCAATGTGACAAATTACTTCAAGAGGTGTGGCTAGTAAAAGCCGCTCAAAATTTATTGGACTGTGCACAATGTTTTAATGTGATTTCCATGAGCATGCACATTTTGCCATGGTCATAATATTTTATGAAATTTCTGACATAGAACCAGATGGCGACTTAAGTGTTCAACTGAACACCCATCTAGTTTTATAATTTTAAGTTATGTGTAATAGTAGAAGAACGATTAAAAAAAATGTATTCGTTATTGACATAGTAGTTCAAATAGAGTAGTGTAACTGTACTTTTTGTCAGAGTAGTAGCTAGTCTACTTCTGTAGTTGCATTCTCATTCTCAAATGATCTTTGTTTCCAGATGGCATACTGGTGAACGGCCATTTGTGTGTAACTGGTTGTTTTGTGGAAAGCGATTCACACGGTCAGACGAGCTACAGCGGCACAAAAGAACACACACAGGTCAGTTATGCTTAAGTTCTTATAGAAAACGATCAATATATTTTCATTAGTAAGAAAAAATCTTGTTATATATAACATTGAAGCAAGTTACTTGTAAGCAAGTTGAAATGCAAACAGAATGTTTAAATTTTAGACAATGATCTTAACAGTCTTTGAATAGAGAATAGATGTTACCAATGTTTGTCAATGCATGAACAAAATAAATACAAGAAAGCAACAATTACAGCAAAATATTTGACTGCTGTATCAGATTGCTAACAAGGATTGCCAAGCAAGACCAAACAAGAAATATTTGTCATGTAATGAAACTCAAGCTGGTAATTAGTTAAAATAGGGCACTGAAACCTGTTATTGGAGATATATTTGACATTTTATTAATTACTGTATTTCAAAAGAACTTACAATTATCAATTATTTTCTTTTTATTAAAAGGTGTTTTTGTCTTAAAATTTGAGTCAAGAAGAATGTTTTTTTTTTACTTTGAAAATTCACAGTAAACAATTTATTCTGCTCAACATTAGTACATCATTTCAAGGAATAGCATCAACATCTAAAAGACACAATTTCCAAAGAATAAATTATTACAATATATTTTATTTGATACTTGACAAGACTAAAACTAAATTCAATTACTTTTTGTATTAACATTAAGATTCATACTGCAAATAAGTTACAGTAATTTACAATAAAGCATGGTCTCAATAAGAGCCATGGGTAGGGGACTTTCACTTGCAATACTGACTGTATCCCCTGTGCCGAAGTTTATAAAACTGAGCATGGAAACCAGTCTCAAATCTCAAGCATCTGATTGGCTGAAATTGCGACCTTTAGAGAAAAGGTAGCAATTATATTTGTTTTGAGCCTTGAATAACCATTCAATTATTATAAATAAAATTCTTTGAAAGGTAATCAGGCCAGTGATAACGGATAATGCCTTCTTAAATTAGCCCATAACTCCTGTAGTTGTAGATCAAACATATGACTTGTATAAAATATGATAATGTTACTTTCTGTTTTGTAACAAGAGATTGAACCCAGTAAGAGCTTGTCAATCTGTGCTCAAGGTTATTAAAGTGAGCAAGGAAACCAGTCTCAAATCTCAAGCAACTGATTGGCTGAAATGGCGACCAGTCACCATTTCAGCCAATCAGATGCTTGAGATTTGAGACTGGTTTCCAATCTCAGCTTTATAACCTTCAGCCCATGTGTTTGAGCTGCATAATTATATAAATGAACATCCCTGAGGTTTGAGTAAACTAGGAATGAAGCAGAAAAACTTATTTTGTTGTAATCAGGATTCATGTTGAAATGTTATTTACTTGTAAACATGACCTGTGTACAAAATATGTTCTATTTCTGGTTACAGGTGAAAAAAGATTTGAATGTGAAGAATGTGGGAAAAAATTCATGCGATCAGATCATCTGTCCAAACACAAACGGACACATAAAAAACCAGGTGTGGACGGTAATGAACATGAAGTGGAGGATGACGATGTGGAGGGGGATGGAGAGCTTGAGGAAATGGAAGACGCGGAACATAAATACAAACTGGAAGAGGACAATGATGTTATGCATATAAGTATAGAAGGTGTTCAGTCAACTGACATTCCATTACGTGAATTCGGAGGGGAGGAACATGAAGTAGAGGAAGACGATTAAGGCAGATTGAATCTGACTTTTAACTGTTTTGACGTCCATAGAGTAGAGATGGATTTGTCTCATAGGGCAGATTTGATCTGAGGACTGTTTTAACTGATGTGAGACCCCTAGAGCCAAGTAAAATTGTCTTTTAGGGCAGATTTAATCTGACTACCCTTTTAATTGTTTGATGTCCGTAAAGGTGGAATCGCTTCTTAGGGCAGATTTGATCTTACTACTGTTTTAACTAATGTGAGGTCCCAAGAGTAAAGATGGAATCGTCTCCAAGGGGAGGTTAAATCTGACTACCCTTTCATCTTATGCGAGAGACATCATGGAGAAGTGGAGAGAACAAAAAGCTTAACAAACCAAGATTCCAGGACAGTGATGACTTCTAGAGTGAAAAACCTAGTGCGACTGTAACGTTCAACAGGTGAACTACACTCACCTCTGAAATCAGACCCCAATTTTGAACACTGTTGTCAAAATTGAAGAAAACTTGGTTAGAAATGAACAAAAACTTCAGAAAAGCAAATATTATAGAACATTAAACGGTCATTGCTATTGATTAGAAGCAAATTTGGTGGAATTGGTTGCATGTGAATGAAACAGAATATAAGAACAATTTTTGTTGTGAATAGATGAGATATTTACAGTGATAACTGCCGGCCCTAAGTGCTTCTTTACCGTTTACTCCTTATATATGCATTTTTACATGTGTGCAGCCAGTATAGATCTAGATCAGCCAACACATCTGTGGTGTCTGATCTGGATTTGCACTAGTTGCATTTTGGTCAAAACCTAATGAATATCTAAAAACAAACTGTGTAGATCCCAATCGGACAGCACTGATTTGCCGGCTAATCTAGATCTACACTGTTCGCCCATGCAAAAGAGGTGTATCTGTGGAGTAATGGGTTAAGTTGGTATCGGTATAACACTGAACATTCATAATATGATCTAAAAGTGTGAGGTACTTGAGTATAGATAAATTTACAGATACACAGTGTGATTAACAAATAACACCAAACTTTATGCATGTTTGTTATTTTTGTGATAAAAATGAATCATAGAATCTTATAGCTTCAGTCCAATTCCATAGCTGCCACACTCTGCACTTTAGTTTTAATACCGGTATATACAGTTGTTAATACAGAGCTTCCTAACTATCTCTTGTCATGTAGGTATCTGTTACTTACTATCATTGTTCTCTTTTTGTGTTGCCTTTTCAAAGAAAAGGCTGTTGCCTTTTCAAAGAAAAGCCATTATTGAAAAGGCGTTACATAAATGTCGGTTGCTCTGTCATGAAAACATAACAAAGACTTTAACTTTGTCATTTCTTCATTAAACTTTCAAATAATATTACCTATGACAACACGGTTGTGACGATGTCTAATACTTTAGGTCAGCATTTATATTTGCAGATCAGATGAAAAAATCAACAACAAAATATTTTCTTAGGTTTCATAAATATTTAATATCTAGAAAACATGTACAAAATTAACAGTGTGAGATAGGTGATGTATGCGGGGGCAACAGTATATATGCTTGACCCTTTCCTCCATACACATTTTTACGCATGTGAAACCATTGTAGATCCAGATCAGCCTGCACATCCATGCCGTCTGATCAGGATCTGCACTGGTTGCATTTTGGTCAGAGATAAAAATAAAAAATCTAACAGTTTCAAACAGTCTCTAACAGTCTCAAATCTCAAGCATCTGATTGGCTGGAATGATGACTGGTCTCCATTTCAGGCTTTTCAGCCAATCAGATGCTTGAGATTTGAGACTGGTTTCCATGCTCAGTTTTTTAACCTTGGGCACAGATTGACAAGCTCTGTAATTCTGGTTGGAAATGAAAAATGGACTGTTTTAAACATTATCTTTACAGTTTGATATTTTTGGTGCATGAAACAAGCGTTTTAGCTGTCAGTTTTATGGGATGATGAATATTGATTTTGTATAAGAATCTCGATGATCATTAAGTGTAAGGTTTCTTTTTTTCTTGACAATATAGTATTGAAAATGAAAAAAACAACACAATATGTAATCAATATCTTGGGGAAAAAAGAGTTAGGAAACCTTTGAAAAGCACCATTACAAATTGTTGATAAGAATTTTAATCCTTACTTGTAATAGACAAATACTGTTAACCCTTTCCTCTATGCCTTTATGTAATTTGCATACAGTGTACAGGGGTTCCACTAACTTATGATTTTAGGAAGTACCATACTTCCATGCTTGAAGTTTTGGAAGTACCAATCTCCAGTTAAGGAAGTACCATATTTTTCGCATGTCACGATAACCGATGACACCTTATTTTATAACTGATGCATCACCATGATGTTATTTTAGATATGACTAACAGATACTGATAACAAGACAAGACAGAAACGAACACTCTTTTATTATCAAGTTGAAACCATATAATTTCACAGATCAAATTTTTATTTCAATTTTTAAGATACATGTACATGCAAAACAAAATAATGATCATCATCAACTTGTGAATTGCTTAAGAGTGGATAAAAGCTCAATTATCCAAGAGTTTATCAGTTTTAAGCATCAGTCAGTCAAATGTGTTTATACACATGTAATTAATGTTCATTATGTAAAAGCAACACACTACTTCATATATTAACATTATAAACACAGGTACCATACTATTTAACTAAGAACATCAGAAACCAGCTAACACTACACAGTCTTACATAGTCAAGTTTACTACACTTCACTACATTATATAAATATCACATCCTTCAGTGGGTGATAGAACGGAATGTTCACCCGAGACACACAATGTACTTAGTGGAAAGCTGTTCTAGTTTTACCCCACATTCTTCTTCAGAGAGCAGGCCTTGTTTTTTGGGTTCATATAACACAAATGAACTGAGTACTTCATCTTCCTCTGCCATACCCTGCTCAATATTGTTTGTTACACTTGATACATAGTCATGTTTCATTTTCTCAGCACTGGACTTCTCATTTGTATGTGTCAATTGAATTCCTTTGTGGTAAATTTTGGAGCCAGTGATTTCTAAGGACTTCAGGAATTCCTCTTCATTTTCACCTAATGTCTCCAAGAGTCCCTGAAGTTCACCGATAGCACTTTCAGTCTTGGGCTGATGCTCACTCAAATCCAAAGTCTCTTCTTGTAGCTGTTTGGAAAACTTCCCTAATATGGCCAAGGCATCCGAGAGGAAAGCAGTGAATGCGGGGAATTTGTAATGTAGGATTTCTTTCAATAGTCCATCAGCTATTACATCACCAATCATATTTTTGCCATCATTTGATTGTAAATACATCACAATAGCACCATAACACTGATGAACAGTTTTTACAGCATCCTCCATCGCTAACCATCTTATGTTGATAGGATCCTTTAGCTTTGGCTCATCCATGAATTCCTGCATTTGCTGAAGTTTGTATGTCCGTATGCCAGAACCATTCACATGAATATACAAGTTTTTCAGAGTGTTTTTGTAGGACTTTAAGTATGGAATGTCTTTAACAACATCAGAACAAGCTAGTGCTAGTCGATGTGCCACACAGTGTACATGAATCATGGATGGTCCATCTTGTTTCAACTGCACACCGACACCTGTCTTCCTTCAAAACATAACCGAAGCACAATCACTGCCAAATCCAACCAAATTTACAGATTCCAGTCCAAGACACTTTAACTGTTTCCTCACTTCATCTGCAATAGTTGATGCTGTGCCATCAGCAATTCTAATGTCTCCAATCAGTTTAGTTTTTATTTCAAGGTCTGAGGGGCACACATATCTCATATATATAATCAGGTTTTTGTTGACAGACAAGTCTGTGCTCTCATCAACAATTATGCCATAGAACTTTGTTTGAACTAACTCAGCTTTCATTTGTTCATCAAGCACATGAAGCAGGCTATACTGAAGATCTTGAATAGTGTCACTGTGTAAGTCCCTATAGTTCACTGTTACACCACTAGCACGTAATAAATCGTAATAGCACGCCTGCTAACGGAACCCCTGAACTGTGAAGATCCAGATCAGCCAGCACATGCTGACTGCTGTCTGATCAAGATCTGCACTGTCTGCTTTTTGATTTATAAGGTTATTTATGAACAAAAATCAAACAGTGCAGATTCTGATCAGACAGCTGATCTGGATCTATACTGGTGGCACATGCGTAAAAAGGGTATATAATTATGGAGGAAAAGGATAATTTGTTCACAGAACCATATTTCAACTTCAAATAAATGAGGAAGAAAAATTGAATGACTGCTATGATTGGACTATGTATAAATTAGAAAATCTTATTTTTTGTGTACGAGTTCAGGTTGTCCGCATTGGAAAAAATGTTGAGTACCGTAATGTTGGGTATGTGTACTCCAAATCTGTATCAACTGCCATTAAAATTTCAATTACATTTTATAAACTTTTTCATAAACACAAGCATAACTACAGGGTACTGGGCTGAAGGTTATAAAACTGAGATTAGAAACCAGTCTCAAATCTCAGGCATCTGATTGTCTGAAATGGCAACCAGTTGCCATTTCAGCCAATCAGATGCTTGAGATTTGAGACTGGTTTCCATGCTCAGTTTTATAACCTTGGGCACTGGAGTTGTTGTTATTACTCTGCGTGTTACTTAGTTTGCATGTTACTTAGTCTCATACTTCTGACATACTTCAAAATGTCAGAAACATAGAATAGTGCAATAAAATTGTAATACTTGTAATATTATGTAGGACATGTTCATAATGACTGCGTAATTTGTTATGACATTGATCTCTTTGTTAAACATATGAATAAATCTTTAAAAATTCTACAATTGTTTTGTACAATTATTACCCTTTTAATTGTAGCAGTAGTTTATGTTTTAAATAACTAAAAGTTAATGATTTCATTATTGCTGAAAAACTGAATGGTGTTCCAAATGATGCTTGTACTGGAGTCAACAAAAATTTTTTTTTCTAGCTACAGTATATCAAGACCAGGGCCAAAGATCATAAAACTGAGAATGGAGATCAGTGCCAAATCTTCGGCGTCTGAAATCTCCATTGCAGCCAATCATTGTTGTGATTTGAGACTGATCTCCAATCTCAGTTTTATAATCTTCATAGCTAACCATTCAAATACTTGCTCTGGAATTATGGTTTTAAGCTTCGAAATCTTTTTCTGGTTTGAAAAATGGTATGAAGTACAGGTACAAAGTGAGTAAAAGTGTTTCAGAATGTTAGTCTTTATACAGGAAAGATGCATGTATCACTATCCCCTTGGACCTTTCCTCATCTTTTGTGCCTTGATTGATATGGGCAACTGGTGTAGATTCAAATCTGCTAATAAGCACTGTGGCTGGGGAACGGTTGACCCCATTGGTCAATGCTAGAAACTTCAGACCTAATGGGTTAAAATAGATCATCGAGTGGATTTTGAGAAGATTTTTAAAGATTTTGCTGACATACTCTTGGCTGGAGAATGGTTTACCTCGGGGTCATTTTTCAACAACTTAAGAAGTCAATGTCAAGATTTCTCAGGCCAAATTTATTAAAATATATCCAGTATTTGTTTTAAAAGAAGATTTTTTAAGAAGTTGTAAGCCTTGTGGCAGGGAACGGTTGACCCCAAGTTTCTATTTTTAGCATTTTCATGATTTGCTTATAAGCCTTGTGGCTGTATAATGGTTTACCCCAGGGTCATTATTTCATTTTAAGAGGTCAATGTCAGGATGCTTAAGACCGAAATTGGTTAAAATCTATCCAGTTTACACTGTTCAGTATGAATTCTGTTCACGTGAAAATCTTGTTTAAATCTATTGTTCTGTGTTTGGTGGAAAATTTTAACCGATTCCTTAATTTTTATAAGTAATCTAAGATATCCTTGTAATATAAAATATTAAAACAGATGAAATGTTAAAAATAATATATACTGGATATGTTGTTTTTTTTTTTTTTTTAAATTATTTAATTTAGAAACGGGGCACCTTTTTTATTTCATTTTCACGTGATGTTAACTTTAACTAATTAATTAATTAATTCTGACAGTAATATTGAAAATAAATATGACAGTTAGTAATCGTGACGTCATGTTTATTTACATCGTGGACACGTTCGCCAAGTACCCGAATTAGTCCGCATTCGTTAATATTTCACTCTTTCGTTTTATTTCAATTTCGATTTCTTTTATTTTGGGGAAAATTCTTTATAAAACTCGATTTGTTTACATGATTTATAGACGGAAGCCATCACAACGAAGATCTATTAAAGAACTATTTTCTTTGGCTACAGTCACGTGACTATTGTAAACATGGTTATTTGGTCATTTATCATCAGAAAATGGCTGCTCAGTGAAACAGAAACAAAATAACTTCGACGCAGAAGCTAATTCTGAGCATACACGAAAATGGCAGGGAATGTTATGATGTCAGTTTGGTACAATGGTGAAGGGACATTTGTTGACATGCTCGATATTTCGTATAACACCGTCTGGGAGGACCTTGAAGCTATGGTTTGTTTTTCTTGCTCAGCTGTTTTTTGTCTGTCATTGTTTAACTTTCTAAGCCTTTTCCAATCATGACCGATCATCTGACGATATTTTCACACCCATTGAAGGTGTTTGTATAGCTTATGTTAAATGAAAAGCCCATGTAAGCGTCAGAAAATCGACGGTCATTATTCACATGAGGGGGTCCGAATCAGAGCCTCTCAATCGCTGATAAAAAACATATTTTAAACATAAATTGATAACTGTAAACAAAAAAATATGAATAAGTTTTTGCATTTGATGTTGATCTGAATCAGAAAGAGATCCCATATGGCAAGTTATCTCAAGCATCTGACTGGTTGAACTTGAGCAAACCAATCAAATGTTAAGCCTTAAGAAGTAAAAACTGACCTGTCTGTCACACAGACACTTGTTTAGGGGTCCTTTGCTGGCCCTATATTCCTATAGAGCTATATAGGCCTATATATAGGCTTACAGGTCTCTAGATGCAAAAGTGGGCAATTTCAGGAAATAAACGGATGATCTACAGCATGAGATACAACTACAATCACTTAGAACACAAAATATCCGAGTTTGAAAAAAATACCCGTTCATGTATAATTAACCATACAGAAGATTCCAATCTTACCATTTCACGATAAAAAGTACATTCAAAAGACTACATCGATTTCAAAGACAAAATCGTAACTTACCGAACAAGTATTGATCGCCGTTGATAGATTATCCCTTTATCTCTCCGATGACACCAGTAACTAAACATAAATCCTCATATTAACGGAAGAAAATCCAATTTTTTTATCACAGCCCCCCGAACTTTTCACCTTCGTCTTGATGGTATCTGTTCTTTTCCGAAATTATGCAAATTACGTCATTTCCGGAAACGCCCATAGTTTCAAAAAATGAGTAAATTAAAAAAAATTGAAGAAATTATTTGACAGTCGTTTGAAACAAACCTTGAAAATAACAAGCAATCTCGGTAAGTGTCTGTTGTTTTGATGGTCAACATTCTATTTACTTGATTTTTATTTAAATTACACATTGTACGTACAGGAAACATACCGACGTTTTGCGGACGTTCAGAATTTTCCACCAAATTTAACGGTTTTTTGAACCCGGCTCTAATGCGCAGCCAAGTCGTTTTTCAAATAAACCGGAATCAATCGGAAAAGAACAGATACCGTCAAGACGAAGGTGAAAAGTTCGGGGGGCTGTGATAAAAAAATTGGATTTTCTTCCGTTAATATGAGGATTTATGTTTAGTTACTGGTGTCATCGGAGAGATAAAGGGATAATCTATCAACGGCGATCAATACTTGTTCGGTAAGTTACGATTTTGTCTTTGAAATCGATGTAGTCTTTTGAATGTACTTTTTATCGTGAAATGGTAAGATTGGAATCTTCTGTATGGTTAATTATACATGAACAGGTATTTTTTTCAAACTCGGATATTTTGTGTTCTAAGTGATTGTAGTTGTATCTCATGCTGTAGATCATCCGTTTATTTCCTGAAATTGCCCACTTTTGCATCTAGAGACCTGTAAGCCTATATATAGGCCTATATAGCTCTATAGGAATATAGGGCCAGCAAAGGACCCCTAAACAAGTGTCTGTGGTCTGTCATCCAGTTTTATGATCTTCCTTACAAGGCCCAAGATCATTCAACTGAAACTAAAGAGCATTCTCAAATTGGACCAATCAGAGGGTGGAGTTTTGAGACTGGTTTTTCCAGTCAGTGTTTTTTTTCACTTTTGGGGGAAGGGGGTCGCAGCCCTTTGGAGGGGGAAAATTGCGACGTGAACAAAGGAAAGGGGGAATATTTGGAATATACTTGCAGCCTGTCAAACACAACAAAACAAAGGATTCACTGATTTTTTAATTCAAAGATGTCAGTGGTCTACAGTGAAATGTCTCTTTCTCCCTCTGCAATTTTATCAATTATTCTTGTCAATGTATTGTCTATCAGTGGGGTATCCATTAAACATATCCCGACTCAGTACTGTCTGTAACCGACTCCAGCAAATGGGGAATTTTTTATCGGACATGGGGGAAAAATATATACTATTTTGAGGGGGGAATGGGGCCCTATTTCTCCCAATATTTGGCATAAAAAAATCACTGCCAGTTAAAATTATCTTGGTTAAGCCTTTTTCTCCATATATGGGCCTTGTAAGGAAGATCATAAAACTGGATGACAGACTGGTCAGATTTTACACATGTGCGACCAGTGATGATCTGGATCTACACTGTTCGCCCACGCAATCAATGTATGTCTATGGAGGAAAGTGTTAAGGTCGTACGCCTCTGATTGGTCTCTATAGATTGGTGAGTGATGTCAAATTCAGCTATTCAGATATTTGTGATATAAGACTAGTTTCCAATTTCAGTTTTACAATCTTTATGCCAGGATCCAGAGTAGGTTCAGTTGAGTTAATTTCCGCAGCAATTTTTAATTTTCATTGGAATTATTGCCAGAAAATCAGAGATTATTATGTAACTACAAAAAGAATTCCCCAAATGAAACACTTTCTGGAAATCTTTAATCTGAATTTGAACGTTTGAGGACTTGCTGCTTCAGCCTTTACCAGTTTGTATGCATCTACCTCTTGACTATTATTACAAGAGCTGCAATGATTCGTTATCCTGCATTTTATCCTTGGTTTTACTATATCCCATTAAAAAAGGCATTATTACATATATACATTTTTTAACTACATCTATGCCATCAGATCAGGATCTCCACTGGTTGCCTCTTGCTCATAAATATCCCAGTGAATCTGAAATTGGACATTATAGATCTTGGTCAGACAGCATTTAATGATGGATGTGTTGGCTGATCTGAATCTATAGTGTTCACTTATGCAATAAACATCATACTTATGGATTAAGGGTTAAGTCACAGTGGCAACATACAAATTTGATTCAGAACAGTCAACATTAATAAATCAGTGAAATGTAATTTCTTATTATAAATATAAAAGATGTTATTGAAAAATGCATGATTTATTTTACTGAAAAATGAATAATACAGGTAGTGTAACTATTGTCTTTTACAGTTTAAAGCTAGGTTAGATTGCGAGAGGATCAATGTTACCTACATAGACTCGGACAAAGATGAGGTAAGTCACAAGCTTACATCACAAGCTTAAGAGGACCTGGTCAAATAATTTTCTTGAAAAAGTATGAAATATGTTTTGTTTTGTTTTTTTAACAATTTAACCTTTTACTTCCATGGATACACAGTATGTGAGGCCAGTGTAAATCCAGATGAGCCTGCAAATCCATGCTGTCTGATCAGGATTTGCACTTGTTACTTTTAGATCTACCGGTAAATTCATTCATTGGGTTGTTTCTGACTTAAGAAGCAGCTTAATGTTAACCCAGATCAGACTTCACAGATGTGCAGACTGATTTAGATCTACACTTGATCCTGATCAGACAGCACAGATATGCCGGCTGATCTGCATCAACACTGGTCATACATGTGATATTATTAAGTTGTATCCGACCAGTAAAGTGGTTAGCATTCTCTTTGCTGCTTGTTACATAGAATAGAATTTTGGCAGAGAAATTATTTTTAATTCCTTAATGAAATAATTTCCATACTTAAATTTATCTGATGCTTTTGTTTTTTTTGAGTGATACTTAAAACTTACAAACTAATTGTACAGCATCAGTCATCATTACATAATCATTAAAACTACAATCAAATAAAAGGAAGTTATTTGTATCTACTGAGACTTTTAAAATGCAGGTTTCACATATTTTAACAATTCTTTAGTATGCCTGACAACTTTAAGCAATCGATAAAACCCATTTGTATGAATGGCGAAATTATGAATACCTCTTTAACCATGGGTTGCACGCTTTCAATTTATTTGGATTGTAATCATGAATATGGGCGGCTATAAATTTGTCTGCTACATTACAGTTATATTTTACTCATATGTAGCAATTTGACTTGATTGGCACTTTAGATCTTTTTCTACCAAGTTTCAAATGTTACCGGGTAATGTCATTTTTACTCCATTGCTCTTTTTTCATGACCTTATTGACTCATTTATACTGAATCATTTATATCAATATTTGATAGGTGATAATTGTTCATGTTTATTAATGCATATTTGATAAAAGAAAATGAAGGCTGTTCTACTCAGACATGGTGCCTAAAATTTCACTAAAAAGTTTATTTACCCAGTAATACTCTCATTTATGTGATGTCTAGTGATGCTATGGTAATCTTTAATAAATGATCTCACAATACATTCTTTTATCATCACAGGTGTCTATTGGAAGCCAGGAAGAATTATTTGAAGCTTTTAGGGTATGTATCTTCTATCTTCCATCTTTATATTGTCACCTTAGTGCAAGAACATAATAATGTTCCATTGAAATATGAAGGAGATATACCTTTATTATACTAAGGTGTCGAAATTATTTTTGCATAGCTTAATTGATTTTTGAGGGTAGATGGAATTGTATCTACCTGTAGATTTTAAGCAGTTTGATTTTTCTTTTGTGTCTCTGTAGTTTGTTTATGGAGTAGAGGTCACATAAAAGTTAACTATGTGCCATTGTGGTATGCATTGAATCCTTTACTGCATAGAATATGATGGTTATCTCATCGGAAACTAGTGTAGATTCAGATCGGCCGGAACATTTGTGCCATCTGATCAGCATCTACACTGTTTGCTAGATTTAATAGTTTATTTCTGGCCAAATAGTGACCAGAGTAGATCCAAATCAAACAGTACATATAAATAGACTAGAGTAAGCTTTAAACTTTTGAAGGGTAAATTCTTGGTCAGTTTCATATTAATATAAAAGCAGTTAATCCTTAATATGCTGAATTTGTAAACTAAAAATTAAGAGCTGTTCAGTTCATGAGTCATAATCTCATATTGGTGTATTGTAGAAACTTAATGACATACTGAATGAATAGGTTGATATTGGTCTGTCCTGGTCACAGATGTCATAGTGTCCTAAGTTAATACTAGAGCTTAAAGGATTGATCTACTTTAATGTTCATTCAAGTAATAATAATAAATAACAAATAACTACTAAAAACACAACTGCTTTGTGCTGAGAGCATTGTTGATTTCCTCTTTGAGATCACTGAACCCTGACTCCTAGATTTCTAGTGTAAACATACTTATTTAGTACTGGGCATTTGGTCATGTTAACCCCTGTGGGAACTATACCCAAAAGCCCTGTATTGTCTCCAACTTGCCTATCAACTTTAAGTAGTCATGACATTTAAAGAAGTGTTATAATTCACTGAAATTTCCAGACTGCCATGAGAGCAAATGATGAGCTACTGGTGAAGGTGCTGCCACTCTCCGGTGAAGCCCAGGTATACCGGATGCCAGACGTGCTGGATGAGGAGCCCGGAGCACCAACACAGCCTCAGCCACAGAGTATTGACCGCCAAGATGGTAAGTAGTTACAAAGACTTGGACTGAAAATTATAAAACTGAGATTGGAGACCATTCACACATCTCAAGTATTTGATTGGCTGAAATGGAGATTTGTCTCCATTTCAGCAAATGAGATGCTTGAGATTTGAGACTGGTCTATATTCTCAATTTTATAATCTTGGGCACAATCTTAATGCAATGACAACCTGGTGATTTAATCATCTTTGTAGACAGTTGCGTAAAATCCTTACATATTGATATAAAAGTCAATTACGCTGTCTGCTTTAGTGTGGTGATAAAGGGATTAAATATTGGTAACAGTAGATAAGAACTATTTACTATAGAAGAACTTAATGTGTGTACGAACAAATCTTATTATCATTTAAGGTGACATCATTATCAAGACAATGCCTGAGCATTATGATAATGAAACTTGCCCTACTGTCTGGCACATCCCTGCCGTCTGATCAGGATCTGCTCTGTTCGCTTCATGATTCCTGACCAGAAAGCAAACAATGCAAATCCTTATCAGATGGAATGAATACTGGGTGATCTGGATCTGCATGGGTTGCACTTGTGATAAAATGCATATGAATAGAAAAAAGGATTAAGCTATAAATAATACCCTGAAATCAGCAAAGTTGTGAGATTTTGCCCTGGCATATCAGACTCTGGAACATATGTGCCAGGCACATCATCTGTCACACTGGTGACCAGTAAAGACCCAGACCAGTCTGCAGAATAAGTTAATTGTATCAGGTTCACTTTGAATTTATACATTCACCTGAAGTAGAGTCAAATAAATTTGAAACACATAGTGAAATATTGGAGTTTGTCTTCTTTTATTTATTTACATTTCTGCAAGATTCCCCCTATGAAAAACAAATAGACTGGCTCAGACTAAAAGAGTGCCGAGATTTAATAGTATCAAGCTGTTTCACTAGCTGCTGAATCACGAGGGTCTATTTTATTAATTTATAAGACGGTCCTGCCAATTAATAGCCAAAATACCCCTAATTTAGGAAAAAAATTACCTGTCAAAAATTATAGGGGTCAAAATGAGGATACATGTATTGGATATTTCAAAAGTTGATGAGTCATCTCCTGGGTCAAATGGAATCCCTGGGTAAACAATTTAAGAGTTCACTTTATGTTAAGGTTTGGGAGGCCAAGA
The DNA here is from genome assembly GCA_038501625.1 of Corbicula japonica. Taxonomy (NCBI): domain Eukaryota; kingdom Metazoa; phylum Mollusca; class Bivalvia; order Venerida; family Cyrenidae; genus Corbicula; species Corbicula japonica. Next base: position 4,785,079 of record JAZAYU010000052.1, read on the forward strand.
ACTTGGAACAAATGTTGATGTAGCACTGCAGCCAAGAGATGATGCAGACCAGACAGAGAAAGTAGATCAGCCTGATGCTGTACACACACATGACAACAAGAGCAATAATGGGAACCAAGAGGTGACACATACACACAAGACACAGGATAGAGTCGATGAAATAATATTTCCAGACTCAGAGCAGAAACTTGTTTTCAAACAGGACGAATGCTGCTGGGAGGTCAGTTCTACATTCAGTATACTTAACCATGAATTTTGTTGTGCTATAAAAACCCTTTACTCCAGAGATACACCTTTATTGCATGGGCAAACAGTGTAGATCCAGATTGGCTGGCACATACATTCAATGTGATCAGGATCTGCTCTTCAATTTTAGATTCATTGGGTTATTTCTGACTAAGAGGAGAACATAATAGATCACACTGCACAGATGTTCTAGCTGATCTGGATCTACACTAGTTGTCCATGCCACGAAGGCGTATATGAATAAAGGGAAGGGTTAAAGTAATGAAAAGATGTCTCATTGGAAAATGAACGAAAGGTAGTGTTTGGAAAGTAATATGAAGATATCTCGATAAATTGTAACAAGGAGACACTTTTTGGAATGGTTATGGGAAGTTATTCCATAGGTGAATCATGGGAAAAGAGTTCTTTAGAGTGTAAATGGAAGATCACTTTAATTACAGAATGCCCCCTATTAGAAAGATAACTCTATGAAAGGAAAATAACTTTAAGGAATAATAATGGGAAAAAAGCTCATTGGATAATATGGAAAGTTCACTTTTGGGAAAGTATGAGAATGCAAATGCCTGCGAAATGCTGAAAGAAAACAGATTATAGGTGAAGTTATGTTGAATATGATTTTTTTATCGACATGTATTGTAATTGTTACATTTAACACATTGTTTTAGCCTTTGGAACCTACGGCCTTTTCTTCAGTCAGGGGAGCAAGTAGTGATGAACAGACAGATAAATCAGAACAACTTCTGCCATACAAGGATTTTGTAGAGTTCATGACAAAGGTAAGGAAATAAATCTTATCTACAGTTTTCAGTACTTCCTTATTCATTGAAGGACAATACTTTTTACATTTGCATAAATTGATTGCTTTGTACTTGTCAACACTGAAATCATTATTTTCTGTATATTTAATTAATGCAGTTTTATCTCGTAATATAGATTCACTTATTTAAATTCCTAGGAAGATTCTGGATGGATAATCAAACTTATCCATTAACGGTTTATTAACCCGATGCTCCAGGAGATATGGGTTGTATACCATGGGCAAATCCCAATGTTGATAATATCAGCTCAAAAACAATATAATGTAGTAAGTAAATGTGATTTAGACAAGAAAAAAAGGTGAATTTAAGTATACTGGGATCCTTCATATTACCGGACAGAATTTGATGTTTTTTTGCTATAACTTTTATTTTAAACAACAAAAAACAATGAAAATTTCCCCAATTGATTTTAGGTTCTTAATTTACATAAACGTAACCTTTTCGAACTCAAAATTTAACATTTTCACTTTTTAAGGCGTCTTTAAAGTAGGGCATCACAAGTGCAAAAAAAACGTATTGACAGCTCAATTTACCGGACAATATGTTTCATAAGATTTAAAAGTCGTGAATTTCAATTCTTCTTTGAATACTCACCAAAGCGAATTTCGACTGATGAATGGCAAGGTAAAGATATTGGAAAATCCAGTTGTTACTAAAAATAGACACCAAACCACGCTTAAAATGAAGAGGCCCGTATATGGGGTGTAAGGGCAAAAATAGACTTTTGACGCCGTATATGGGGTGTAAGGGCAATAATAGACTATTGACGCAATTAACTTATTAATTCTTTATCAATCATTAATTTCAACTCTTTTTTCCGTTATTCATAACACAAAACACAGTTCACTCTTCCTGGTATAGCCATGGCTTGCACACTTTGCAATACCAGCTGGAGCCGTCTCCCAAACTTTCATGGACCCACTCCAACTCCACGTGACTTAAGCAGTCATCGTGGTACCAGCGCTGACAGCTGTCTTCATCGCAGCCGTACCACACGATTCCCCGCTCTTCGTCGTCCACTTCCCCTCTAACTCTACACACATCGCATACATACAGCCTAGCTGCTAGTTGCTGTGCTAGATTTACCTACAACACAGATCAAAAACGTTTATTAACTGACAAAAACTTGTACGTAATTATAAGAGCAAAACTATATTCCAATATCTTTCATGACGGCAAGGTTTGGAAATTCTGTTTGAAGTGAACGGTAACTGAGCGGCAACAAGTCTTCGCGCTTGCTTGTCTCATCTTGATTGAGAGGGGGTGGAGGACAGGGTAGTGGGTGGGCGGTTAAGAGGACTAATTCAATCACAGAGAATTGTCGATTTTGATTTGTTGCGAGGCTGCCTATAGATTTTTCTGTTCTTCAATTTAAATATAATAATAATATGCTATGATTCACACAATTAATCACAAATAAAAAGTTCGAAACATTTGCGCAAAAAAAAAATACTTAAGCAATTTATCTAAACGTGCAAAGTACAAGTTTTGCTTATAAATAACGTTTTGTTACCGTTGATGTTGACTTTTGTTTCCTTTTCTCTTCTTTTTCTTGATCTCGTTTTCGTTTTTGTTCTTCCTTGGCAATTCTTCTCTGCCTCTTCTCTTCCTCTTGCTGTTCTCTTCTTCTCACTCTCTCTTCTTTCTCTTGCTCTCGTTTGGCCCTCTTTTCCAGTTCTGTTTTGGCCTTAAGTTCTCTCTTTTCTTTCATCTCAATTTTTCTTCTTTCACCCGCCTCGCGTTTTTCGTTTTCGTGCTCTTCTTTTTCCTGAAATGTGTAAGTGTAAATAGAGATAAATCGCAAAACTAATTTTGCTTAAAGGTTTATGAGAAATAATAGTTTTCCATAGTTAAAAATGATACATATTTCGTTTTGAAAGTAATTGCATTGGTTTAAACCGTTATCAAACATTACCTTAAGCTGTTGAAGCATTTCCGCACCGCTTATCAATCTTGCTTCAGTGACTACCCGCCTGTTCTTCTTCTGTGGCTGGGGTTTAACTGGGGGCGGCATAAGTATGCTTGATAAAGCATGTGGAATTAGACCATGTACTACTAGAGGGTTTCTAGTGTAGGATCCGCACGTGGTGCATGTCGTAACAGCTTCCTCACTATCGGAAGTAGGCTGCTTTTCTGCAATAAATGGCAAAAGTTGCACATATGAATGATACTTATTACCATAGTTGCATAATTATCAATTTTAAAGTTATACTTTTTTAGATTTAAAGTGCGAAAACATTTCATATCTGTCACTGATCTATATTTCCACTGACATAGAAATGTTTAACAAACCGTTATCAAATGATGCTGCAACCAACTGCGACTTGTCAACTGCGTCTGTGTTAAAGGGGCATATTCCTGTAACAGCAAATGCCTCTGAGATTGATGCCGGCGTGGCCTTGTCTAATGCATGCTAAAATACAAAAAATAATTAAAATTTATTTGTGTGCTAGTCCAATCTTCGCACATGAAGCATTCAAGTTCATGCGTGAATTCAAAACCTCATGCCACTATTGTAAATTCATGTGTAATTTGTGATTAAACAATATTTTTCATATCAGACATATCATATATGTAGATGCTGTTAATCTATGATTTACTGAAAAAGAGAAAAAGAAGAAATTCTTTGATTTAATACATAATATACGTATTACCTTAAGTACCAGCGGGAACCTGGCCTTTCCAATTACCATAGAGGAACTCGTCTGGCCCAAGCTGGCTGCTAAAGCTGCATATCTCTCCTTTAACGGTCCGATAATCTATAATTTATGATACATTGGTTGTTGAAAAGCTTTTTTTTAATGTACAGTGTCAAATAATGACTTATTCTTAGTTTTACTAACATATAACGCTCAAATGTCACGTCCCCGCGACGGGTTTGACGTCAACGGAAGAAAGATAGATAGACTTAAATGTGCAAACTATTGCAAACCCTATCTTGAACGTAGTATATCGAACGATGACTTCATTACCTTGACATCAAGGGGCTGTAGTATATGTGTAGTGTGTCCCGGTAGCGCGAGAAGAACGACATCATTGGCGATGGCCTCCTCAATTAGCGGGATGCTAATATGCGCATCGTGATTGTCCATAATGAGCAGGACGGGTCGCTCTCTTCCACAGTGAGGAACGAATACATGGCTGAACCATTTCTGAAACAGCTCTCTGTCCATGTATCCGCTCTCACTGTGGCTGAAGAACCACGAGTCTGGGACACCATCCGAGTAGTTCCTGTGCGGCAATGTTCCCTATATGAAACATAGAAAAGTAAGACAACTTAACAACCTGGCCTAATTAATTAAGTTATAGTACTAATTTTATTAAACACTTTGTTGGAAAATTGAAAGAACTTTTTTTCTGCACCCAAGTAACTAAGTAATGTAGATTTACCTGGAAAATTATCATGGAAGGGAGAACTCGCCCATCCGCAGAGACACACAGGTGTGCAGTGATATGATCACTTGAAGCGATCTTTTGACGAAACACATGTTTCCCCTTCGGGCCGAATACTTTGGCCCTCGGCATCTCCTTTCCTGTGAAGCCGGTCTCGTCACAATTGAATATCTGCAAATATGCAAAACTAACAGTTATGGAAGAATAGGTTTCATTATTGGCTGTCAAATGGCGGGCTTTTGTTTTATACTTTTTATATTTAAGACATTAAGTTTAATGTATATCAGTACCTGGCTGGGTTTGTTTTTAAGGCCATATTTGTCTAATATCCCGGCAAGGAATTCAAAGTAGTCGCCTACAACTTTGGCGGTGGACATCGACAATCGGCCCTTGTCCAAATTTTCAGGCTTCCTTGATGACAGTTCTGGATGTCGCTTGGTAAAACGCTGGAACCAGCCATCAGATGGACCTTTTTCACTGTTAAATGATGAAGCGCGACCTAAAACAGAGTTGTAATATGCTTCTTTAAATATTCGTATAAATGACAACAGTATATTATAACACTTATTATTTCCAGCAATGCTAGGTTTCTGTGTCTTGTTAAAATATAACTGTTTGATATTTTAACTATATAAAGTTATTACGGGAAGGCCGATTTTCTACAGAAGCGGGGATTCGAACTTATGGCGATGGTAATAATTTTGTGTTGCACCCATACCAGACTGTTTGATGATGTCCATAATAAAACATCTGGTCATAGATCGTGTTAGCGGAAATCCTTGATTGGCCATATACAGCAGGAAATTGACCAGTGCTTTCTCCTCCTCATCTGTCAGCTCCGTCCTTGGCCCGGGTTTCATACCCTTGTACCTGCCCTTCAACTTGTCGGAGAGAGTTGATTTCGGCACTTTAAATTCTTGTGCAGCTAATCGAATTTTCATCTTTTTCTGTCTTACTGCTGATATAGCCCTTTGCATTTGCTCTTCATCATAGAGTTTCCGTTTATTCATTGTGAAGCCTGTAAAAGCGAGACAACTCAATTTATTTGTGCAACTATTACACGAAGAGTTACCTCCCTTGGTTTGAAAAATCGAGCGTGCCCCTTTCCTTTTTTATATAATTTTCAGTTTCCATTAAAAAAAAACAACAACTTAAAATCTATTTGGAGTAAATAATAATATACTTTGTTTACAAAAAAAGCTTTTTTCATAGAATAGGAATTTGTCTAAAAATAAACTTTGGTCGTCTGCAGAGATAATGTATTAACGTATCTTAAAAAACTCTGTTAGGGCCTCAATATTTGCGCATGCGCAGAAAAGATCATTCCCCCGCGTGATGAGGTCGTGAAGTGAAATGGTAAACAAATGTACATGTACGTTAAGGAAGAACTACATAAAATATATTTACCTGACGGCGGGTTTGTTATTATTTTCTTGGTAACGGAAAGCGTCTGTGCGAATCGGACGCGATGACATTGGAAACGTAACGAAAATAAAGCGTCTATTCGTCGGGAAAAAAATTTGTCCGGTAAATTGATTGTCCGGTAAATATGAAGGATCCCAGTACCTTTCTCCTTATCCCACTTAATATATTGAATTCGTAGTATATTGAAAAATGAAATATTCAGCTTGCACTGTTAAAACCCAGGAAAATATGGATATTAATTGAAAAAGCCATCTTGCATTATATAATTCAAAGATTAAATGTAATTCAAAAATGGCTTTAGTGAAGTCAACGTGGAGTTATTGCTTTTGAAGACTATGTTAAATTTCTCAAGCATCTTGAATTGTGTGCACAAAGACATATAACACATATAAAATATGATAAAATTTAATGCATATGCCACAATCACAATTCTGGTTTGGAGGTTATAAAACTGAGATTGGAAAGCAGTCTCAAATCTCAAGCATCTGATTGGCTGAAATGGCGACCAGTCGCCATTTCAGCCAATCAGATGCTTCGGATTTGAGACTGGTTTCCAATCTCAGTTTTATAACCTTCAGCCCTGCATTTACAATATTAAGAAGATTATGTGTGGATTACTCTTTTCAAAGAAAAAATAAGATGCATAGTAATCATTTTGTCCATCTGCCATAGACTGCCAATCTGTCCATCCAAAACTAACATTGGCAGCCATTTCTTGATATTTCTTCATTAGACTCTTAATATCCATCTTAGTGCAAAACCATACAAGTACTATTACAATATGAAGGAGTGATATTGTTGACACTCTAAGGCATCAACTTGTACACATACATGTACCTCTGTTGACATTAGATTGTAGTGTTGCAAGTTCAAGGTCACATGTAATAGAATCTTGTCATATATTTTATATGGGGAACACCATAGGAGATGGTACCTTCTGTCATATTTTTGTGACATTTTAGTTGTTACTATATTAAGAAAGAACTTACAATTATCTATTATTTTCTGGTAACTTAAAAGTGATTTTGTTACATATTTTTACGATGAACTGGTATTTTTACTGCACAATGCATAATATTAAATGTCGTCTGCTAAACTTTATGATATCTTTTGAAGGGTTGAAGTCAACTGTCAACATTTTGCACATGACCTTTTTTATTGCAGTTGAAGAAAGATCTTAGAACTGAGATTGTTCGTGATGTGACCAGGAAGACTGTCAAACAGGTCCTTAAAGGTCTAGATGGGGCAGTGATTGAGTCCCTTCAGGGGTCTTCATTACTTCACGGGGCCGGGGCTAATGTAACAACAGCTGCTGCTTCCAAGTCCCATGTCAGTGAACATCGTAAGTGTATGACAAACATGGCTTTGAATTGAGAAGAATAGCTTTACTCCATTGATACATGTTTATTTCCAGGGCAAACAGAGCAGTTCAGCCAGCATATTGGTGCATCTGATCAGAATCATTACGCTTTTATATTCATTATGTTTTTTAGCCAAGATGCAATCAGTGCAGATCCAGATAAGACAGCATGGATGTGACAGCTGATCTGGATGTACATTGGTCACTCATGCATTAAAACATGTACTACTTGTACATTAGAAGTAAAGGGCAAAAGGCAGCAGTTTCTTTTCTGCTTTTGAGAAAGATGCCAACTGAAGTTCGGAAACTATTGTGGTATTTCACTGGAAATAAGGGATAGATGTTGCATGTTAATCATCCCTGTATAAGTGTAATCTTATTCTCATCATATTTACTAAACACAATCCATATAATGTTGAAGCCAGAGACCAGTTGAAAAACTAATCAGTACTTAATATTTAAGACAGGTCTTAGTGTTATAGTCTTGGCCTACTTACTGCTACCTTTTATGCATTAAGGCATTATATTTAGGTGTATTTGGAAGTTTATCTTGAGATTGATGCTTGTATTTCAGCGGTGTATGTACATGATGGTGTGTACTGTGACAGCTGTAACTGTGTCATTGTTGGACCACGATACAAGTGTGGGTAAGTCGCTACACCTTTATTGTAACAGAAATCCTATACCTTTACTTTAATGGATATCTTTGATTGCTTTTGTAACTTTGTGAATATCAGAGCCACTGGGTAGCATGTTGTGTTCAATAAATAGTTAAGTTAAAGCAATTACGAAATACTGCAGTATCATTATATTTTGCCTGTGTTTAATTTTTCCCACTAGGCAATGTGGGCTAAATCATATCCAAGCCAATATTGACCACATAATATTGTAGCATACAAGAATAATTCAACTGCCTGAATTAATGTCCGTGTGAAGATTTTATATGCATTATTTATTCAAAAATTAGGCCCCATGAAGTTAATCCTTTACTCCATATATATATGATTTAACCTGTGCCACCAGTGTAGATCCAGATCAGCCAGTGCCATCTCATCTTTATCTGCACTGGTCACACCTTAGTCAGAAATAAACTAATGAATCTAAAAGTGACCAGTGTTGTTCCTGATTAGACGGCATGGATGTGTGGGCTGTTCATGCTCATGCAATAATCATGTATATATGTAGTAGAGGTTAATTGAAAGAAGAAGATTTGATAGTTATTTTTATTGTTCAAGCTGTAAGCACTGCTTATATTTGTTACCAAGTTAAAACTGTGCCCAAGATCATAAAACTAAATCTGGAGATCAGTCTCAAATCTCAAGAATCTGATTGGCTGAAATGGCGACCAGTCGCCATTTCAGCCAATCAGATCCTTGAGATTTGAGACTGATCTCAAATCTTAGTTTTATGATCTTGAGCCCTAGACCAGCTTGTTCATACATTCAGTCTGATATTTGTGTACACACTTAGCTATTCTGTTAGTTTTCACTATGAAAGGACGGACTGGCTGAAACCAAAAGGAACATGAGTCCATAGCATTTATTTAGCAGGTTTTGACTTAAACCTTTAATCCATAGATACACCTTTGTTGCATGTGCGAAAAATTTAGATCCAGATCAGCCGGCACATTTGTGTCATCTGGTCAGGATCTGTATAGTTTGCTTTTGATTTATTAGGTTATTTCTGACCAAAAAAGCCACAAGTGCAGATCCAGATCTGGATCTACACTGGTCACACATGCATCAAAATGTGTTTATATATGGAGTAAAGGGTTTAGCATTTTCATGTGCTATATTCCAGGAATTGTTTGGACTTTGACCTCTGTGAATCCTGCGAGGACAAACCCGGTGCTCACAACCCTGATCATGTGTTTGTGAAGATACGTCGCCCGTGTTTCCGTGTCGGAGTCTCTGAGGGAGTCAGAAAGCCGTTACTGAAGACCTCTATCTACCGACCTCAGAGAAAATGCGGCACAAAATTCTTGGTACCCATCTACCCAGAAGGTGAAGAGGACCAAAATAAAGCCAACGTGGAACTAGAAAGGTAAGCCCTGACTTGATTAGTGCCAGGTGTATAAAATAAGATTGGATTCGGACTTGATCTGAAGCCGTAACCCAAAGTGGCGCTTATCAGAATCTACACTGTAATAAATGGCTTTCTTCAGACATTTTGTCCAGGGTGTGGCTACAATAATTGCCGTGCACATGGGCTCTGCACAATTTTTGTGACGCCGATGAGCATGCACATTTAAGCAAGTGAAAACATGCCAACATTCCCTTAAATTCTCACTTCTCAATTTTGGTTAGATATGAAAATATTCAAGAGTGTAAATATAAGAAATTGAAAAAGTATTTTATTACGTTTATCAGGATATGAAAAACATTTGGGTTGTTAAAAGGTAGCATGAAGCTCTTTGGGCCTTTGGACTCCACAGACTTTAAACAACCCATTTTTTTAATACTCTGATGAAGGCAATAAAATATCAATCTTGAATAAATATATATTATTACAGTAAGCTGAAGAGTAAGTTAGCTGCCCACAAAGAAGAGAAAATACGTCAGAGAACAGAAAAAAAAATCGAGAAACTGAAGCGTAAAGAAGAAAAACTGAAGAGACGCATAGAAGGATACAGCGAGTCTCCAATGAAGCGTGAACGTTTGGAAATACTGGATGATGATAGCACTGTTAGATATGACTTTTATAAGTAAGTGATACTGGAATATGTAACTATGCAAAACCACATTAAATTATTTTGTACACCATATTTTTCATTTACCATTCAATTGTCAAAAATGTGTTTAAAATACTTAATTTACAAGCATTTTAAGTTTAACTAAATAAATGTAATTGAAATCAAAGAGTGATGAGCGTGTAGCTTTTTCTTAACCTTTTACCCCATATGCCATCAGGGTAATCCAGATCCTGTTCACAGATTCATTATGAGTATTTCTGATCAGTCAAGCAGAAACTGTGCAGATCCAGACAAGACTGCATGGATGTTGAGGCAGATCTGGACCTACACTGGTCATACATCGGATATAAGCTGTATCTATGAAGTAAATGGCTAATGAGTCATTGAAGTCAAAGACGTTTGGCCAGTTACTTTAAATTTGCAAAACTAGAGTTTTTCGTATAAATTGACATTCATGGGTCGTTCAGTAAGGCTTGTTTTGTTATTATTGCAAAATTCTTGTAAATGTAAATTGCACAGTCTGACACATTTTATATATTAAAAGCAAAATGCATTTTTGAATAAGTCAACATATATGTGAATGCATTCTTTTGATAATTGCAAAGTTGAACATAATAAAAGGGTTACTCTTTAAAAACATGCCTGAAATATAAAAAACTATAGATGTATTGGTCTGAAATAGAAAAAATGAGTTCAGTATATATATTTTTCTAGGTTAATGATGTCATCAACCCTCGTCTGTGATGTTTGTATTCCTGAAAATACACGTATGCAGCCAGAGACAAAGTTCGTAAAAACCTGGCGACTGAAGAACAACGGGGATGGTACATGGTCATCAACCACCAAAGTAAGTTTGGATCAAAATCATTGACTGTTAGAAAACTTAAAAAAAAATCAGTTCAATTCAGATAGTGCAAAAAACCCAGAAAAGAATTGGTTTTGAAATTTCTTTTAACCCTTTAACTGCATAGGATATGGTAATCCCTTATGTGAGCAGTTAAGATCCAGATCAGCTGGCAAATCTCCATGTGATCAGGATCTACACTATTCTCTTTTTAATTCATTTAATAGGTTATTTCTGACATAGAATCAAACATAGTTGATCCTGAGATTGCATAAGTGAGTTGGATGATCTGGATCTACAACATTTGTACATGCCATAAAACCTGATTATGTGGAGTAAAAGGTTAAAATGCAACTTGTTATTTTTATCAAATATGGGTTTACAAATCATCTTGTGGCTAGGTTTAGTGTCTATTGTTTCATAATTAGAAAGAAATTCAGTTTTGAATTTATGTGATTCACATGCGTGGAGATGTTTCCAAGACAAAATCCTGTCTGCCTGACTGAAATGCTTTATGGGTAATTTGTATCACAGTTTTGTAACTGACAGAGAATTTCTCAAATTTGAAGTAACATTAGGGTACTAGCTATATTTAAAATAAATCACACAATATCAGTATCAGAGTGCATTAACTTTATTTCATCTTCTCAAATATTACAGCTAAAGTTACAATGGGGAAACATCCCAACACCTTGTTCTGAAGTGGATGTTCCAGCCCTGAAGCCCGGTGAAGAGGGAAATGTTAGTGTGGATTTTGTTTCTCCAACCCAAGAAGGTATGTAATTATTCTTAGAATTGCGCCATGATCATCAGTAATGAATATTCTCATAAACTGTTATGGTGGGTAAAGCAGGTTTTTATGTCCCCACAAAGTGGGAGGCATATAGAGTTGCACTCGTCCGTCCATCCGTACATCCGTACGTCCCCAAATCTTGTGGCATCAACTCCTCCTAAACTATAAGGCGGATTTCTTTCAACTTGCACAGATGATCAAGCAGGATGTGTAGATGATCGTGAAGAAAGGATTTTTTCCTGCGACCATTTTTACCAGAGTTATGGCCCTTTGTTAATTTCAGTTATAAAATCTTGTGGCGTCAACTCCTCCTAAACTACAAGGCAGATTTCTTGCAAACTTGCACAGATGATGAAGCAGGATGTGTAGATAATCGTGAAGAAAGGATTTCTTCCTGCGACCATTTTTACCAGAGTTATGGCCCTTTGTTATATTCATTTATTAAATCTTGTGGCGTCAACTCCTCCAAAACTATAAGGCAGATTTCTTGCGAACTTGCACAGATGATGAAGCAGGATGTGTAGATAATTGTAAAGAAAGGATTTTTTCCTGCGACCATTTTTAGCAGAGTTATGGCCCTTTGTTAATTTCAGTAATTAAATCTTGTGGCATCAACTCCTCCAAAACTATAAGGCAGATTTCTTGCGAACTTGCACAGATGATGAAGCAGGATGTGTAGATGATCGTAAAGAAAGGATTTTTTCCTGCGACCATTTTTAACAGAGTTATGGCCCTTTGTTAATTTCTGCAATTAAATCTTGTGGCATCAACTCCTCCTAAACTACAGGGCAGATTCCTTGCAAACATGCACAGATGATGAAGCAGGATGTGTAGATGATCGTGAAGAAAGGATTTTTTCCTTCGACTATTTTTACCAGAGTTATGGCCCTTTGTTTTTTTCAGTAATAATATCTTGTGGCATCAACTCCTCATTTACTTTTGGACAGATTTCTTTCTAACTTGCACACATGATCAAGATGGCTGGGTAGATGATCATAAAAAAAAGGTTTTTTTCTGCTGCCATTTTTACCACAGTTATGGTCCTTTGTTTATTTCACTTACAAAATTTTGTGGCATCATCTTCACATTTTCTATTTGGCTGATTTTTTTTCAAACTTGCACAGATGATTAGACATGATGTGAAGATTGTTGTAAAGGACATTGTCTTGCAACAATTTTCACCACAGTTATGGCCTTTTGTTTATGTTAGTTATTAAATTTTGTGGCACTTACTCCTCATTTACTAATCATGATCACCACATGTTGTTAATACCTGGTACAAAATTTTGTAACAAATGTTATTGCAGCAGTGGGGGCATCAGTGTCCTGTGGACACAGTCTAGTTTAAACTAACCTTTCACAAGTCTATAAACAATGTATTGTTTGGGTTCTTACTTTTAACTTTTAGTAATGGGTATCATTTAGTTTTGTGAGGACGAATTATCCTGCAAAATGCCACAGATGATATATAGTTATTTGGTTTCTTGACAGGGTATGTGAGGATATATTGCCGGTCTGGGTGTCATATTACCCGAGCCGCAGGCGAGGGATAATATGACACCCAGACCGGCAATATATCCTCACATACCCTTTCAAGGAACCAAATAATTGTTTTATTATACTGCAAAGACTTTTTCAGACAAAATTAATAAGAAAATATCGATTTTTCGATTATTTCGCTTATTTAATGCTAAACAGCTTAATTCCCCTCTGAGAACCTCAATAATTACATGTCTGACGTCATTAATTTACCTGCATGACGTCACTTCTATAGAAATTGAATGAACTATCCATTTGATTTTTATTTACAAAATTTGAGAATAATCTGATCGTTTTCAACGTTAAAAACATAGCAGAAATATTTTCTGTAACAATTTTAGTACTCCCTAAGCATACCGCTTTATAATTTACAAGATCGGCTTAAAATAATGCATTTTTACGGAAATTCAAAACAAAATGGCGGACGACAACAAAAGGTTGGAGGCCAGACGGGGAAATTAAGGCACGTGCAGTTCATATCTACGGCCGATCCGTAAATACGGATATACATCAGCGGCAAATTATTCAATCAAATTCAAGGAAATTTCTTTGCAGTATAATAATATATTTGCCCTGGCAATAATTCTGACAATTGTATTTTTCTATTTTAACATATTACATGGTGTTATTTCGCTGGGGTTTTAATTTGCACATTAATCCTAGCGCAAAATATGTTAAATTTAAACCAGCATAAAATATACCATAATGATTCCACAGTAACTAACTGAAAGATATTTGACTGATTTCAGGGGAATATCAGAGTCACTGGAAGCTTCAAGAAAATGGTATGCCGTTTGGTGTCCGGGTCTGGTGTACCATTATTGTTGAGCCCAGAGAAACACTGGAACCAACCTCAGAGCCGGAAGATAGTCTAAGGGTTGTCATGACAACATCACAGAAATCTGAACCAGAGGTTAGCACAATTTCATATTAATCATAAAATCATAATCCTAATATTGATCATACTTGTAGTTGTAGACCCAGATCAGCCTGGTCTCAAAACGTTATTTATAGGGTCTACACGGTTGGTAATCCCTTTACACTATGTATACACCTTTTATCAAATATGCGACTAGTCTAGATCCAGATAAGCCAATACATCAACTAGTCTAAATCCAGATAAGCCATCACATCAATGCCATCTATCTGGATCTGCACTGGTAGCATCTTGGTCAGAAATTAACTAATGAATCTAAAATCAAACAGTGCAGATCCTGATAAGACTGCATGGATGTTAATTTTTTGAGTAAGATGCGGAAGGACAATCTTTGAACATAGTAATATGGCATTTAACTTGCAAAGTTGAGATTTGATACCAGCACCTGATCGCAAGCTTCCAATTGGTCAGTTCTGAAATAGTGCTTTATTTCAACCATTTCGAATTGCAGACATTTGAGACTGGTCTCAAATGTAATCTTTTTGAATTTGAGACCTGATGCAACATGTGATCTGCTTATTAAATCTTTGTTCTTGATGTCCAGGTTGCCACGTCTGAGATAAAAGAAAAAATTGAAATCACCTTCAAGCCTGCAGAGGAAGAGGAGCATCTGAGAGAAGTGTTTGTGAGACGTGAAGTGGAACCAGTCAGACAGGAAGTTGATACAGAAGAAGAGCCAGTCACACAGGAACCAGAACCTGAAGCCAGTCAACAGGAAGGAGAAGAGGATTCTGGGAACCAAGCACCAGAAGAGAATTCTGGGAATGAGGAAACAGAAGAGAAAGCTGGTAACCAGGAACAGGAAGAAGCAAGAGATTATGAGAGCCATGGAGAGACAGAATCAGAGGATGGATATGTGGTCTATGCAAAACATGGCGAGGCTGATAATGATGTGGCAGAGGTAGACAGTGATAAGCCTAAGGTTGGTTCATTAACTCTTTCACATTGAATGTCAGTTAACACAGCATTCGCACATTGTGAGTTGTGAAAAAATAAACATTACAATTTTGCATTAATAACTTTATAAAACCAATTTTAAACATTCCACCTTACGTAAAATGACGATGGGGTCATTTCTTGACACAGTCCATGGATTTCATGGATTTCAGCTTATAAAAGACTCACCCATTTTTAGCTCACCTGTCACGTAGTGACAAGGTGAGCTTTTGTGACTGCCTGATGTCCGTCGTCCGTCGTGCGTCGTCCGTCGTGCGTCGTCCGTCGTGCGTCGTCAACAATTGCTTCAATCCACTTCTTCTCTGAAACGGCTTGGCCAATTTTGATGAAACTTGCCACGTATGTTCCTTGCATGAAGCTCTTCCAAAGTTGTTCAAAGAAATCAATTCCATGCAGAACTCTGGTTGCCATGGCAACCGAAAGGAAAAACTTTAAAAATCTTCTTGTCTGAAACCACAAGGCCTAGAGCTTAGATATTTGGCATTTAGCATCCTCTAGTGGAGCTCTACAAAGATTGTTCAAATTATTTCCCTGGGGTCAAAATTGGCCCCGCCCCAGGGGTCACTTCATTTTACATAGACTTATATAGGAAAAACTTTAAAAATCTTCTTGTCTGAAACCACAAGGCCTAGAGCTTAGATATTTGGCATTAAGCATCCTCTTGTGAAACTCTACAAAGATTGTTCAAATTATTTCCCTGGGGTTAAAATTGGCCCCGCCCCAGGGGT